>VYXG01002974.1:105345-155931 GCA_013397235.1 Lanius ludovicianus
GGGCCGTGCCCGCGCGGCGCTGCCCGAGGAGGCGGCGAGCCCGGCGAGCGCAGCACGGACGGCAGAACGCTTTATCAGGGTGGGCTACACAGCTCCGGAAAGGGGCTCCCCGGAGGAGGGGGAGAAAAACCCTCAAAACAACCGAGGAAAANGGGATAACGCCCCAACATCGGCGTCCCCGTCCGGCCGAGCGCTCGGCACTCGGTGCGGCGCAGCGCGGACACGGCCGCGTGTGGGAACAGCGACATCCACGGGGACATCCACCGGGGCACGCGTGGGGACAGGGACAGCCACCGGGACAGACAGCGCGTGTAGACACGGACAGAAACCCCCCCTCAGAAATGCCCTACGACGCCTCAGCCCTGGGCGCCTCCTTGTCCATCCGGGAAGCAGTGGCTGGGAATGAAAAGGGGAATGCGGGGGGCGATGGAGCCCTGCAAACGCCTCTGCCTTGGACCAAGTCCTAGGAGTGCTCTGACTTCCAAAAAACTCCCCAAAGTGCAATTCCGGCACGCCGGAGAGGCAGCGGCAGCCAAAAGCTGCACCCTCTGTGCATGTGTGGAGCGTCTCTCTACGAGCTCCTGGGTTTGCCCCAGAGCCTTTACAGGAGCCTGACTACAAACTCAAGGACAGAGGTGCCCATTTTCTCCTGCCAGCCCCTTACCTGGCAGGGAGAGCTCGGCTGCAGCCCCAGCACGAGGCAGTGGCCAGGGCATGTCCCACAGAGCCTGAGATCCTGCCTGGGACGACGGGGATGGACAGCAGTGGCACACAGACCTATGTGGGAAGGGGCTGTCCTGCGAGGTCAAATCTCAGAGTACCAGACCCGTGGTGTCTCCTTTAAAGATGGAGAGCCTGGACAGCACCTGCTGGGTCACTCAAGAGAGTCCAGCAGAGAACAGCAACTCAACTCCAGAATGAGCTGAAGTGCAGCTGGAGGAACATTCAGACCAAGGATGCTTTCCCATGGCAAGTGCTTGCTGGTCCTGCCCGGGCAGCACTGGCAGTGCCTGTGACGTGCTCCAGAGCTTCTGCTGCTCCCCTGCAGTGCTGTGCAGAGGGGGACCAAGAGTGAACTCTAAAATCCAAGGTCCTTTCAGCCTCTGTGGGAAGCAGAGACTGAACAACTCCCCAGCCCTGAGCTGCTGGGACAGGAGGTGACACGGCAGGGACTGTGCCAGCCTGAACAGGGGCCGTTTCATTTCAGATCAGCATCTCCCTGCAGGAAGGTTCTTCCTTGTCTTCTTGACAAAGCTGTTCTAAGCCTTTGTCTGTCCTCTTACAGGACCACCCCCACCCGTCCAGACCTGCTCCAGAGGGTCCAGCATTACAGAACTGCACAAGGATCATCTCAAAAAGGGAAGAGTTCTTTGAATTAACATGCTGCAGGAGCTCTGGGTTCACCCCCTCCCTCAGAACCCAAGCACAGCTCCAGCTTACAAAGTTCATTCTCTGGGACACTCCTCTCACAGAGGCCAAGCAGCTTTAGAGACCCCCAGAAATGAGGGGAAGGAATAAAATCTCCATCAGCAATGCTTAAACCATCTCAGAAAAGATGCTTGATTTCAGGTGGCTGGAAAGTCCTGATGAGGCCAAACAGTGCAGCCCTGGTGGTGGTGCGAGTGCAGGGGCCTGGGTCAGAACAGCTCGAGCCCACCCTGGTTCCACCCCAGAGCCCCCTCCTCCAGCACAGCACCCAACAGCAGCACTTGCAGCAGGGATGTGTCTCCCTCTGGCTGTTCTATGCACACTGCTGGAGGAAAAATAGGTTCCATTTTCAGATTTTTGAAGCCCCTTGCTTTGAGCCCAAAGGCAGGTGAGGCTGTAGGTTTTGCACGGCTCCCATTCCCCTCCACCAAGGCCTGAGCCCGCCCCCCCCAGCCTGCAGAGCCCCCCGGGTGGCACAGGCAGGTGGGATGGGGCAGGAGCTGCAGCTGGGAGAACGAGCTGCCAAGCAGCGACGGAAAGGGGAGAGTTTCTTGAGAGACTTTGATAGACTATTTGGTAAATACATGGATACATGAACAGCAGCAACTTGCACAATCCCCAGACTGTGCTCCCTAGAAGCACAACTCGCAGCCTTCTGCATCCACAGGCAGGGAAGTCCAGGTCCTGTATTCCAGGCAAGAAAAATCCATCAGTTCCTGAAAATTCTAAGTTCAGCACAGTACAGAAGGAAGAGCTTCCCATCAGCCCAGCTACCTCCTGGGACCAAACGTAACCGCTCCTGAGTGCTGCTGTGAAGACAGATTGTGGGGACTGAGGCCTGAGAGCAGGGTCCCATTTCCCCACCCCTCTACAGGGAATCCCAAGGACAGTGAAGATTGTAAAGGGAATAAAGAGATTTCAAGCCTCTTTTTCAAGCGAGGTTCATAAAGCACACGAACAAGACCTGTCTCCCTCTGGTCTAAAGGATTTCCTCTTTTCTCTCTGGGAGATGAGGATGGGATTGCTGGATTCCAGACAATGCTGTGATATGTGTCCTGCTGATGAATGAGCCTGAACACTACCCCGTGACACCAAATTCTCTCACCTCTAGCCTGCAGCCCTCGCAAAGCAAACCCTCTCAGACACCTGCAGCAGGGATTTCCACCAGCAGACTGACCCCAAGCAACACGCCAGTCACCCAGCTTTCTGTCCAAGAGTCCATGAGCGCAGCAGTGCTGGCACAACTCCACAGCAGAGCCAGGCTTCCGTTCCTGCCTCCAGCGTGTGGACGTGCCCGTGTCCCTGCCCGCCCTGAGGGGCGGAGGGGACATGTGAACCCAGTGTCTGTGACCCCAGGGTACACCCACGAGCAAGTGAGGGGCTGAGTGGCTCCAGGAGGATGCAGGGTCTGGACAAGCCCCACGTGGGCTGGGCAGAGGTGGGGAACTCGCCCTCCAATGCGGCTGGGCTTGGGAGGTGCCCAGTTCCCATCTGTCCATGCCCGTGGGTCCGGAGCAGGCGGCGGCCGGTCGGATGACGCGTGGACTCCAAGCACAGAGGGAGGGGTGGCGCAGCAGTGCAGCACAGGGTGAAGGTGGAGCCCATCACGACTTCGGGGAGAGCCGAGGAGTCCATGTCACTGTTGCCAGGAACTGTGTGCTGCCCCACAGTGGTACAGACAGGAGAAGTCACTAGAGAGTTTGGATCCAAGTGGATTGGCATGGCTACTTTGGACTACGGCAGCATGGGAGCAATTCTATTCCATGGCCTTTAATACGTTTCATTTTCATAGCACCTTTCATCCCAGGGTTTAAGTGCTGTAACAGAAGCGGGTACTGTGCACCCTTAGCACAGGGGAAACCGAGGCACAGAATGGTTTAGTGACTCGCCTTGGGCCACTTGGAAAAACCGTGGCAGTCTGGACAGCCTTAAACCTCCTGACTCCCTCAGCTGGTCAGATCACACTGCTGCCTCAGATGAAGCCACTCTGGTCCCTGCCCTCCCCAGCAACGTGCTCCTACCCATTCTTCAGTGAGGTCTCATGCTCCTTTCTGATGCACAAATATATGACCCAAAAAAAAAAAAGAAAAAAGGAAAAAAAAAAAAGAAAAAAAAAAAGTGCAGTAAACTAAATGTTTAAAAAAGCACATTTGTGCTGTCTCTGTGCAAAGATAAAAGAAATAAATACATGATTACAAAATTAAAAAGGTTCACAGTATCACACATGGATAGGTAGCTACGGTAGTGCACATCTGGAAAACACTGTGTTACTACCCAGGATTCTCTACATCCAGCTGGAATTCTCTGCTGGGTGAGCGGGTGGTTTCTTTGCTGCCCACATCTGGGGTAAGTAGAAATACATGGTTATAGTTTTGCTCCATTCTGAAACGCAGTGCCCGGGATCCTGCAGCGCAGCAATACTGGTGTCAGCAAGCTCTTCCCCATCCCACTGGAACGGCTGCATCAACGAAAAGGGAACACATCGACCTGCAGAGGGAATCGCTGCTCTCTGGGACTTCTGTGTCTGCATAGAGATTACTGCAAGAGGCAGAGAGAAGAGAGTCACAGAATGGTGGAATCATTAAGGTGGGAAAAGACCTCCAAGATTACCAAGTCCGACCATCAGCCCAGCACCGCCATCATGTCATTAGACCACTTCCAGGACCAGTGACCCTGGGCAGCCTGTTCCAATACCTCACAATCCCTTTTCAGTGAAGAAATTTTACCAAATATCCAACCTAAACCTCCCCTAGTATAGCTTGAGGCTGTTTCCTCTTGTCCTGTCCCTTGTTCCCTGGGAGCAGATCCCAACCCCCACCTGGCTGCACCCTCCTATCAGGGAGTTGTGGAGAGCGAGGTCTCCCCTGAGCCTCCTTTTCTCCAGGCTGAGCCCCCCCAGCTGCTCCTCATCACACCTGTGTTCCAGCCCCTTTCCCAGCTCCACTCCCTTCTCTGGACACGCTCCAGCCCCTCAATGTCTTTCTGGTCGTGAGGGGAAAGAGAACCAATCTCTGAGCACCAGTGCCCACATCGGTCAGGTCTGTGTTCCGCCAACTTCCCAGCACAACCAGAGAGGCTGTTCTACATCCTCCATAAATGGCAACATGTCTGGAAAACCTGAGGTCCCCAAAGCTTTCCCTGCACCAAACAACACTTAAATAAGCCACAGCCCTTGCTGAGCAGGCCAGGGCTCTGCCAGCTGAGCCGAGAGGCAGCCGGGCTCTGCTGCAGCCATGCAGGAGCCCCAGGCTGACAGAGGCCAAGCTGATCTTGCAGAGGGAGCACAAACTCCGACCTCGACCCACCCGGCACACGGCTGTTGGACACTTACTGTATCGCTCTCCTCATCGGAGACAGAGTGGAGCTGAGCGCTATAGTGGAGCGGGGAGTAAACCCAACTCCTCTCGTCTGTCGGCTGCCAGAGTGGCCAGAGACGGCAGGGAGAATGCAGGGAGAGCAGCAGCAGAGCAGGGAGCAAAGGAGAGAAGAGGAAAAAATAAAAGGAGAAAATAAAAAGAGTAGGAAACAATACAGTAAGAACAGCTGTCCACCTGGAGGGAGAGCACTGAGCCCAGAGCCAGCTCTCAGCAGAAGAGCCCTCCTCTTCCTCAGCACATACCTGCTCCCTGCCAGCTGGGACACGGGACCTGTGCCAGCTGCAGTGGGGGTGGCACAACCTCTCCTCTTGTAGAGACAGAGCTTTAGAGCTTTTGAGATCTCAGGGAAACCTCAGCTCCCTGCCATGGCATCACCCTGGCTCCAGAGAAACCTAGAGACTTGGGAAGTGACTTACCTAAGAGCAGTGACAGCTCTGGGTTCCTGCTACCCGATACCAATTCTCACCCTCCCATTTCTAGAGCCCTGTGCATGCTACAAACTGATGTCCAGGAGGGCTTTTACAGGGAAACTGGATTTGTTTGCTGTGCCTTCCTCCTTCTCTGCAGAAGGCAACGGAGCTGGGGTGAGACCATGGCGGATGGTGGCCACAGAAAGGAAACAGTTACTGCTGAGATCCTGGGGACAGTGGGGTGATGGGAACAAGTACAACACAGGAGACAAAACACAACTGGACCCTGGAAAGAATGAGGGGAAGGAGGTGTGCCTTTAGGGACAGTTATCACAGCACTGGGCATTGGTGTGAGAAGACACACTCTACTGCTGGCACAGCACAGATTCAAGGGCTGGTCTCTGCTTCCAGGGTTCCCAGGGGCAATTTACATTGTGAACAGGCCCTTTTTGCCTCCAGGGGAGCTCCCACAGAGAGGAAACTACCCCCTTTGACCCAGCCTGGCATTTGCAAAGGAAGAGAAACAGAACTGGGTGCTTGGAAGAAGCCTGGGGTGTTCCCAGCCCAGGAACTGAGTGTGACAGTCTACAATATACAAGGAACTACAAGAAGCCAGAGAAGCTTTGAAGCACTGGGCTCCACATGCTGAACCCTCCAGTAACTGCAGCTCCATGAGAGAGACCACAGGGTTTGGGAGGAAGGAGGGTTGAGAAACCCCCGTCTGGAGCTTCTCTCAGGACTTTGTCAGAGGTACAGGAAAGCTCCCCACCATATCAAGTGTGTCCCACATCCTCTTTTTCATCCATCCTGACTGAACCACATGCTCCAGCCAGTCTCTTTCAGAGCCTTTTAGGAGCTTGGATGCATGCGGGGAGCTGCGGGAGATAAAGGAGCATCCAGCGTTGGCACTACCCCTCCCAGTGCCAGAGCAGGCAAACCCAGCTGAGGGGCAGGAGGAGCTGCAGGAGGAGTTGCCTGTTTGCCCACAGAGGTGCAGCACCTTCCTCATGCCATCAGCCATGGCCAGGGGCACCTTCCTGCCCCTGCTTCCCCATGCACCCTGCCCGGTACCCAAATGGGAGCACCAGGCTGCACCAGCATTTGTGCGAGGCTCCGGCAGCACTGCCAGCACCCCCTGGGGACAGCAGCTCTCCCAAAGCTGAGAAGGAAAATGCTAAACCCCAGAACAATCTCGGCTCTCAATTCAGCTCCTAAAAGCTCAAGTGCCTCTCTGCATCGTATAGAAAGGAAAATCTGCTCCCAGAACACCTTCACTGAGGAGGGAGCCCACTGGTGATGGTGAGAAGGGCTGGAGAGCTGAAACCAGCCCTAACTCGGCACCAGCTCCTGCCTCATTTGTTTTATGAGCTGCTCCCCACAAGCCAGAACAGTTCTGTTTGCAACTGGATTTTTGGAAGCTTCAAAACATCTAAATGGTGTCTTTAAAACCCCCTTCCTGGGCTGAGGGAGCTGAGCCTGACATCACCTATAGAGGCCCTGGTGCCTCTCTGGCCAGGTCTGGTACTCAGAATCACAGACCAGTTTGGATTGGAAGATCACCCACTATCCCCTCTTGCCATGGGCAGGGATACCTTCCACCATCCCAGGCTGCTTCAAGCCATCCAACCTAGCCTTGGACGTTTCCAGGGACAGGGCAGCCATGGGTTCTCTGGGAAACTTGTGCCAGGGCCTCACCACCTCTCACTTTTCCCAAGGGCTGGGTGACATTATGGCCCACCCCACGGTAGGAGCTGTGTCACCAGTCTGCAGAAAAGCAGGACAGAGCTCATGATTCTCCCAGATCCTATAAGGAGATCCACTGGTGTATGCTTCCCCCATTTCTGCTGGGCTGGTTCCTAATGCCCACTCAATCTGGAACCCCAGCTGTCGAGGGAAATGGGGTGCTGGCCCCAGTGTTTCAAAGCTGCAGCTCTGCTCCCCTACATGCTGTGCTGGCATGGTCACTTACAATCCCAGAGGAATGCGAGGTAGTTCGGAGTCTGCGCTGGCGGGGAGAGTAAATCCAGTACCTCCCATCTGTGAACTGGGTGGCCCCAGGACAAGTGAGGTGAGAAAGGAAACAGAGGAAAAAAAGGGTGATGTGAAAGAGAGGATGAAAGAGAAAGCAAAAAACAAGGGGTTGGGCAACTCCAGGCCTGAAGGGGTGAGCAGGTGGGAAAGCCGTGCAGGGGAGAGCGGTGCCCATGCCCTGCCACACTCTGCACTTTTATTCCCTGGGGATGAACAGGAGAATGAAGTGCTCTCCAGGAGCAGACTTCCAGTGATCAGTCACAGTCCCCTGGGACTGGCCAAATCCTCTGTACATGCCAACTCTTCATCCACCATTGCCCCACAGCACTCCTGTAGGAGCAGCTGTGGTGCTACTTGAGCACATGGGTGCAGCCTCACCTGAGCTCAAACTCAAGTGGTTTTCAAAGGAGAGTGCCCATGGGAACCCAAATCAGTTTTTCCCTTCATCCCAGCAGTGACAAACACTCCACAGCACACGACAAACGTTTAATGCAAAACTCAGACTCAGATGAGGTATGAAATGCTGATGAGCAGTCAGTCACGCTCTCAAGAACACACTCTGCAGAATTTTCTCTTGGACAGAGGTGCCCCTCAAGCTGGGCAGAGTCCACATGCCCAAGGACAGGGAGGAAGAGGAGCTGACCCTCGCTAGAAGAAACTTGCTGGGAGAGCAGGCAGGATCTGCCTGCACACAGCTGCCATCCACAGGCAAGGAGGTGTTAGAGGAGCCGTTTGCACTTTGAACAGCATGCATCCAACCCCAAACAAGCTGTAAAACAGGGCTGATTCCTTCCACAGCTCCCACGAGCCTCAGAGTGACTCGGCAATGAGTGAGCAGCTCTGCAGCAGAGTCACAAGAGCTCAGGGAAAGGCCAATGCTGCATTTTAGTTTAGCCAGAAGGAGCCCATCACATGGGCTCAGCTCATCTCCAGCACCACAGAACCAAAGCAACAAGTTGGAGCAGGGAGAAGCTGGGCACCTCTTTTAATGAGGGTTCCAGTGCCCAGGCATGAGAGAGAGCTCAGCTCTCACGGGACAGGCACTCTGCTCCAGGAATCCATGGGACAGGTATGTGTTGCTAAAAAAACTCTTCTCTGGTCTGCAGAAGTTGTTCAGCCATTGTGGGAGCTGAGTGAGGACCAGCACCAGGCTCCACAGCACTCTGCTGCCAACCACCAACTTACTCCCTGGCTCAGCACTAGACTCCCACTGCATCACCTAATGCAGCCTGCAGGGAAAGGAAAAGCCGGAGTTCACCAGAGCCCAAGGTCACCCTCTGCAACCACCTCCCCTTGGGTCTAGGCCATGTTTGTGTCAGGAAAACAGCCAAGATCTCTGGCTGAGGAAGCAAGAACCTCTCTGTTGCACCCACATCACCTTGGCTTGTCCCAGGAGCAAATGTGCTGGCCTAGATAAGCACTTGTGCTTGGAAGTAGAGCAGCACAGCTACAGCTACATCCACAGCAGGAGTGCCACCTGTGTGAGCCCCACTAGATGCTGGTTTGAGTTCTCCAAGGGTTAATCCAGTTCCCTGCATTCAGAAACCCACCCAGCACTGAGATCTTGAGGTGCTCCACACCAAGATGGTGCAGGGCAGCCACTGCCCTGCACCCAACTGCCTGAAATGGATACTGACAGCCTTGTCCAACCCTTCCCATCACACCCCAAGGTCAGGTGGAGGAGGTCTCTTACAAAGTATATGTCTGTGACTGGCACGTCGTCTTCATCCGAGGCCTGGCTGGCTGGTTCTGAGGCCTGGCTGGCCGTCTCCACCTCTACAGTGGCTGTGGATGTGACAATGGCACAGGCTGAAGAAGCTGCCTCTCTGTAGAGGGGAAAGAAATGACAATCTAGTCACGGCAATCAGGATAGGAGCAAGCAAAACTGATTTATTACAGAGAAGCTGAAGATGCTATGCTGTCATATCCTGAAAGGTCAGGTCAGGTCAGAACTGTTCTCAGCCTCACCGAACACGCATGACTCCAGCAAAACTGGAGACTGGCAAAGCCTCCAGCACAAGCAGCCACAGGTCAAAACCCACTGTGTGGGCTCTGCTCAACACTCTAAACCACTCACTCTATGACTTTTTCTTCTTCAGGAGCTACAATCTCAACGTCACACTTGGGCTCCAGCTCGACACTGATTTCCTGAACCTCCTCCTCGACCCGCACCTCCTCGTGTGACCTGGAAACAGAAGAGACACAAGCCCTAAGGCTCAGCTGGTCAGGAGTTATGCACAGCCCTCAATTTTAGGTCAGCCTGAATCAGTCCTGAGCCAGCCAAGCCTCTTGTGCAGCTCTGCCCCAGCACACCCCTGCTGCTGCTACTGTGGCCTCCAGCTCCCAGCCACAGACAGTGGCTGATTTCAGCTCAGAGGGAGCACTCAGACCTCTCAGCACTGAGGATTTGGATAACCAAAAGTCCCAGGAGAAAGTCAGTCCTGGAAGATTGCAGCACTTAAGAATAACAAGGTGGGAAAAGAGGACAAGAGCAAAGGAGTTAAACAACCAGTGCTGCAGGAAAGATGGGCAGTGTCAGATGGAGCATGGGAGCAAAGAGAACTGGCCTCCAGGGAAAACTTGTATCCAGAGTTAGCCCGGCACCAGGCCAGAGCCTCTGACCTCTTCCAAGCACATTAAAGCTGCTCCAGGGTTGACATCAGATTTATCTGCATGCTCTGGAACCGTTTCTGACAGTCTTCACTTTAATACCTCATGCTATTAGAGTAATTACTTGTGCCAGCAGGGCTGGCTCCACTGTCCCCATGGGAAGGAGGAGCAGGAGCCTGCCAAGCCAAGGGGCAGTTGTCAGAGAAGGGCTGAGCTCTGGGTTCACTGACAGCACTGCCCTGCTCCAGGCTGGCTCTGACCAGAGCTGGGGCCAGTGGGCAGCACTTCTGTCCAGCTCCACACAAGGAACTCACTCCTCTCTTCCTCACAGAGCTGGACATCAAACCTGGAGTGAATTCCCCAGCAGATAAGAATAACCAGAGGCATGACACATTCTTGAGCAAATTGGGTAAGGTTTTTCCCATCTCAGCTCAGGAATGTAAATTCTCGCTTTAATAAACTTGTGTTTGCACTGGTTTTTCCCAGAGAGCTCTGCAAGTGCACAGGTCCCTGCTCTCCCAGGAAGGGCACATGGAGGCACTGGCACTAGAAAGGGACAAATGGGGCAAAAAACAGCCAAGGTGGCCACACCTACAGAGGGTCAGTGTAGCTCTGGCATATTTGTGACAGACAGATCTATTCTGACCAAGCAACTGAGCTCTCTGAATGCTCCCAGGTCACTCTGATTCACCTGACCTATTTCTGGATGAGCAGTCACGTACCACAGCAGCTCCCTCCCTCCATGAGGCACCATTGAGTCCAAACTGTCCGAAAGTCTCTGCATTTGCCACATGGGCACCACCGCTGGGGCCTGGGTTTAAGTCTCAAATTTTCAGCAATTTCTAACACTGGATTCTGCCGGATATGAGGTACTTCATAAGCCCCTGACACTTCGCACAGTGAGCTGGTCCCCACCCTCCAGGGACAGGAATTTATCAGGATTCAGCAACATGCAACATCCAGAGGTATTTTCATTAGGAAATACCACAGAAAGGGATTTTTTCACAGTGCACATCAACTGAACTCAGCAAACGACTCAAAGCTTGGAACAATGGCAGATGCCTGTAAAGTGGGGTAAACCCTAATCTTCCCAAGTCCTTTCCTTCCAAGCACCAAACACTGATGCAGGGAGAGAGGACATCAGCCTGTCAGGCTCCTCTGGCTACAGCACATCCCTGCACTGAGTCTCTGATGTCATTTCAAAGCCTACTACACCCACACAATGTCCTGGAAAGCAGGGCAGAGCCAGCAGCATCTGCTGGCTCCTCGTGCAGATCCTGCTGACATGGGCAATGGGGTCATTTTTACTGGTGTGAAATAATTCCACAATAACGCACAATAATTCCATGATATGAGCCTCTGATTTAAATCAGACACCCCTCTGCAGCACAGCATTTCTATCTTACCTTGCCCTTGGCTCTGAGACACCACAGGAGGGAAAAAGCCTCAGAGATTTCTCAAGACATTGGACGCTACTTCTGTGGGGACTGTGGGTCCTCAGTGCCTTCTAAAGTCAGAGGTCTTTCACTTTGCCCAGGCCACAAGCAGATGCTCAGAGAAGGAAAGTTCCTGCTGTCAGGGCTCACTCTCTTAAAAGGACTGGGTGGGTGGGTAAACTTGGACAACACTGTTGTCCCCCTTCCTATCAAATAACTGTGGTATTTTCAAAGCACTAAGAGATCTGCTTGCAAGGAAAATTCTGTGTAAGAAATGGGCATCATCTGACTGCAGAAGCAGCTCAGCATCCTGCAGAGGACCATGCCAAAATGCTGGAGCTGCTGAAATTCCCACTTAGCCCTCTAAGAGACCTTTGCACTGGGATAAACATGAGGTCTCTGTGCAGCAGAGAGAAGATGAGACAAGAAGGCAGGAGACCCATTTCTCACCTGCCATCCTGCCCTGAGGAGTGTGTACGCCTCCTGCGGAAAGAAAACAGAAGAGTTTGGAGGAGCAATTTAAGCCAGAAATCCTGCACTGTCCCCAAATCTACCTCCACACCCCATGAGGGAGATGTTCTACTTAACAGCTGACACTTCTTCCAGCAATAATTAATCCCATCAAAGCTGTGTCTGCTTGCTCCCAGGAGAGATTTAATTAAAATCGGTCATTAGCATTCCAGCGTGCAGGGCAGCCTGCCGAGATCTGCAGCATGGAGAGGAACAGCAGCCACTCGATGCTGCTGGGAGCAGGGCAAGTGTCCTCACCTGTACCTGGGCTGCTCAGAGGTCTCCGAGGGGGATCGCTCGGGAACAGAGAGAGATGTTGATGATAGTGTCGTGGCTATGGACGCTGTGGTAGCTTCTTCAAAGGAAGGAGGAGTGCAAGGGAGCAGGTCTGGCCTGCCTGCTGGCCCAGAGCAGGGGCAGGAGAGAGGCAGAAGAAGAGATGATTAGGTCAAACACCAACACTTCACCTACACCAGCCCCGTGAGAGGCTGTTTCACCATGAACCTGCACACTCGCATTGGGACTGGGCAAACCACAGACAGGCAGGAAGTTTAGCTGGGTTCATGAACATGACAGCCTCTCCCAAGGCGTCCTCTGGAGAGAGCCAGTCAGCACCACTTCCAGCACAACAGGCAGGGAACAGAATGCCAATGAAGACTTCTCACTGGTGACCAAAGCTGGATTAAAGGCTTGGATCACCAGGGATAAATATCCAAGTGAATTAAGAGACGAATTGAGTGTCCAGTGCTTTGCACAGGGAACAATCCAATACCCATGTGTCCTCCAGCACTCAGCTGTAAATGCAGCCAGATGGAAGTGAAGGAAAGGCAGCACAGAACCAGCCCATTCCTGTTTTCCAGTGGCAAGATCCTACCTGTTATAACTGCCCAAACACTGTCATTGGAGTGGTGAAGTTCCCAGTCACCCTCCCCCCCTCCACTTTTTTTAAAGGGTAGAAAATGCAACTTTCTGATGGCTTTTGGTCTATGACTTCTGGTGCCCCTTGGGAGCAGCTGTCTTGCAGCAGAGATGCAGGCGACCATTTTTACTGCAGAATTCCACAGTGCTGCAAAAAAGGGATTTGGTCTCCTTTGATGCAGAGGTGTTGCATCAAGTACCTGCTGGTGCTGCAACAAAACAATGTACTCTTACCTTCTTCCCTGTCCTGGTTAGGTTTAGCACCTGCAAAGCACAGCAAGACATGCAATGAAGAGCTATCCATGAGGAAAGATCTGCAGTCGGTGCACAGTGGGGAACTTGATGAGAACAGGGGAGGGTCCTAAGGAACTGCTAGGAAAGAGAGGGTAACCACAGAGCCAATACCCTGAGCGGGGCTGTCACCTTCATCGTCGAGCGTGGGGTAACTCCTGGCCGCCCGCAGGTCGTACTGGGTGTCGTCCTTGTCTGCGGCCAGCTGGCTGGCCGAGAACGCTGCAGTGGGACCCGCCGTCTTCACAGCCAGCAAGGCACTGCGCCCTTTCTTCGAGGGGGACGACTTCAGAGCTGGGGGAGGGATGGAGACAGAAGGTCAAGGTACCACCACCGGCTACTGTCCCACCAAAGGCATTTTTGCCTTCACAAGGAGAGGCTCTGCGCTCACACACACACCTCCTGGACTGAACCCAGGTCAGGTGCAGGGACTGGATGGGAGACAGAGCAGACCAAGGCAAGCTCTGACAATCTGAGGGCTCTGAGGCTCCCAGTTTTGTTCTGTATCATGGAATCTTGGAATGTTTTGGGTCAGAAGAGAACTTAAAACCCATCTCATTCCCCCCTCTCCACGGGCAGGGACATGGACACTAGAGCAGGTTGCTGCAAGCCCCATCCAGCCTGGCCTTGGACACTTCCAGTGATGGGGCAGCCACAGCTGCTCTGGGCACCCTGTGCCAGGGCCTCCCCACCCTCTGTGTAAAGAATTTTTTCCTAACTTCTAATCCAACCCTGCCAGCTCAAAACCACTGCCCCTTGCCTGTCACTATCTGCCTGTACAAAAGTCCTTCCCCCTCCTTTTTCTAAGCCCCCTTTAAGCACTGGAAAGGGCTTTGAAGCCTCCTGAGAGCCTTCTCTTCTCCAGGCTGAACACCCCCAGCTCTCTCAGCTGTACCACAGTGGAAAACCCTGCTCAGGCTGCAGCCCAGACTCCTTGTGAGGGCTGCAGCAGCGAGGCCGAGGCAAAGCCTCACAGCACAGCAGCCCCTGAACTCAGTACTTACAGGAATTCTTTCGAAACACTGTGTTGGTCATGAATTTGAAGAATCTCTCTGCATAAAAGCTGGGTCTGTGTACTGACACCGTGTCCTACAACAGCAAGAAGCAATTGTTTAATTTTAAAATGATCCCTCAAGGCAGAATTTCTGTAACAACCAACACAGTCTTTTTTATTCCAACATTTAGCACTGATAGAGTCTTAAAATGGAAAGGCTTAACTGAAACACTCTAATTAATGCTATAAATAACCCTGAAGCGTTGCCTCTGATTGCATTTGATTATATTCTTGCTGTGATTTTATAATGGATTTTGGTGATTTTATTCCTTTGTAGACTTCCTGGATTTTTTTAAACACTGGCCTGATTCATACATGAAATTTCTCCTGGCTTTGCTGGCTGCCATTCCAAGTACACCTGGATACCTTTACATGTGACACAGACACCCAAATTTAGCCAAGGGTCTCCATACAGTTCAAATGTTTTTATTTAAAATAGCAAAACTGAAGCTCTGCTTCTGATGTGCGACTGTGTTCCCATGACTTGGCAGCTCCACATTTCCTTTGCCACATTAAGGGAACCCAGGAGATGCAACACTGAAGAATGGTTTCCACATCCAAGGTTGTCCTTTCAGAAACACACACCTGGCTACTGCAGGAATAAAGCCAGCAGGGAAACATGGAAAGGGACTTGCTGGCAGAGAGCTTGCTGAAGTGGAAAGAGCCAGTCACCAAAGAGAACAGCACAGGGCTCCTGACAGCCCAGGAACACACACACCTGAGTGTGTGCTCCTGATGTCACGGGAGGAGGAGAGGGACAGACAGGAGCAGGGAGGAAAGCTGTGAGCACAACTGCTCAACATGTGAGGAACTGGATTGAGCAAGGAAACCCAGCTGGGAATAAGTGGGACCACCCTGCTGTGCAGGAATGAGTGGCGAGAACTGCTCCTTTCCTCAGCTGCAGCTGTGCCAGGTCAGGCTCTATAAATAGCAACCAGGTAATCCTGTGAGGCTTGGACAACTCCTGCCTCTGCACAGGCACTCACCCCATCATGGACCAGGGCCTTCCAGGTGTGTTCTAACTTCTTGATGAACCTAATTCCAAGGAGAAGTGGAGAGAAAAAGAAAGACACAGATTCAGGCATGCACTCTGTACTAAGCCCCCTTTCATACCCTATGGGGGAGATCCCTGAGCTGCCAATGTCACCAGGACTGAGCTTTGTCCAGCATCTCCCCAGCCAGGTCAGGACTGCCTGGGAACACCACAGGGAAGAAGGAGGTGGGCTGGAAGAGGTGCACCTTCCACCTCTGGAGATGAGGGGGGAAACTACTCCTTTATGAGCAGCTCATCATCCTGGACAAATGGCTGTGTGTCCCCAGCTGTTCTAACCACATGATGGAAGCCCATGGCCAGCTTGGGGCAGCCATATCTACTCATCCTCACAGTCTCCAGGAGAGGACATCCCCCCTGCTTTCATTTGGTACTAAGAGAGATGTCATCAGCCAGAGAAGACACACTGCCAGGTTACCTACCTGTACGACTGCAGGATATCTATGATTCCAACATGCAGCAGGAGACGCTCTCCTTTGCCGTTCACTGCTGGGATCCCTCCCATCCTGCAGGTAAAGCAGAACTTCAGCAGGTGCAGCCTCAGCCAGAGCACCTGTAACACCCAAGCTCAGGGGAAGGGCAACAGCAGCTCCATTAAGGAGGTCTGGTGTGGTGTCAGACACATCCTAAAACCTGCGTGCTCACTTTGTGCACAACCATGGGAGTCATCGACTGGCCTGGCATGACCCCAGGTGTCCCAGGGTCACTGCCTGCATGGCCAAACACCACTGTCACAACAGACCCTGAGTCATGTGGCACAGCTCTGCCTGGGTCAGAAAGCCCCATGGAGTTTTTTCCTGGCTACTTTATTCTGGGGGTCAGGTTATTTATCAGGTCAGTGAGAGCTGTCTGCCATTAGGGCAGTAAACTCTTAAGGGTGAGAGTATTCCCAGTCCACACTAATGCCATCCTGCCAGAGGTGCAGCAACCATCAGCATCAGCACACAGCCAAAGAACATGGGTACCAGACAGGCCACTGCAATTATTGGTGCTGCTTGAAGGACTGGAAACACCACGGTATTATCTCAGCTCTCAGAACTGACCCCCTATCAAACCCATAGCAGCTGGTTTCAGACAGCAGCAAGCTCCACCATTCCTTGGCCCAAGAGCCAGGGAGCCAGGCAGAACCCCAGATGAAGCACAGCACAGGCATGGGGCAACTCCCAGCCTCCAGCTGTGACTCCAGCACTTGGCTACGCTGCTGTCTGCTAACCCCACTGGGATGGCCTCAGGGAACTGCCAGGGATTCCAAAGGTGGGAGTGATGGAGAACTCCAAGCTCCTAGGGACAGGCTGATCCCTACTTCTGCTCCAGTATTTCGGTGCTGAACTAGAACTGAGCTAGAGTCTCCTCCCCAGGGCATGGGTGGATGTTTAGAGGCTGTTACACAAACTGACAACCTACAGCCTGGCCTAAGAAGAGAGACTGCTGTGAGGCCAGAGCCTTACAGAACTATTTCCTACCATGGCTTCCCCCTTTCCCACCACAATGGCAGCACTACCAAAACCCCAGGAGAGCTGCTCCCTGGAACAGTTCCTGTGGGCCTCGTTAGGGATTTCCCACTCCAGCCTCCACCTCTGCCCCTCCCAGCAGCACAAGCGAGCCCAGGTTTCACCTACGTGTCGTCTGTGTCTATGGACTCCCCCCGGGCAGCCCCTCCCTGGATGGACTCCATGGCTGTGGAGTACAGGGCCTTCTGCCCCACAGGACGCTTCTCATCCGACGTGCTGTGGGCTCCCTCCGACAGCTGCTCCCGCTCGTGCTGGTCTATGTTATGAACCCCAAGCAGGAGGCTGTAGTCCATGATTTTAAAACTTTCCAATACCTACAGGTTAGTATTGAGTTCAAGAACAAAGACAAAATATCAAGTCAGCAGCAGAAATACAGACCCCTGAAGCATGGAATCAAAGCAAAGCATCCCATCCACATCCCCACTAACAACTCCTTTGACAGAGCCTGAAAGTTTCTGAACCAACAGTCACCTCTGAGCTTGACTGCACAGAGTTTGGCCATCCCACAGTCACACCAAAGGCCTGAAGACCTGCAAACCACACTACTGCATCTGCTGCGCAGTGATTGGGAAAACGCTCCAGCAGAGCAGCTACAAGTGGAGCAGATTGCCAAAGTATGATGCACCAGGCAAAGGAACTCAGTCCTCAGAGGCTGCCATGAGATCCAGCTCTACTGCTTGGCTTTCAGGGAAAAGGGCAGCAGAAAGGATTGATCCTACTCTGGGGTCAGCAGATCAGCAAGGTTCTCAATTGGGGATTGCTCTTCCTCATGCTTGAGAGCCACAGAGGCTCCTTGCACTGTCTCTGAGCTGCCCCCTCCTTACCAGACAGTCTCGCTGCAACGTCTTCACCAAAGCACTGAAGGTGTCTGCATCCAACATCAGGCCCTCGGGCATGTCTTGGATGAAGTCCAGGTCCTTGTATGTAGGGCTGGACTTTTCTTTTTCCTTCTTGGATGCCCGGCGTTTGTAGGTTGAGCCTTTGAGGTCAAATTTCAGGTGCATTTTCACCACTCGAGGCAGGATGTTGTTCATCACGACCACGCGGATGTTTTTGCCCCCGGACTGCACACAGTACAGTCCATAAAACTTGGGCAGCAGGGTCCGGGGGTTCTGGTTCAGATTCTGTAGCAAGGGTGAAAAAAAACATGGAAAAAGGCCATTTGAGCAGAAAATTCCTGCTGTGTTCACCACAAAGCATGTCAACAGCTGGACTAGGGATTCTTTGCTGAGAGATTTTCTGAACTTAACAGGAGCTCAGTGTACACATTTGACAAAGTCCTGCATTTCAGTGGTTTTAGGATCTGAAAATACAGGGACTGAGATGTTCAGCACTCTCTGGGCAAATAACCAAGTCCGGAAATCCCCTACTTTCCCCAAGTACAGCAGCTAAAAAAGGGAAACCACACTGGGAGAGAAAAAAACACAATAAGTGGGAACTTCAAACTTAAAAATAACAGCTCTCTTTATCTCTTCACAAGTGTGTCAGAATCAAGAGCCATTCTCCAGCCCAGAATAAACCAGGGACAGGGTTATTTTTCAAACAAAACAACATAAATGTTCTCCTCCTGTTGCAGAGTTGCTTTATAAAGCAGTCAACCAGAGAGCACGGATATCCTGTTCTGCTGTCATCTCCCTTTTTTTAGGCAGTGGAATGATTAGGAATGACATGACAGGCAGGATTTGCTTGTTCAGCTTTGGGCATGTTTGGGAAGGAAAGAGAACTCTGCACGCTATGGCAGGAAGGACACTCCTGACAGGTTCTGATAGACAGTAGAAACGTGACTGTATTAAAATTTCATTCCCCTCAGCTCACCCACCTGGGCACACCAGGGAGCCCTCTTGGACAGTGCCAAAAGTAATAAAGGCAGGTAAATGGAAACAGCTTTAAAGTAACTCAGGATGAAACCACCCTGCTTCCTTTCCCTGACTCCTTTGACATGGGTGGTTTCCCAGGAGCAGCAGAGCGATCAGGGGTAGCACCACAGAACCCACAGACAGTGGAAAGCTACAACAGGTCACTCAGAACTCTGCACCAGACAGGTAAGTTCGGTTTAATTCACTGACTGCTTGTAAGATGATGGCAGGATTAACAGTGCAACTCCATTCCCACTCAAAACCCCACACCTGATTTACTGCACACATTCAGGCAACAGGCAGTGCTTTCCAAGAAAGCTCATCCTCTCGATGAATGTGTCACCTGCAAAAGCAAGTGATTCACAGAATCTCAGCATGGTTTGGGTTTGAAGGGACTGTAAAAACCATTTGGTTTCATCCCCTGCCATGGGCAGGGACACCTTCCAACAGACCGGGCTGCTCCAAGCCCTGTCCAACCTGGCCTGGAACACTCCCAGGGATGGGGCAGCCACAGCTTCTCTAGGCAACCTGTACCAAGGCCTCATCACCCCCATAGGGAAGAATTTCTTCCTGGCCTGGCTGTCACTAACACACAGACATCCCATAACCTGCCTCCCTTGGGTAAATTTTCCCCAGTAAATACTGAGCGAGAATAGGATTTTCACAGAACCAGTGTAGGATCACAGAAACCCACTGCACCAGGCACACACATGGGGCAGCAGTATCGCTTCTCATCGACTTCTCCTTGGCATCTCCACAACAAAAACAATCCCTGGTTATTCTAACTGAATGTCAGAGTCCTCATCCATAAAGCTGAAGCCTCCAGCACAGCTGTGCAGGGAGACCAGCTCCTGGTTTTTACACCACAACAGCAAGCCTGGGTCCAATTTACTTCACCCAATGCAAGTCTCTGGGTCTCAATATCCTGCCTTGTCAGACTGATGTGCAAAGCTGGCTGGTACCATGGGAGCCTCCACCTGGAATTGCAGCCAGTGGGATTTGTAGTAACTGTCAAACAGCAGGAATGGGACAGATTCAGGGACAGCAGTGCTTTCCCCACAAAACCAAGGTGGTTGTGTTATTGCCTGGAGAAAAGGAGGCTCAGGGGGGACCTTTTGCTCTTTGTAACTCCCTGACAGGAAGGGGCAGCCAGGTGGGGGATGGGCTCTGCTCTTAAGGAACAAGGGACAGAATGATAGGAAACGGCTTCAAGTTGTGCCAGGGGAGGTTTAGGTTGGGTATTAAGGGAAAATTTCTTCATGGAAAGGATTAGAACAGGCTGTCCAGGGCAGTGGTGGAGTAACCATCCCTGGAAGCATTCAAGCAATGTGTGGCTGTGGCACTTGAGGACAAGGCTTAGTGGTGACCATGACAGTGCTGAGCTGAAGGTTGGACGTGATGATCTTGATGGTCTTTTCCAACCTTAAGAGTTTTAGGATTCTATGACTGCAATCAGCAGCCATCCCCAAATCCAGGCTGTGGCAGATGCACGGTGCCAAACAAAGAGGAATGAACTAGTTCTGGGAAAAGGACACTAAGAAACATACATCTGGGAAGCCATTCCGAGGCCAGAACACGCCTCCACACTATGGCACAATTATCTGCCTTATGTTTACCCACAGAGTTTGCAAATAATCAGTAGGATTTGTGCTTCTGGGCCTGGCTTCATGACATGCTGTTAACACTGTCCCAGGCATGGGGACAGGCCACAAGACACCCAGGTGGAGGACCTGCCCTGTGAGATGCTCTGGACAGAAAAGCTGCCATGACAAACCCGAGCTGGGTCCGAGGTCCTGTGAGATACACACCATGTAGTATCCAGGAAGAAGCTTCTGTAGGAATTCAGCTTCCTTGTGCATCACAGTTTTTATGATGAATTCATCGTCGCTGGTGACATAGAAGAGGGAGCCGCTGGCCCCAGGGTTGGACAGCTCGATCAGAGGCTCGTTACATAACGAATACTGGCAAGAAAAAGGAAAAAAGGTGATGTTTTATCCCCCATTTATTGCAGATTTGAGTTCTATGGCCTTGAGGGCCTTCCCCAGCATGTCATCTCTCTGGGAGATTAAGGGGTAGCAAAGCTCAAGTGAGAACTATTTTCATTATAGGTTAGGTCTGAGCAGCCAAACTGACGGACAATTTATAATTAGAGACTAAGATTACAGTTCAGAGCATCCCAACTGCTCAGTATCCAACTAATCATCTGCTTTCAGGAGCATCCAGCCTTCATAATGACATCTTATCTGTTCCCATTGTGCCTGCACGCACGTATCACATTCAGGCTCTTTGAGCACAGCCCAGCACACACTGACAGACACAGAGGATTTCAGGAGACACCACAGTCTGCTCAGGGAACCCCGTATCACTGCACTGGAGGGAACTGGTTGTTCTCAGCAGCCTTCCCTGGCCTCGTGCTCTCCTGTTCCCTGCAAAAGCAAGTGCCTGATCCACAGAATCCCAGAATGGTTTGAGCTGGAAACGACCTTAAAGCCCATCTCATTCCATACATGGGCAGGGACAGCTTCCACTAGCCTAGGCTGCTCCAAGCTCTATCCAACCTGGCAGTATTTTTACAGCCACACCTCACTCCATCAGTCCTGCTGAAAACACATGACAAGACTTAACCCAGGTGTGCAATCAAGAGGGATGAGCCCTGCTTGAGCACAGCAAAGAGTTCTGCATTGGGACCTGAACTGGGAGAACATGTTTAGTCATCAGGATGCAAACAGCAGGTCCTCAAATAAGGACTTGTCCAGTAGCAGAAGAAAACAAAAAAAAGAAAGCAAAGCAGGGAGATGCACTTTTCAGTTCAGTGCCCACCCAGATACTGCAGGGTTCAGGTGGGTTCAGGGCAGGATCACAGAGCTGCCCAGCGAGAGGTGAGATGGGGAGAGAGAGATGGGGCAGGGAAGGGAGGTGATCAGAGCAATAAATTAAATGCTCATCATTATGTACTGAAAACAGCTTTCAGCTCTGCACAGATTAACAATCCCACACTTGATCAAGTTAATCATCTCATGCATAATTAAAGGAATTTGCTGCTGTGGCAGGCAGGCAAGAGACAACCAGGAGAGGCAGAAACAACAAATCAGAGCAATGACCTTTGCAACTGAGGCAAACTCCTTGCCTGTCTGCAGTTCTGAACACCCATCCATCGGTCAGCACTGCCTTGGCTGGCACAGGAGGGGATCACTGTTACCCTCCCACCAGGCACTGGCACAGGTTTGTTTCACTGGGAGTGTTCAGCTACAATCACCCCCATCTACAGGTGAGGTCACAGAAAAAGGGCTTCTCCAATAGGGGAGGGTGTGCACTCGTGGGTGTGTTTCCTTCCCCAGTTCACATAAAGGCAAGGGCCCAAATTCAACCACAGTGCACTCGAAGCCCCAACAGCTTGTACTCCAAGGTATTTGAAAACCAGCCTTTCCAGCTCTAAGGAGCTTTTGGAGCACAAGAACAAGCTGTGGTTTATTCTGTCTTTGTAAGATGATTAAAATAACTACACTCACATAGCTCTCCAGTGAGTACACAAGAAAAAATTCCCATCTTTGTCCTTAGAGCCACAGGGGACATTACAGGGTCGCACCCGGCAGAACACAACTCCTTTGGCTTGTAAACACACTAAGTTATTGTTACCACAAGGAGCAGAGAGGGGAGCCCATTGCAGGGCTTACACAGCTGACACTGTGTGCAGGTCATGGCCTCCCTCCAGTACAGGCTGGCAGCTGCCACTCAGCAAACGCAGACTGGGAATCATGTAATGTTTTGGGATGGAAGGGATCTTAAAGCCCATCTCATCCACCCCCTGCCATGGGCAGGGACATGTTTCACTATCTGAGGTTGCTCCAAGCCCTGTCCAACCTGTCCTGGAACACTCCCAGGGATGGGGCAGCCACAGCTGCTCTGGGCAACCTGAGCCAGGGCCTCACCACCCTCATGGTAAAGGTAAACAAAGGAGGAAAAGACAGAGAAATCTAAAAATATATCCATACCAAATAATCATCTGGACGAATCCCAAAGAGCTCTCGGAAGTACCGGAAAGCCACTGGGGCATAGGTCTTGAACCTGAAGTCGGCGTAGTGGTGAGCCGGGGTGAGGTTACTGCCTTCGCTGCACAGAACACACACACGGGCAGGGCTGTTACCATCCACCAGACATGGACAGTCACACCACAGCTACTGTGTATTTCAGATGCACTGAGCCTTGCAAAAAGACATCTTTGGAACAACAACCATCACCTTTCTTCTGTGGTAGGACAACAGGAAAACAGGTTTCAAACTATCTGCCAAAATCTATTTCCAGAGAGTAAAGGAACAACCACTTGCCATGCAGAATGTATTTACACAGAGAACATAGCTTTTATGAGCTTTGTTTATTCACAGTTAGAGAGCTCCCAGAAGGAGTTTCTTCCATCTAAGACTTGGTATGATTTTGTGAAAGAAATTCTAGATGGACAGGTCAAAAGAAGCACGTAGGAAGGGTAACAAACTGGAGTTCACACTACTGCATCTTGCACCGTGCTTCTCTGCAAGCCAGCACACTGCAGAATCCAGCACTTCCCTACTGTTCTGTTTGTATGTCACAGAGTGGATTTAAAACATTCAGAGCATGGAACTCTGACCTAAAGACGGATGGAAGTTCTCTTGAAAATTCAGTGGGAGAAAAAGAAATAATTCATGCATTCATTCTTTCCCCCTTTTCCTTTACCTTGGGAAAAAAATGCTCTCCACCACGTAGAAGTCCTGCATCAGGACATCTCTCTCTGGCTTGGAGCTCAGATTGCCCACAGTATATCCAATCCCCAGCTGGATGGCCCCCTTCAGAGTGGATGAGGTGGTCTGGCAAAAGGAAAAGAGCAGTCAGTGAGCATTCCACAGAAGATAATCACAGTAACATCCCCTGCATTACAATGCAGTAATGCCTGTGACTTCTGTCACAGTGTGTAGTGCCTAAGATGGGGTCATCTTAGGCACTACACATTGCTAACCAAGTTTACCCAGATGCTGAAGAGATTAATTAGGGCTTCAGATTTGCTGTTTGCAGGATTGTGCTGTCCAAGGGTGCTACATAAAAATCTCAACCAGATTAATAATTACTGGGCCATAACTTTTCCTCTCGGCCTGTCACCCACACTTGGGTGCCACCACCCACTCCCCAAACCCAAACCTTTTTGTAGGTGGTTTCCCCAGAAGCATCCACGCTTCGATGGCCAATCTTCTTTCCTTGGCCCGGCTGTCCTGGCAGTGATGGGCCCTGCAAGGAGAGCACAAGGACAGTCAGGTGGCTGAGCTGCCACCAAGCACATACAGAGCAGCACAGCCACGCTCCCACGCTGTACTGCACACAGGGATCATGGTACTGCTGGCAGAAACCCTGCAGAGTGCCAGCAGGTGAAACTGATGCTCTTTGAATTCTACTTCCACCCCTCAAGATGAGTTAGAATAGCAACACTCCACCTGACACCCCCACTGCTCACTGGCAGAGCCCTCAGCGAAGTTGCCGAGCTCGGAAAAGATCCAGCTGCCAAGGATCCCCTGGTGCTTGACTGTGGTTTCCCATTGATTTCAAACAGTGATGTATTAAATCAAACAGCCACAGAGATTTATTCTAAAAATCTCACACCCTCAGGTGTCACACTGACACCTCAGGCTTTGCTGGAAAGATCAGAGCCAGGTGATGGGGATAGCCCAGCCCCACGCATACTGAGATAATCCATTTAAGCAAGATCTCATCTGTTTACAATTCCAAGGCTGAGCCCACACAGGGTGAGCCACAGGAATGTTTCTTCCACAAGAAATGCTACAGACTGCCAGTACTTCAGGGTGACAACAACCTGCTCCTGTCCCTTTGTCCTCTCCTACCTCCGAGTCTGCCTGGGCCTTCCTTTGCCAACCCGGAGGTAGCAGGCTGTGGCTGCTCCTTTAACAGCCTGGTGTAATCAGGTGATAGGAAGTTCCCTGCAGCTCCTTTTGCAGCCCGAAGAACTCTCTATTCCACCACCAGGCAACATTGCAGCCACTCTTAAGCTCTCTGCCAGTTGATCCCCATGGATCCTGGAGCCCATCAGGCAGCTAGAAATGCTGGTGAGACACCAGCACCATTTTGGGCTTTGCTACACTGCAGAACAGCTTTGGATGTTCCTTTGAGTAGCACATAGGGAGATCCAAGGTCACTTCCCAAGTGACACTGTTCTACCCTGTCCCTCCTGAGTGCTGCACAGACCCAGCTCTGAACCAATGGCTCCAGTAAACAACGGATAATTTTGCTCAGACTAAGAAGTTCTTTGTACTTTAGCTTTTGATCAAGAGCTTGCAGTTATTTTTGGTCAATCTGCTTGTACTAAGGGGCAGTCTGAGTTCTCCTTCAAAAATCCCATTTCCTACCCTATTTTATTAGCAGAGCCAGCCTTGCTCCTGAGCACTCCCCCCAGCAGCAGCACAGCTCAGCCTCTCCTTCTACCAGCCTGTTGGATCTTACTCTGTGCAAGCCCAAGCTGTGCCATCCCACCTTGCCAATGGCTCACATCATCCTCCCAACATGATGAGCAGACACAGGCAGGGGGAAGGGACTGCCATCCTAGGAACTGCAGTGACAAAAGCCTCTTCCAGTCTCTTGCTCTGCCTGTGGCTGCTTCCAGGGCAAGAAACAGTGGCCCTATTTGTGCACTGAACTACACAGCCAACTTCCACAGAAGTTGAGCTTCCCCCTACACATATTCCTGTACAGGTACAAAAGAATCAAGTGTGACATTCCAGGCAATTTTTTGGGAAGATTTTGCTGTTTGTGTATACAAATTCTCATCCCCACAGGTGAGGAATGGGAAGGGGGATGTAAAAAAATTTGATCAAACAAAAATAATTTGAACATGATGCCCTAAACCATGAGTGTGGGTTTCAGGGAACAGCTTTCAGGCACAGAGCCTCCTACTAGATTCCCTGCTGCCAACAGGGAATGCTCCAGAAGGTAACAGTGACTCAGAACCTGTGACCTGGAATATCTACAATAGAAGATGAGTCCCTGGAGATGTTCCCCTGTTTTAGGGTTTCACAAATCACAGCCTCTCTGACTTGCTCCCAGCAGTGGGTAAGACAGGCACAGAGGCCTGGACATGCCCAACAGATGCATTCTTTAGTTACCACTTCCACATGCTGGTGTGGAAGAGGTGCCCTCAGTCACTGATGTAGAGGCATCATGGATTGCGCAGCCAAAACCAACCACACGATGAGTACAAGCCCTCCACATCCCTTCTGCAGCTGCAGTGATGCCAACAAAGGGACCCCAGAGACCTGCCACTAATTTTATTTCTCACAAATAACAGATATTAATTTTTTAATAATCTCAAAAAAGGCAGGCAAAAGAGTTTCCTAGAGCTCTGTGTTACCATTTCTCAACACAGGATTGTCAAACCCAGCTTTACACATCTCACCTCAGTGATGGCTGTCTTCTTTGGGCCCAGACCTGCAGACAGAAGGGAAGAGCATCAGGAAAAGTAGGGACATGAAATAAAACCCCCCAACCCAACCACCAAAGCTCTGAGAAAACAGCTCAATGCTTTGTCTTTTCAAGTACAGCAGCCAGCCTTTAGAGCAGCTGGTTTTACTCAGTTTTCAGCTTCACTAGTGCAGGAATCTGACGGTACAGGAGTCACCCAAACAATTTCGTATTCAGAAACACAAAAATGAACATTTTTTTCCCCAGCAACAGTATTTCCTACAGGCTTCAGCAGAGAGGTCTTGCAAATCTCTGCTGCCCCATTAAGCAATGGGTCCACACTATGCTGAAGAGTTGGCTCCATGCAGAAGCCCAGAGACGCTCCTGAAGCTGTTTTCCAGCCACTCAGAAGGCACTTGACAAACTATATTGATAATTGAATCTATTTATAGAATCCAACATCCAAATATATCACACAAATGAACACATCATTCATCTTTATTGCTGCCTCAAGAGAAGCCACTGCTGCTCCATTACAGCCAACGGTGGAAATCAGGGTTTTGCCTCAAGCTTTTAGATATATAATCAGAGCTGGAAACACAGGCCCAAACCCTCTGACATGAGGCCACCTCCCATTTCCTAGCCCGAGTTTGTTTTTCTGAGACCAAGTTTGCAAGAAGCTCCTTAATTTCAGAAAGCAGTGAGCACAGGCTCCTGTGTGGAATGCGGGACCACGAGATGCAGCCCAGCTGGCTCCTGAGAGCTACCATGAAGGATCAAAAGCTGCCGAAGAGGAGCTCCCCACATCACCCCAGCAGCCCCCCAGCACCTCTGTGTGCACAGGCCAGTTCTCAGGGGGGAGTCTCCTGCACAGAACACAAACCCAAGGGACAAGTTTAATGCACCTGTTTCCAGGCATGAGTCTGCCACTCTCTGTTGCTGTCCTACAGCAGTCCTTATCACACATAATCCTTCAGAAAGGGCTTAATTTTGCAAGAGACCATCGAGTGGGGTTTTGAGTTCATGGACACTCAGATTAGGGGGTAGTCTTCTCTGGGGGAGAGTGGATGTCCTCTGTCTCTCCTGGCTGAAGAGCAGGAAAAGCCCTGGAGCACCCAACCCAGCCTCTGCTGCTTCAGCATCTCCCCTATTTGGAGAAGGAAGAACTTCGATGGTTCACCTGTGGTACCTGTTCAACCCCCTCGAAGTGAAGCAGTGATGCTGCTCCAAGGCTTGTTTCAGGAGCCTGAGTGAGAACTTGGGCAAACCTTCAGCAGCTGAAGCAGCTCCAAAAGAGCTGGAAAACGACTTTGGACAAGGGCCTGGAGGGACAGAACAAGGGGGAATGGCTTCCCAATGCCAGAGGGCAGGGCTAGATGGGATATTGCAAAGATTCTCCCCTGTGAGTATGGTGAGGCCCCAGAACAGATTGCTCAGAGAAACTGTGGCTGCCCCATCCCTGGAAGTGTCCAAGGCCAGGTTGGACGGGGCTTGGAGCAACCTGGTCTAGTTGAAGGTGTCCTTTCCCAGGGCAGGGAGTGGAACAAGATAAGCTTTAAGGTTCCTTTCAACCCAAGCCATTCCAAGATTCCACAATAATGGGATAACAATAACACCAAGGAAGTGTGTGACTCAGTTACATTTTGGAAAATATTTCAGACTCTGGAAAACAAATAAACAACAAACCCAACAAAAAACCCTTGGTGATCACAGGGGAGATGGAGCTGCTCTCACTCAGAAGTGCTGCAGGTCTCTCACCATCCTGATCTCCACAAACTGGGCATTCCTTCATGCAAAACAGGTCTTGTCACGTGGCATTTGGAGCTGTCTGCAGAGCACCCCCGGGCCCACAGCCCGGCCTGCGGGGCAGAGCCAGAGCAGCACAGGAAGAGTCACTTCTCATTATTCTCTTTTAAACTGTGCCCAACTCCCTCATCAGGAACAGTCACTGAAATGCCACTCCCTGTGTCGCACAATCCCACTGCGAACGGGCAGAGGGAAGTGAGCAGAGCAGTTCCCCTCTGTCACGCACCCAGGCCGGGTGCCCTCTGCCCCTGGGGTGTCACTGACACGGGTGGGGGACACACACCACGACTGACATGAACCCTGTCACTCCTCCAGCTCTCGGACTGCAGCAGCACACGGCTCAGGACCACTGCGAGCTCAAACTGTGCCGAAAAATTAGTTCTTTGGCCTAAGCCAACACAGTTTAGTGATTATTGAACAAAACACCCTGCAATGGCCCAGAGAGCAAGAGTGAGCATTTGGCTAATGAACTTCCAGGGCACAAGCTGAAGCAGCACTTCAGAGCACTGGGGAATCCAGAGGAGCTAATGCTGCTCCAGACCGAGCACTGGAAATCGCTGGGAACGCAGCTGAGAGCCCCGGGCCAGGGGAATGTGCTCTCCCTGCATGGCTGCCACTGCTCTCCTGCTGCACTAATCTCGTTTCTGCACTTTGTCACAATTCCAGAGCAGGAGATTATCTTTAATTTTGTGATAATTACCACAAGCTGCTTTCATTCCCAGCTTTTAGGTGTCGGCTGCTGTACACGTACCAAATGTGGAATCAATGCCAACTGTCCGCACAAAGGAAAGGTATCGGAGGCAAGGAACCACAGGTCTCTGGGAGAAATGATGCCTGATGTGGGCAAGAGCAACCCCAGCAAAACTTCCCTCTGCCTCCACCAGTAATAAAAAGTAATCAGCTTTATAAAATCAACTTGTCTAGTCAGAAAATATAAAAAATCTTCCACTGGCTCCTCTGTGCATGGCACACGGCTGTGCTCAGCTCAAACAAGCTGACAGATGGCCTGGCAAAATCTGATTTAACTCCAGCTCTGGGGGTTATAGAGCCATGAGGCAGCACTGGGGTTTGTGGGAGTGGGAGCACTGCTGTGGGAAGTTTCAACACTTAACAAGCTAATTGGAATGATTCTTATCTGATTTGGTGTGGCTTACGAGGCTGTGCTCAGAAATGTGATGAGCGGCTCTGGAGGGGAAACCCTGAGATGAAACCCCAACTTTCTGCCCTGCCTCCAGTCCGCGCCTGGGCTCTGCCAGGCACTTCATGCATGCTTGACCTGCTGCCTTCAGTTCTGTTCTCATCTGTGCATGGCTTTGAGTGACCCTGTCCCAATGCTTGGGCTTCTATGGAAGCGAAATAAACACTTCAGTCATTCAGCAATTCCCATCTCAGACTTAACTCGTGTTTTTTCCATATTCACAGTCACATCAGCCATCTCCACCACTAAGCTGACACCTTGCAGGATAGCAGGAATTTCCTCCTGGAAAGCCTATGCACAGCAAAGGGCTTAAGTTTCAGCTCTACCAGTCAGAGGAGCAAAACCCCCACAAGGTGAGGGTGGTGAGGCCCTGGCACAGGTTGCCCAGAGGAGCTGTGGCTGCCCCATCTCTGGAAGTGTCCAAGGCCAGGTTGGATGGGGCTACCTGGTCTAGTGGAAGGTATCCCTTCCACTTCCTTCAAAACTGGCTGAGGCAGGTTGACTTGCCAAAACCCTTCATCATCAAAACAGGCATTAGAGGCTTCTGTCCACCAGAAAGGAATTTCTTAAAAGTTTTACAAAAATCCAGCAGAAGCCTAATTTAATATTAGAGAATCCTGGAATATCCTGAGCTGGAAGGGACCCACAGGGATCATCAGTCCAGCCCCTGGCCCTGCACAGACACCCCAACAACGCCACCCTGGGCATCCCTGAGAGCGCTGCCCAAACGCCCCTGGAGCTCTGGCAGCCTCGGGGCCGGGACCATTCCCTGGAGAGCCTGGGCAGTGCCCACATGATCCAATAACTAAGCCTTCTTTATAAGACAGGTCCATACACATAGACATATATTTATAAATTGTAAGTATATGATGCTTTATGATGCCCTAGAGAAGCAAAAAAAAAAATCTGAATAACCACTGGACTCCCTTCTCTGATCAGAACTGCTGCTGCATCTTTACTAAAAGCTTTACTTTACTTAAGGGTTTATACTGCTATACAATGTGACTGGAACTAAAAACACATGAAAATATAAATGCCACATAAGCTCCTTGGCTGGAGGCTGCAACAGCGTGATTCCCCCAGAAATCCAGCACACCAGAGACCTGCAGTTTGCCACTCACTCCCAGCCTGCTCTAATGGAAGGTGTCCCTGCCCATGGCAGCAGGATGGAACTGGATGAGGTTTAAGGTCCCTTTCAACCCAAACCATTCTGGGATTCCATGAAATGCTGACAAGTTACACACACCCCAAAGGAGTGTGTGAGTTTTATTTTTCAATTTCTCCGTTGAGAACAAGACAATGTGACACACCTGAACAGCCCATTTGGACAATAAGGGGATGTGGAGACTGTAACCAGGACACGACAATTCCCTGTTTCATCAGACCCCTAACACAGACTCACTCAGTCAATACCTTACAGGCAAAGGCAGAAACAAGAACGCCAGGACAGGAGCTGTGGAAGTTAAAGCATCTACACATGTATCACTGCTGAAATACAGGCAGAAAGGATGGAAATTAAATGCATCCATCAAAAGAGACAGCTGTTACTGCCTGTAAGGGACTGCTGGTGAAAAGAAATTAAAATTACGGGGGAGCTGGGGAAGGCAATTCAGCAAATCATGGAATGGTTTGGGTTGGAAGGGACCTTCAAGCTCATCTCATTCCACTCCCTGCCATGGGCAGGGACACCTGCCACTACCCTACTATCCTCCGAGCTTCCTCCAACCACTTCCAGGGATCCAGGGGCAGCCACAGCTGCTCTGAGGACCCTGTGCCAGGGCCTCCCCACCCTCACAGGGGAGAATTTGTTTGCAATATCCCATCCAGCCCTGCCCTCTGACAGTGGGAAGCCATTCCCCTTGTTCTGTCCCTCCAGGCCCTTGTCCAAAGTCCCTCTCCAGCTCTCTTGTAAGCAAGAAAACACTCCTCAACTGGGAAGCAGCCCCTAAGCCAGTGTGGCAGCCAGCTGGGCTTTCTGAAGAGCCAGCATAAGCATCAGGCTGTGTCTCAAGGCACAGGCAAAAGCAGCCCCTGAATTTCTTCTCACACTCCTCACGTGTGGCTCCAGCCCCCAGCACACGGAGCAGCAGCACAGGGCAGTCCTGGGAGGGGACATCACAGGGAGCAGGAGCTGGCTTAGCAACCCCCCAAAGAAGGCAGCTGAGTACAACCTGCCCTTCCCAAACACCTACTTCTGATCATTAAACATACTTTCTTCCCATAATTCAACACCATGTGGTTTGGATAAGAAACATCAAGTAAGGTACAATATTAAATTTAAAATTTGGGTTTTTTCCCCCTTAAGTGTGCCATCTCTTGGCAGAAAGAGCTGTAGCTGTTCTGCACCCTGGGCATGGACCACTGCTCCTGCCATCTGAGAACATGGAGAAATAATACAGAAATAAAGCAATCTTGAGATAAATTCTGCTTGTTATGTAGAACCTATATAAAGCTTTACCACCTAAATGTATCTGTTTTTCCCTGGAGCACTGCCTGACTGACTGAGTTCTGGAATCATCCACACAACACTGGTGCTGGTCAAACCCAGTTGATCCTCTCTACCAGCTGGTTCACCCCATTATTCATCCCAGTGCTCAGGCAAGGCTGGCTCCCTCCCTATGGGAAGCACACGGGGAGGAAAGACCTGGCTCTGATGCACCTACAGCACAGGTAGCTCAACATTCCTCAGGACACTTCAGCCAGCATCCAAAGTCCAGCAGCTATTTGCAGCAGAAATGCTGGCAGTATCCAAACTGGGCTACCAGGAGCAGTCAGAGATAAATAATCCTGTTTAATCCCACCTCAGGCACCCTGACCTCCCCCCGTCCCCCACACAGGCTCTGTGCCTTGTTTGAAGCACGCAGGAGCCACCTTCACATAAAATGACATTTGCACACCAGGATATGCTGCCCCAGCTCCATGTGCTGCACTTTTCCCATGGCCTTTGTCTTGTTTATCTCAGCAGAAATGCTGGGGATGGGAACAGCAAGGATTGTACAAATAAATGGCTTGTACAAATGAAGGGAAGGATCTTAATGCTCAGGCCGGGCCTCGGGCACTGCTGTGGCACCTGCTGAGAGCAGTGACACGGCTGACCCCTCCTTTCCACCCCGGGCAAGGACATACTCTTCCATTAAGTGGAGACAGACAGGCACAGGGAGCCCCAGTCCTGTCCCAGCCACCCCCTCAGGTTTCTGATCCCCAAACTCCAGAAGCTGCTCCCCTGCTAGCTCCCAGGGATCAGCACTGAACCTGTATTTTACAGCCCAGCTCAGCTGATCAAAGCAAACTTCCAGTTTATGGAGCATCAGCACTGCCAGGGACTGCCACAAAAGGATGTTCTGCAGTAAAGGCACCTACCTGCCTGGTTTATTTTTGGGTTTATGCAGAAATTCTTTCTGCCTCAAAAATAAATCCATTTATCCCAGCCCAAGAGGCAGGGCAGAAGATGAAGATGCAAGCAGGGGGTTAACATGTCCCTTCCTCATCGTCAGTTGCAGGTGCCACCACATCCAGGGTGCAGCATCCTGGGTGCAGCCCTCCTCGGGGAGCTGAGCCAGGACCTCACCACGCTGGAACGTTTCCTTGACAACTCCCCGGAAAAGCACTTACAGCACCAAAGCCCAATTACAGTGAGGAACGAGCAGGACAAGACCAGGGAAATGAAATTCAAAAAGAACTGATTTGTTTTCTTGTTTTGGATCAGCTGCATGTAGAAAAAGGACAATTTTGGAGTGCTGAGCCCAAAGCGTGTGACACAGCGACAAAAAGCAAAACAAAAATCTCATCAAGAGCAGCACACAATAGCTGCCACCCAGCAGCAGAACAGGCTGCAGCCGCTCGGCTCAGTAATTATGCAATCCAGTGGGATGTTCGGGCAAACATCTGCTCCATGGGAAAGGTGCAGCCTTATCTGAACACCGTGTTCCTGCTCCCTTCCACACGCAGGTCACTGGAGGATTGTGGAGTGGAAGAACACACGCTCCCCAGCACGTCCCTCGCGGGCAGTGGGGGCAGGAAGGAGAGGCTCCCAAGGTCAGGCACCCAGCAGTGGCGTTGGAAATGCTGGCCTCTTCCCAGCTTCTGGTTTCTCTCTATTATAACCTGCAAGTCCAATCTGCCTACCAGCACTCACAACAAAGCTTGACTAGGATTAGAGATGACAAACATGGAGCAGGAAGTGTCACCTCTGCAGGACTGAGCCAGTTTTGCACCTGTGATGACACTCAGGCACAGAGGTGCCGCACTGAAACCACGACGCCAATTTAGAGCAGGGCCATAAAAGGCTGAAGGACTTTGAAGCCACATTCCTCAGAATCATCCAGAAGAGCCAGAGCAACATTCAGCTGCCCTTACCTTTGTTCAAGGGCAGGAAAAGCTTCAAATCCCCTACTAGCAGGTTACAACCCACCAACTCCACTCACTCAAGCATCTCCTGCCTGCCCAGAGCTGTGGTTGGGCAGCAAGAGGACACAGAACCTCCTGCTGCCTTTCTAGCTGTGTTGCAAAACCACTGGGGACCTGAATGTAGCACATGACTCCAGATAGCCCCTGGGACTCTTTTCTATGTGTTCAGATGGAGTTTCCAGCAGCCACAAGGTCCCTGAGAGCCATTTCTCAGAGAAGCACAATGCAGTGAAGGAATTAACTTCCCTCCTTCATTGTCCGAGCATCCACATCCCCCTGCCTGCAGACTCTTACCAAGAAGCAGGATCCAGGACCTTTACCATGTCCTACCTGTGTGCAGGGAAGGAGGCTCACCTCCATCCTCCTATATGCTGCTCTCTCAGTGCCACTAATAAAGAGGGAGAAGCTTGACCTGACTAATTTGAGGTTACACTCTGCGTGCCACCGTCAGAACAGTTGTTCTGTCCCAAATACCCAGGGTTTACATTGTGGCACAGCTCAGGGCTTAGTGTCAGCCCATAGCACCTCCCAGCCAGGTAGGGATTAGTGTCACTGGAGCCTCTTCACTAGCCAAGCTCCTTGTGGAACTCGCTGGCTCTGTGAGGATACCTGCAAGGCAGGTGCCAGGCAATGGACAGGGAACTGCTGGCTGGAGAAAGGACATATTCACTGGGGCATTCCCAAAATTTCTTAAGCTGATAAATAGCACGGGATATCATTATTGAGAGGACAAACCCCCTTTAACTAGAGAAGGGGGATGCCTTTGCACATCAGCTTGGCTCCCTTTCCCATATTGCTTCTCTGGGTATCCTGCAAGGATCGCAGCCTGTCTGGGGGGAGCACTGGTAATGCAAAGGAATCATTCCAGCTGCTTGCAGGAGCAGCACAGAGGGTTGGATTGCAGGCTGCATGACATAGTAACAAACTATCCACCCTACATTATCTCTCAGTCCTGTCTCACAGAGGGTTTCGCATCTCTGATCCAGGTGGGATTGGCCAGATTATTCATAACTTCCATTATTTAAAAGTGTTTTCCTATAGGTCCTACCTCAAACAAGGTTGGCCTCCTTGCTCATTCACCAGCAGGAATTATTCTAATCTAATTTAGTCTGAGTTTAGAAGAATGCAACCCATGAAGATATCCCACCTGCCCACATTTTCCATTTTCTGACATTCTTAAAAACGTGTTGAAGTCCAGTTACTATTGTCAAAGAAGGTAAGGAAATCTACTTGAAGTTTCCCAATAACCACCTCCCACAACACCGGAACATGGAGATGTCATCACAGTCAGCACAGCTTTAAACCCGTGGGATCCCAGCATCCCAATCAACAGCAGTCTCAAAAGAGAAAACAGCTGTTCTGTCTGCAGGCCACCCTTCACAAGACATCCCAAAGATGCACCTGGATTTTTAACGAGTGAGGTATTTCCTGATTTACTCTGCAGTCAAAGCTGCTCGGCTAAATCCTCTAAGATTTAATTCCACTCCGGCTAATGTCACCTGACAGAGATTTTCTGAGGGTGCTCAAGTACTGGAGACTTGAAAGGGGATTTCAGAGCAAGGTTATGTGCAACATGCGTCACTGGAGATAAAGTCCTTGTACCCAGCCTGATGGGAGCAGCCAACAAACTCCTTCACCAAACACTCCCAGGTTGCCACAGGTGCTGCTGACAACACTGCAATGTAGAGCTTTGCATCCCAAAGCTGAGGACAAAGCCTGAGTGGGAAAAGAGGTAGGGACATCTCTAACTTCTACCTGTTTCAAAAACAGATGTCCAGGCAAAAGCATTAGGTTGCATTTCCAGACCAGTTTTTAGAGTGTGAGTTTGTGATACAGCCCTCAAAGAGCACATCCTCTGCACAACTCAGACATGGTTTTCAAGTTGATCAGGTACCACTAAAAACACACAGTTAAGAAAACATGCTCAGAAAAGCAGAGCAGTGACACATCCCTGTTTGAGAAACCAAAGGTTTGACTGGATGATCTTGTACATCTTTTCCAACCTTAATGGTTCCATGATTCTATGACCTACTTCTAAATAAACCTGAGTTTTTGCTGATGTAAAAAGGAGAAACCCAAACTCTCCAGGCTGCAGACATGGCTCATCTGAGCTGGTTTCTTGGTCCTATTCAAAACTCATTCCTCCAACTCTACTGCTTCCCACTGGCGTATCCCACGCCTGCCTGGCAGCACCTCACCACCCTTGCTGCCTGTGCCTCTCCTGCACCACCCATCCAGACCTCACAGCACAACGAAGTGAGGGCTGGCCAGCTCTTTAGAAGCTAACTCTGCTTAATCCATCCCAGCTACTGCAAATTCTTTCCTCCAGGTGGATCCAGATGGATCCTGGGCTGCATCGAAAGAATTGTGTACCAGTAGGTTGAGGAAGGGGATTCTGCCTCTGCCACACTCAGGTGAGACCCCACCTGCAGAGCTGCTTCCAGGTCTGGGGTCCAACATCAGCAGGATATGGAGTTGCTGGAGCAAGTCCAAAGAAGGCCATGGAGGCCCTCTGATCTGAAGCTGGGGGTGTTCACCTGGACAAGGCTCCAAGGAGACCTCAGAGGCCCTTCCAGTGCCTAAAGGGGCTCGAAGAGAGCCAAACAGGAAGTCTGGATAAAGGCCTGGAGGGACAGGACAAGAGGGAATGGCTTCCCACTGGCAGAGGGCAGGGTTAGACGGGATACTGGGAAGAAATTCTTGGCTCTGAGGGTGGTGAGGCCCTGGCACAGGTCATCCACAGAAACTGTGGCTGTCCCAGCCCCGTAAGTGTCCAAACCTAGGTTGGATCAGGCTTGGAGCAACCCTGTCTAGTGGAAGGTGTTCCTGCCCACAGCAGGGAGCAGAACAAGATGAGCCTCAAGGTCCCTTCCAACCCAAACTACTCTGTGATTCCATGATCCCTCCCCTCCCTGGACATGCCAACACCTCCTGTCTTCCCCAGACTGAGGGGGCTGGTACCCAGGAGGAGTCCTGAGCCTACACTCTTCTCCCCAACTGGGACTCTGTGAGCAAATATCCCCCAGAGCTGCAGTGGCTCTGGACAGACAGGTCCCTGCACTATCAGGCTCAGGAATGATCTCCAGGTCAAACACTACTGACACAAAGTGTGGGGAGTTGGAGGCTAAGAATAAATTTACATTATTGCTCATAACTGTGTTCTCTTCCCACTGGCCTTGCAAAAGCCTTCTGCTCTCTCTGACTCGGGTGTTTTGGTTGAGTGCTCCTTCACTGCTCTCACAAAGGCACCTGAACAGATGGAAGAAAACAAGCCACAGCAGAACAAGCTCAAAAGATGGAGTGTGCTGCCAAAAATCATAACTCAAAGTTTCAGCAAGAAGTCTCTCCCTGGAATCCTGGCTGCAGCCTGGCAGCTAGTGACTCAGCTAGCAGCTGAAAAGAAGGTACCTAAAGAACAATGACATTTAAAAAAATACTTCCAGAGCTCTTACTAGGAAATTCAAACAGGTGAGACACAAAAAGAGGGCACAAAGATAACCTGCTGCCCATGCTGGGCTACAGGGATGTCTCAGTTGCATTACACGAGCGATCAGGGACAGCCTCCTCCAGCACAGGCAGCCACGAGCTGAAGGACAGGCTGGTTCTGGCACAGACCTGCAGCCTGCTCCAAGATGGGGCAGGAAAGAAGCTTCTCCAGCCCAGCCTGGAGGACTTGCACTTAGAGGCTGAGCCACGCACTTATTACTTCTATTTAACCAAGTGCAGCAATTCCCATTTATTCACTTTTTTGGGAAACCAGATCTCCAGACTCTGCACAGGTACGTACCCAAACAAAGACGCAAAAAAGAAAGAGCAAAATCCAAAAGAGCACTCAGGCTCCCAGGGTGCTGCTCAGGCAGAACTGAGGCTGTTGCTGAGCTTGTTCTCCCAAACTCCAGCATGCCTTCAGGTGCTGAGAACCCTGCAGATTTCTGGCATTGTTTTCCCCGAGGCTGAGCACACACTTGTATCCAGCACAGCCACAAACCCCTCTGGGAGTAGCACCAGTTTGGGCTGAGCTTGTACAGGGCATGAGATGTGCCTCACCCTTGGAATTCCTGCACTTGCACAGGACAGAGGAGTGGTCAAGGTCTCTCTGAAGTTGTGGTTTCTAGGACGTGTCTGACAGAAGACTCTTAATAGGCAAAGACAACAAGTTACCTTGGAGTTGAACCCCAGCCAGCTGGGTCAGCTCTCTTCCCAGCTTTCCAGAGCCTCCAGATCTTGGACTACAGGTTTCAGAGCAGCTGTTCTCCAGTGAGGGAGTGGAGGAAAGTCATGCCTTAAACAGAGAGAACTACAACTAAAGAATATCAGGCTCCAAACACAAGTGTCCAGCTCAGGAAGACCCCAGTCTGGCTGCCCACACAGTTCATAAATGTGCATTGACATCACTTTGTAAGCACCAGATGCAACTGGGAACAACTTCTGGTCTCCCAGGTTCTAAAACAGAGTCCTGAACCATGAACAACTTGTGCCCTTCTCAGGGCTTTACTCAGCATCTGTCCAACACAAGGAAGAACTTGGGATACCATATGAATCATAGAATCATTGAAGTTGGAAAAGACCTCCAAGATCATCAAGACCAACCTTTGACTGAAGCTCATCATGCTCACTAAACCATACAGCCAAGTGCCATTTCTACTTGTTTTTTGAACACTTCCAGGGATGGTGTCTCCACTGCTGTCCTGGGTAGCCTGTTTCAAGGCCTGGCCACTTCTTCAGTGAAGAAATTCTCTCCAACCTGAACCTCCCCATGTCCACCTTTTCCTCTTTCCTGTCCCTGTTCCCTGGGAGCAGAGCCCGACCCCCTCCTCCTGTCACGGAGTTGTGCAGAGCCACAAGGTCCCCCCTGAGCCTCCTTTTCTCCAGACCCTTCCCCATCTCTGTTCCCTTCTCTGGACACACTCCAGCCCCTCAATGTCTTTCTTGTCGTGAGGGGCCCAGAACTGACTCCAGGATTTGAGGAGGGGCCTCAGCAGTGCCCAGCACAGGGGACAGTCACTGCCCTGGTCCTGCTGGCCACACCACTCAAGCCAGCAGCATGGAGTGAACTTCAGCTACACAGAAGAACCTCCTGAGTTTTTTGTCATTGTTTACTAAAACTTCAAAAAACCAAGAAATTAATTTGTTCCCCTGAACCAGAACACTACAAGTTTGGATCAGCCAAACACACACTGCTACTGACCTGCGAAAGAGGTGGGGGAACAGCACAATCTGTTCCTGTGTTTGGACAGAAACAGAAGCCACAGCCAGGCACACTGACATCAAATATTCCCTCAGAAAAGCAACTCCAGGAGGACAACCCAGCTGTGTGCTCAGGCTTCTCCTCCCAACCACCAGCTTTCTGGTTTATGGTGGTGGTTGTGGGGGAGGCAGGAAGAGACAGAGGTGTGTGGTGATGCTGGCCAACAGTCACACAACACTTCTCAGTGGGGAATGAAGGATACCTCAAGCTGACAGGGGCAGTCTCATGGCTTAAAGTCTTACATTTCCTGGCTCCCAATCCAGCAGTCTCCTTCCAAACCAGATGGCTTAAGCCTACAGCTCTGTCCCCACCAAGCATTGGGGCTCCCCAGCCACACCAAGGAAGCCAAGCAGGTTTGAGCGGGGGAGTTGTGTTCACAAAGCACAGCAGAAGGGCAGTTGGAAGGCTCAGAGCAGCTGGAGCTGAAGGCTGTCTGTGGGAAGAGGAGAAGGCAGGTGTGATGAAGCAGAACCATCCTGCAGGTACTGTGGCCCCTTTTAAGGATGGGCCTGACCAAGCTCTGCAGTTTTGGATGGGGCTTCTTGGCTTCCTCTTCACCAAAATGGGTGCATTGGTTTTGTCAGAACTTAAAGACGAGTCATAAGGCAAAGGAGGTTTGGAGACTGTTTTCTTGTTGAGTCAAAAACAGGAGCTCTAACAGAAAACATGAAGTACCAGGCAGCACTTGCTACTTCTGCCGGCAACACACTCCTTTTTCCTTCAGATGAGCAGCTGCCATTCAGACACATCCCTCCCTCCCTCCCACAGGTCTTGAATTAAGTTATTTTTCACCCCACCTCACCCTTACAGATTAAGTTTTTACCCCACTTCACAGCAAAACTTGCATTTAAATTTCATTTCTTCAGCTGCTGTAAAAACCCACCCTGTTTCTCAAGGTTACAGTTTGCTCTTCATGCTGGGCACTTCCAGCCTCCTTGCACTCCCTGTTTTCAGTTTAGAAAAGATTAAAAATAAATCCAATCTTTGTGTTTTAAAACTTGGGAGTTCAGGAAGCTACAGTATCTCTCTAAGATTCTTATAAACCTTAAATCTCATCTCCTGTGGAAGCTTGTACATTGCCATCCCATCAACACAAAACCAGAGCCTGCACATATTAAACCAAGTTCCTCCCAAATTGCCACATTTCTCATTTTCTTTAACAAGCATTTTCTGGCACTATCAGTCCAGAAGCCACTTGCTCAAAAAAGTGTCCCAGATAGTCCACCAGTGACTCCTGCCCAATACTGAAATGAAAACAAACATCCAACCCTCTGAGACTAGAGAGGAGACAGATTATGTCAGCAGTTCTCTACCATCAAAATTAATTTAAGCCTGAAGAAATGCTGAGCTGAAAAGAAGTATCTTGGAATTAAAAAACCCATATGCATATCAATCAGTATGAGACTACAGCCTCACCTCGAGTTCTGGAGGCAGTTTGGGCACCACAAGATCAGAAGGGTCCAAAGCTGTTGGAGAGTGTCCAAAGGAGGGACACGGAGCTGGGGAAGGGTCTGAGGAGCGGCTCAGGGCACTTGGCTCGTTCAGCTGGAGCAGAGGACACTGAGGGGAGGCTCCTCGGGGGCTGCAGCTCCTGCCGAGGGGAGGCGGAGGGGCAGGGGCTGAGCTCTGCTCTGGGACAGGGACAGGAGCCCAGGGAACGGCTGCAGCTGTGTCAGGGCTTGGGCTGGAGCTCAGGGCAAGGTTCTTCCCCCCGAGGGTGCTGGCACTGCCCAGGCTCCCCAGGGAATGGTCCCGGCCCCGAGGCTGCCAGAGCTGCAGGAGCGTTTGGGCAGCGCTCTCAGGGATGCCCAGGGTGGCATTGCTGGGGTGTCTGGGCAGGGACAGGGGCTGGGCTGGATGATCCTTGTGGGTTCCTTCCAGTTCAGGATATTCCAGGAATCTACGAAAAGCTACAAAATGCAGCATAATATCCACCTCCTGAAAAACTTCATTGTCTTGTAATGTAAGTCAGAATTATAGGGGAAAAAACATTACATTAAGCAAAGGCAATTGTCAACCTTCCAGATCTCAGCTTTTATCACTGAAAAAAACAGCCCTTACCAACCACAAAAGCCACCCCATAACATGTGCTATTTAAACCCCCAAATAACCCCCACCTGTTAGGCAAGAGTGCAACCCAAGGCCTTATTTCTGAATTCCACCCCAGCGTCTGTAACTGAGCATGTCATTAACAGTGACAAGCACAGCTTTGAGACTTCAGCTTCATTTTCTGCTCTCTCTATGCCAGCTTTGAAGTCAAGGACTATTTTACATCTCTACAGTTTGCATTTCTGCCAGTAAATGCTCTGCGTTTTGTACACTGCCCCCGTCAACACACAGCCAGCCAGATGGAGAGAGAGGCACACAACACGTACAGAGAGGAGGAAAACTGTCATTTTGCAGATGACACCCAGTTAAAAGTGACATTTAAAGAGAAGACAAGTGGTTTCAGGTATTACATCTGCCCTCTCGGCTGCATGTGGGACTGAGCACACCACCCCTTCATCCTGGCACAGGGATGCAGAACCAGCTACACTGACAGAATCTGTGGAATCAAGAACGCAGAGAGACAACCAAGTTCCACATCAGCATCCAAGTGGAGTGACTGTGACTGCTGAAGTGCCATCAGCACATTCAGGGAAGGAGCACTCACAGCCAGAGGAGGATTTTAGCCAGCTCCCTCCCTTTGAAAAACACAATAATGGACAATTTTATACTGAAAAATCCACAAAATCTGGTCCATCAGATGTGCAGAGAAACTACAGAAAGAGAAACTACTCAGCATCTTTGTCCTCAGCTGCTGCATCCTGCTCAAAGCAGGGGCTTTGGCAATATTTCCTCGTGTCTTAGTCCAGGTCACAGAATGTGCCAAACATGACATGGCAGCACAAAGACGGCCAGATCTTCCCTGATTTTTTAGAGCAGTTAACAAAGTCCATCACTTTTGCCGTGCAGAGGACTCTTCCCTCTCCACCCATTAACCCACGTGGTAAATGCCCTCAGTGTCACAAAGCCAGGGTGAGCTCCAGTTCCCAGCCCTACACTGGGAAGAGGCCTGCACATCCTACAGGAAGACCCAACCAGTGGCCATGGCAGGCTCCAGCTCATCACCTTCGTTTTACTTTGTACAATGTACATGTGTGTTTCTAGGCCTTTTGCCAAGCCTGAAGGAACTTCTTCAATCCCTCAGCTTTTCAGGACCTCAAGTAAAATCAATGGACACCAGAAGTGACAACTGACTGAAGTCAGGCTGCCCCTCTGTAGGATCCACTTCGGACAAAGTGGCAACAGAACCGAGCAGGCTCCAAGGGCAGGCTCCAGCCACGTCCCATCTCAGCTGTTGTGACTCCCAAGATTTTATCAACTGTGCTGACAAAGCAGGATACACCACTGTTGGTGGCTGAGGTCACCTGAACTCTGCCAGAGTTCACAATATTTGGACAATGCTCTCAGGCACTTGGTAGGATTCCTGGGGTTCTCGGTGCAGGGCCATGAGCTGGACTCAATGATCCTTTTGAGTCCCTTCCAACCCAGGAAATTCTATGACTCTATGGTTTCTGGCACTGCAGTCTGCTGGGAGCCTCACAGGACTTAGGAGATGAGTCCTGAGCTTTGAAAGGACTTCACAAAACCTCTCAAAACTTGCCAATTACATAAAAATACTCAAGTGCTCTGAATGCTTTGTGAGCTGTATCAATGCACCCAAATTGCTCCCACTCAAGTAGCTCGAACTGGTGCCAAGTGGCCTGAATTACCTGAGCTCAGACAGCCCTGAATGAGATGAAAATCCATACACAGCCGTTCTGAGCCAGCTCCATCACTGGAGGGCTGACAGGACCAGCACTGAACAGCATCTGAAGCAGTGCTGTGACTGTACTGCTGCCCAACTACAACTGGAGAAAAAACAGGTAAATTCCTAGAGCTCAGGAGGATGCTGTTGACTTGCCCTTTAAAGAGAATCACAGTTTCATCCACAAATCAGGATTTCCACCCTAAAAAAAATTGAAATAATTGAATTAAATCACCTTGAAGTCATTCATCTCTTGCACAGAAACAAGACTGCTCTGCCATACCTTTGGAGAGCTATATTTAATTTTTTTGGTAGGTAATAAACAAGTAGAGAAGCCTCCCAAGGTCACAGGATGCTCCACAGGTTGACAGCAGCAGGATGAAGGTGGTCCCCCCTCATCATCACCCTGCAGCACACGTGGCCAGGATGTTCTCCCATCCCACAAGAAAGGGAGGAGGGAGAGCAGATTAAGGTGACCTACATTGCTCCTGCTTTAAATACACTGGAGAATTGCTTTTATTCTACCTACCTCATTTCTCCCTGGCCTTCCTGTCCCACATTGGGTTGGCAAGACCCCTCTGCCCAGGTGGGATATGCAGGTGGGGTGAAGTCAGCCTTAACCAAGGAAGCAAAAAGTAAGTTTGGGCATCCAGCTTGAATTCCCAAGAGACTGACTTTGCAAACAATGCTCTTTCAAACAGAGACAACACATGTTTCTGTGTCAGTCCTCAACTCCATCAGGTTGCACTTCACCAGTCTCAGTGGTTGTCTCAGCCATGGGAAATCTGGACCTTCACTTACTTGGGGTGACAGAATATAAAGCAGCAACTGAGAACAGCAAACTCCAAGGGAAATAAAAGTCTAACTAGCAATTTAAACAACATCTTGTCAGGCAGCAAATGAGCAGACAAAACAATCTTGACTAATTCTACTCTTGCAGAAGCACAACATGGTCACCAGCACAGTCTGACACATCCAAGACATCCATTTTGAAGGGCAGCATCCTGATGTGCTCAAAGTCTGGGTCACACTAAGGACAGGCTTCCAACACCAGCTCTTCTAAATGACTATGAACCCAGGGTCCCAAAAGCAGCAGAATTCTTCTCCTACGGAAAAAACATGAAGCAGCTGGGGAATTACTCTGATTTACTAAATTCAGTGAAGGAGTAGAGACCCAACTGGCTCCCAGCCCAGCACTCCCTTCCTCTGGTGAGCTGCATTTCCTCCAGGAGATGGCTGAGGTCAAAGAGCTACCAGATCTTCTGGAAAAGAAATTAGGAGGTGTCTGCCGTGGTACGGGAATGCAGACAAGTTGAATGTGAAGAGTCAGCAGTTTGACAGAGCTTTGTCCAAAAAAGCATTACTGAGTTTAAATGAAGAGTTAACAGCTGCTGTGCCTAAATGGGCCTCAGAGCATGAAAACTCATTCTGCAGGAGCCACCTAGACCCATGCAAGAGCTCCCACAGGAGAGCAGAAGCAGGAAAGCTTTAACAGTGGCAGCCAGAGCACCTGGTAGAAGCTGAACCAAACCTCATTCCCCTGCGTGGCTGGGAGAGGTGGAACATTATGCAGTAAAGTGAAAAGCAGCCTTTGAGCTGAGCTCTGGGGAGTCTGACCAGTCTGACCAAGCTCCCCACCAGCCACGGCGCCAGTGGCACCATCCCAGCAGCGCTGCTGAGTTTTAATGACCACAAACAAGGCAAAGCTGCCCTTGTCTTGTAATCCATTAATTCCTCCCAGTTCAGGAGACTGAGCTATTCCACCCAGAACAAAGACAGGAGCTGCTGCCTGTGCTGTTCCCATGCTCAGCTAATCTCCAGGCCCTTTCAGTCATGGACATGGATCTGCCTGGGCTGGTCTTGTGACAAAGCCTGGACCACGACCTGGTTCCCTTTCCTGGATCAAGGAGTGCCTTGGGCAGCAGGAGCAGCTACAGTTGTGCTCCTGGAATGTGCACCCTTGCCTTTCAAGCATTCCTCATGCAACAGGCAGGTCTTCAACGATGAAGGCAGTTGGTTTACAACTTCTCCTTTCTCCCAGGAAGTCTGTCCCACCCTCTATAGTAGCAATTTCTGCAAAGAGAACATGCAGATTCTGCTGATTACAGAGGAGATGAAGACTGGGCCCCCTTAATGAATCTGCAAAGCATTTACACGCCTCACACTGAATGCAAACCACACAGGCAGTGGTTGGACACAACGAAGTTTGTTTCCTGCAACTCCAGATCCAAAGTCGAGCAGTTATCCATGCCAGCTTCATGCTATAAAAGAACACTGCTCCTCTTCACATGTGGATTATTCCAGCCTGCTTCTGTGTTACAGTCAATATTTAAGAGAACCCTTCACATCACACACTGACTCCCTAGTTGTACACATTTGGGGTTTTTTCAATAGAACTAGGAAAGAGCCTACTGGCTTGCTGTAGCTGAAAGCTTGCAGCTTTCTTTGAAAGCTGGAAGAGAAGCAAAGGGACTCACAGCCTCTCCCCAGAGCTGTGAGACAAAAACACGTCATGGTAAGTGGTGACCAGTGGCATGGGCAGGGCTGAGAACACTGGGGCAACCCAGCACATTGCTAGCTTCAGATTTCCTCCCCACCACAGCACGTCCTCTGACTCAGCCTGGTAATTCACCACAAACCAGCGCCAAAACCCACACGTAAGCTGGGGAAGCCACAAGAACACACCATGGAAGACGATGACACTTAATTAGGGGTTGACAGCATTTTCTGCTAAATATGTGGGTGAGGAAACAAAGTAACAGAAAAGCTGCTCTAATCACTTTTAGCTTTTTAATCACAAAAATGCTTTCCAGAAAGTATGGAGGTTAACCCAGCTATTGACATCACTGAAAAAGTCAAACAAACAAGTGCCTGCTTAGGAACTGAGTATTTCAAAGACTTACCTAAGAAGGAAAAATCCCAACATCACCTCATGATCACTGGCTTGTGCAGGGCTCTTGGAGAAGCCAGGTTCCTGTTTAGGGACTTGGTCTGCCTGTTCTCCCCAGAGGAGGTGGAGAGCCTGGGACAGCCAGCAGCTGCTTTCCCTTTGGCACATGCTCCCCAGGCAGCCAAGTGAGCAATGCTGGGATCTGCTGAGGTTTGTGCTGATGGGGATCAAGACCAAACCCACTTCACACAGGCCACAAGTTTGGTTTTTTACATGAGCCTCTTCTTTCTTGTGCTTTTGTTTCATTTCAGCATTGAACGACCTTTGGCTTCCAGGCCCTCACCGTGCCTTGATTTCCCTCTCTGCTGCACTCATGTCTTCTCCTGGCTGTGAGTGCATTCCCATGGTGGCACAGCCGGCAGCAGGGGCTCAGCACAGCGTGTGTCCTCATCCCAGCATTAGAGGAAAGCACAAGTGGCTGCACAGGCAGCCTCAGCCAGCAGCAAACCCCCAGACCGTGCCTGGCCAGGAATTCTGCTTTGCCAAAGACTTAAAGAACACAACAGGACTTTTCTCCTTTGAGTTCCTGCACTCACCATGGATTTAGAAATGGTGAAATACCACAGAGGTGTGTCTATCTAACGGTAAGTGCTTACAGGGAATCCACACTAAACAAGCACCTGCACAATGCTTAAAAATGGCTTCTGCCTGGCCCCACAGACATGATCAGACAATCAACAGGACTAAAAAATTATGTTATTGGGCACATTCATGAGGTGACCCAGCTTGTAGGCTTGGGAGATGGGTGAAGGACAGCAACGCTGTCACTGGGTTATTAAACAAATCAAAGTGGACTATCAGAGATCTTGGTTAGAGACTTGGAAAGTCTTAACGGGAAAGGAAGCACTCCACCTTGGCACCTGCTGTTCTGCTGCTATTCATGAGTTTCAAGGCCAATCTGGATGGGGCGTGGAGCACCCTCTGGTCTTGTGGAAGGTGTCTCTGCCCATCACAGAGGGTTAGAGTGAGATGGTCTCTTCCCACTCAAACCATTCTTTGATCCCATGATTCAAACATTCTGAGTCACTTCTCTCCCAACATAAGCATCCTGGAAAAAAAAAAGAGATGCCAAGGCCTCTGTGTTAAACCAGAGAGTGTTTTCAAAAACTGGCAGCCTGCTCTAATACCTACTGCCCCTACTGCCTTCCCTGGGACCAGGGGAGATCTGTGAGGGTGCACCCATGGGATCAGATCATCTGGGGAAGGCAGGACCTGCTTTGGCTCCTGCTTTCCTGCAGCCAGGATGTCAGAGGGAACATCTGCTTGTGACGTGGCCAGCAGCTCCTTCCACATGCTGTGGATGGGAGCTTTGAGTGTTCACTTCCACCTAAACAAAGCCAACCCTCCCTGCAGTGGGATCAGCAAACGTTTCCCTCTACCACTCCACTTCTGACATTCCCCAGTGCAATGCAAAAAGTGCAGTGGTTTTTGCTTTTTGAGTGACAAGTTACTGACCCCCATGTAACACCTGCAGTTCCCATAGACACAGATGAACTGGTCCCAGCAAGCACATGCTACTGCACCCATGTCAGGAGTGAGGCACCTGCCAGGCCTCTAGAGATTAATCACGGTACATGGGACTATGCTTGGCAGACCAAAAGGATGGTTGGGAATAATCAAACATTGACAAAGCTGAAGCAGCAAGGGATGAGAAGGGCCCTCAATACTTTGTCAGGGTATTACACAGCCATGGCAGGACTATTTCTAGAGTCAACTGGTGCTAATTGAAAGATGTGTCCATGAAGGAAGAGAGTGCTCGAATTCCTGCAGCTGTTTTTCAGGCTATAACCACCTGATATGGGAAAACCATATTTATTAAGATTGTGCATCTGGTAAGAGCCCATAATGGTCATGTCAGTGAATCACTTCAGTAATAGTTCCCGAATTATACACTGTTCATACTGAATCTACTCAGGTCATTCCCTGAGGAGTTCTTCCAGAGAGGCCCATGTGCCTCCCAAGTGGGATGAGGCAGTGGCAGCCCTGCCAGCCTCAGCCCCAGCAGTTGTGGAATGGGCTGTTACATACAGGTCAATACCAAATGCTGGTTAATGAAAATGAGACTAATCATTCCCTGTCCTGTGTGTTCTTGGGGACTTGTTGTCCAGTCTGCCCTGACACCAACACAGGCAGGCTCAGCATCCTTTGGGCAGTGCCCACACCTCCCTGCTGTATACATTGCCCTTCCCAGCTCCCAGGCTCCATCATCCCAGCTTCCCTGTGTGCTTCCAGCTGATTCATATCTTAAAGAACAATTAATTTGCCAGAGCAGCCTGAATTCTATTTTCATTGCCTTCCTCCTTCCCTGCAGCTGAGCTGTGACTTATTGACTGCGGGGTCTTTAAGAGTTCAAGGCGCAGGGTGTTTTTCTGCCTGTTCCTGCCTGGCTGACTCCCTCTGTAATCATCCTCGCCAGCACCATTTCACGGCACAGAAGCATGTGACATCCAACTAAGCTGTGAACCATAATCATGCTGGGGATGATGTTTACATTTGATTTTTCCTCAAGCTGATAAGCTCTCTTCAATTTCCCCTCTCCATCGAGTTGGTATGAATTGAACTGCTTATGCCCCACAGGGTGGAATTCTTCTCTTATCTCTAATCTGCTCACTGAAAAAATTGCTTCCAGCAACCCTTCAAAAGTCACTTCAAAGTTATCACTGCTAAGAGGGAAGAGCTGCAATACCGTTCCTGGGCTGTCGCAATCAGCGCCCTCCCAGTGCTTTTCAGAGACAGCCACAGAGGTGCCACCAGCACACAGCACACCTGCCTGGGGCAGGAATCTTCAGCCTGAGGTACAGCGAGACAGCTGTCCAACAAGAGTGTAAATCCTTCTTAAATCATTTCAGTTCCCTAAAGCATTAGAATCCAACCTTGAAGGACCACATTGGAGGCTTCTGCTCCAGCTCTAGACCATAAATGATTGGCAGACTGCAACCCGTGTAATAGGAGACCTGACCGATGGAAATAAATCCAATGTTGACTTTCCTTCCCCATTAGACTGAGAATTCCCACTTTAGAAAGGACATGGTGGAGGCCAGTTCTGCTGTCCAACAGTTGGACAGTGCCAGTTCTTTTGTAGTAACAGCTTTCCTATAACTTGACCATCCTTGGATAAAAGGTTTCCAGACCCTGTGTCTCCAGACTGCACCTGGCTAGAGGAATGGTGATGTGCCATTTGCTTACCCAACCATCCCTGGGATCAGGACACCCCAGCATGAACAAGACCAGTGCTTACAGCACTGTATCTCCCCACAGCACCTCTGCTCCTGCCCAGAGCTCACTTGAACCCTGAAGCAGCCCCTTACACTCCCTGCAGTCCCTCCCCAGGGCATGACAGTACAGATTCAGGGAGAAGGCACAGCAAGTAACTGCACCCATTAGATCTTAAAACTCTCTTTTCAACTAGTTGGTCACAAAACTTTTTAAAACTCTGAAGCCAAAGTCTCAAGAAGGGACTAATTGGGCCTGTGTGTGCATGAATGAACAGCCCTGCTGCAGTAAGTGAGGTTTTCTCCCTTAAAGCATGAGATTTCCAAAAGTTCCCTTCAGAACATTCTGTACCTTAAGTCAATCTACTGACAAGGTCTCACCAAATTCCAGCCCTTCTCCATGCAGTTTTACTCCTCTACCAGACTAACTGGTAATTTTTCTATAATTACTGAGGGCTTGGGGAGCGTCTGTGCTGGCCAGACCCACAGTCTGGATTAACCTCACCCCATTGTTCAGGCAAAGCACAGCCCCCAGATGGCTCCTCTCCAGCCAGGAGCCAGGCAGCAGATTTCAGCTGTGCCGGTGATCCTTCATCAACAGCATATGCAGAGCAGCGAGCACAAGCGGAGCAGCACAAAGCACCCGTGTAGGTGGGTCATGGGCACTTCAACACCTCCACACAGCAGCAAAGGCATACAGGCCGAAATGGGGATCTGTCACCCAGTTCAGACCACAGAGCACAGTGACAACCCCAGACCCACAGCACAGCCCACTCTGTGCAGGTACAACTGTGCCTTCCCACAGCCCACCAAAGGCCACCTCCATCTCCTGGGGTTTGCTCTTCTCCAGCAAAAACCTTTGCTATTGTGCATGTTGTCCCCAGCCCCCTGGGAGCTCCAGCTGCAAGTGCGGCAGAGGCCAAGCGACACAATTTGGATGCTACCCAAGTGAGGAGTAAGCAACTTGACTTGAGAAATCAAAGCATTGGTGAGACTACTGGCTCCGTTTCATCTTTTTTACTATCAGTGTAAGGTAAGACAGCCTACAGGTTCATAAATTCAGATTTACTTGCTCACGGAAGAAGAAAAATACATGCTCTCTGCTTAAACCCTTCCTGAGCAACAGTCTCCATAGACACTTTGCCTAGTCCTGAGCAACAACCCTCTACCCTCCCCAAAAACCAGAAAGGTGACTGAGAAAAGAGGACAAATGGTGTTTTAACTGTTCATTGGTGTCTCTGCCCAGGGCAGAAGGGTGGAAGAAGATGGGCTTCAAGGTCCCTTCCAGCCCAAACTCTTCTGTGACTCTGATCAGCAAGAGGTTCTCTCTCACTCCCTCAGCATCACCAGCCAGCCCTCCTCGTGCTGGGAGAACACTCCAAAGAGAGGTCCAAGGGTTTGTGGGAGCACAGCAAGCAGCCTCAGGAAGGCAGGCTGCAGGCTGCCAGCCCCTGCATTTCCTTGCAGCACCGAGGAACCACAGCAGGATGGCTGGGGACAGCTTCCCTCAGCCTAAACCTCGGCACCTTACCCAAAGTTACACACTACACCCACATCCCAGGCGCGGCAGATGACATCTGCGAAACGAGCACGGCTTCCACTCTAATTAGCTGGTTCTCAGAAGATCTAATGATGCTCATTTAAAGGCCTGACGACACGGAGATCGCTGTCATCACACAGCCAAACCCATCACACAGCACCCCGGACTCCGGCAGGGGCCCGGAGCTCTGCGTCGGGCCCACGGAGGAACGTGTGGGCCCGGCAGCAACGGGGCTGAACATCACGAGCACGGCTCAACATCACGAGCACGGGTCAGCCACCAAACCTGAGGCTGTTAATGAACTAGAAATAATTAGGCAGCAGCGGAGACGGGGGCAGGTCTACAGGCACAGCCCCATGGATCCATCCTCAGAAACCCCAAACCTTCTGCTAATGCCGCTGCCGGGCTTGGGCTCGCTCTGGGCCCTGACAAACGGGCCCCCTCTGGCGGGAGGGACCCCGGCCGGCGGCAAAGCCCTCGCCCCCGCTGCCGGGGTCTGCCCGGCTCCTCGACCAACCCCT
>VYXG01002975.1:1652-43087 GCA_013397235.1 Lanius ludovicianus
CCTTTTTCCTCCCTTTTCCCCCCATTTTTCCCTCCTTTCCCCCCTTTCCCCCTTCTTTCCTTCTCAGAATTCAGGCTGTGCCAAGAACAAATCCCGCTTTGGTCCATTTTCCCATCTCATCCCCAATTTCTCTGTGCTTTTCCCGGTGGATTCGCTGTCCCTGAGTTATTTTCAGGTCTGGTTGTAGCCCAGGAGCACCGTGCTAAACCCCACACCTGAAATCTGAATTCTGAAAAACTCTTCATCCAATTTCAGTGAAAATCTTCCAATATTTCCCATTTCCCTTGAAATATTCCCAGCCTGGGGAGGCACGGAGAGAGCCCAGGGTGGCACTGAGGGCACTGATTCTGATTTATTATCTCTTTTCAGACCTTAAACACCTCCTGGATGCTTCCCAGTCTCTGCCCTGCAGACGCCCCAGCCCCAGAGCATGAAGTAAGCCTTGGCTTCTGCTGCTTCCAGACAAAACATTCCCACTTTTCAGTGTGATTTAAAGGGAAAAGAGTCCAGTTGGGATGTAAATGGAGGCGTGAGTGAGGAGCAGGAGGAAGGGAGCCGATTGCAGCCCGTGCCGGGGCCGTGCCCTGAGCCCTGAATGCTTTGAGGATCATTTGGGGGTCACCTCGTTAATTAAACTGTTTTTAATCATCTGCCGAAATTCCAGATGGAAATTGAAGGGGAATAATTGGTAGGAAGAGCCCCTTAGCTCTGCCCCACCCTCTGGGGGAGGAGAGGAGGGCACAGAGGGGGCTCAGCTCCCTTGGGATCCTCTTTGGGGAGCAGTGGAGGGTGGGAAGGGGATGCGAATGCCAGCCCTGGGGGTGAGGGACCCCAGAGGGTCACTGGTGCCCCCTCCCCGCTCCAGCAGGGCCATCCCAGAGCTCAGGGCACCAGGAGCGTGGGCACTGCCCCGGGAGGAGACCCCAGCCCCTCTCAGGGCACTGCCCAGGGAGGAGACCCCAGCCCCTCTCAGGGCACTGCCCAAAGAGGAGACCCCAGCCCCTCTCAGGGCACTGCCCAAAGAGGAGACCCCAGCCCCTCTCAGGGCACTGCCCCGGGAGGAGATTCCGGCCCCTCTCTGGGCACTGCCCAAAGACGAGACCCCAGCCCCTCTCTGGGCACTGCCCCGGGAGGAGACCCCAGCCCCTCTCAGGCCACTGCCCAGGGAGGAGACCCCAGCCCCTCTCAGGGCTCCGTGCCCAGGGAGGAGATTCCAGCCCCTCTCTGGGCACTGCCCAGGGAAGTCCGGGAATGATCCAACCTCTCCTCGTCCCCTCCACGGCTCCGTGCTCAGGGCTGGGAAAGCTGCAGGGATTTGGTTGTTTCGAGTCGCTGATATTCTGAAGATGATGAAGGTCTGTGCAATTCCTGGCTGTGGAATGAGTCATTGCCAGGGGAATCGTGGGATGGCCTGGCTTGGAAGGGAATTCCTCAATTTTCTGTGCAAGGTTCCTCTTTGTGGCTGTTGACAGAGCAAGGTCACACGGACTGGGGGTGCAAATCCTGCTCCTGCTTCCTCTGGGATTTCTGCTCCTTCCCCAGGGGCTCCTGCACCCCTTGGGCAGGGTTTGTGTGGGGCAGCTCCAGGATTCCTCCCTGCCCATCCCGGTTTTGGGGTGTGAGAGCTGCTCCACAGGATCCCAGAGCGCTCCCTTTGGGATTCCTTCGGTTTTTAACTCCATCCCTGCTCTCTGGAAATGCGGGATTTCCTCACCCACTGCGTGTGTTGGAGGATGAATTCCTGCCTGGCATTGTGGCTGGCACCATCCCTCTCATCCCTGTGAACTTCCCTGGGAAGGTGGGGCACATTCCCTCCTTTCTGTCCGTCCTGCCACACCCATAAGCCAAAATTTGCTGGGTTTTTAGAGTGAGCCCAAAATTCTGGGACCAGGAGTGGAGTGATCCCAAAATTCTGGGACCAGGAGTGGAGTGATCCCAAAATTCTGGGACCAGGAGTGGAGCGATCCCAAAATTCTGGGACCAGGAGTGGAGTGATCCCAAAATTCTGGGACCAGGAGTGGAGTGATCCCAAAATCCTGGGACCAGCAGTGACTCCTCAGTGTGACCCTCGCCTTCCTGCCAGGGTGGGGATGGCAGCTGGGATTTTAGTGTGGGTTTTAACTCCATCCCTGCTTTCTGGAAATTCGGGATTTCCTCAGGTGTTGAAGGATGAATTCCTGCCTGGGACCGTGGCTGGCACCATCCCTGGGAATTTTCCTGGGAATTTCCCTCCTTTCTGTCCATCCTCCCACACCCGTAGCTAAAATCTGCTGGATTTTTGGAGTGACCCCAAAATTCTGGGATCAGGAGTGGAGTGACCCCATTTAATTTTGGGATCAGCTGTGACTCTGCACTGTGACCCCCACCTTCCTGCCAGGGTGAGGACGGCAGCTGGGATTTTAGTGGGATAAATGAGATCATCACCCTTTGGGATCAGGAATATTCCACTGCTCCAGGCATAAAAATCACTTTTTATCCATGTAAATCCTCAGGAAAAAACCACAGCCCAGTGGGGCTGCTTTATTCCCTGATAATTCACAGGGCTGGGGGTTTTTCCTCCTCCCAGCTCCCAAATTTCCTTCAGTTTTCCTCTCTGGCCCCTCAGACCCTCTCAGCCCCCAGAGCCAGCTCCTTCCCCGGCACACAGGAATTTATTCCTCCCTCCAGCTTTGCTGGGATTGATCCCAACCCCTTCCAAGTCCTGACATCTGAAGATGCTGAGCTGCCAATGGGACTTTTTATTTTTAAATTTCATTTTCCTTAATCTGGTTCTGTACCCCAATGGGATTTCCCTTTATCTGATAATTGACATCAACCACGAAGGGTCCAGCTCAGAAATTCAGGGGTTTTGTGGTTTTCTTGCTTTGTTTCAGCAAAGCTTTGCTGGGTTTGTTGGGGTTTTTATTTCTGGGCTTTCAGCAGCACAAATATTAAACAAACAGAGGGTCTCAGCTGTTTGGTGAGAGGAGGGAGGTCTGAGGGTGTTCCTTCAGCACCTGAAAATAAAAATACACAGAGCAGAATTGTGTCCTGCCTCCAGCTGGGTTCTCACTTCTCCTAATTGATAAAGTGGAAGTTTCTGCTTATTTATCAACAATTAACCAGCAAAAGTGAAAGAGAAAGGATTTAAAAAGTCTCCTTCGAGGCCAGGTTGGAGGGACTTGGAGCAACCTGGGAGAGGGGAAGGGGTGGAAGGAGATGGATTTTTTAAGGCCCTTCCCACCCCAAAGCAGCTGGAGAAATCTGAATTTTAGAGCCAATGCCCTGCTTCAGGGGTGAGCAGCGAGTTCTGCACTCCCTGGGCTGGCTCCTGAGTGATTCTGCAGCCCTGGAATGGCTCAGGAGAGAAATCAATTAACCCTGAGTTCCCAGAAACGCTCAGCAGCAGCAGCTGCAGGGATGCTTAATGCCCCAAAGGCAAAAACCAAGGGCCCTTTAGGACTGCTCTGGTGCCTTTTGGTCTGCTCAGGTCCCTTTTGGTTCATTCTGGTCCTTTTTTGGTCTGGTGAGATCTCCTTTGGTGTCTTCTGGTCCCTTTTGTTCTCTTCTGGTCCCTTTTTGGTCCATTCAGATCCCTTTTGTTCTCTTCTGGTCCCTTTTAGGTCTGTTCAGATCCCTTTTTGTCTGTCCTGGTCCCTTTTGTTCTCTTCTGGTCCTTTTTGGTCCATTCTGGTCCCTTTTTGGTCCATTCAGATCCCTTTTGGTCTGCTCGGGTCCTTTTAGGTCTGGTCAGATCCCTTTTTGTCTGTCCTGGTCCTTTTTGTTCTCATCTGGTCCCTTTTGGTCCATTCTGGTCCCTTTTGGTCCATTCTGGTCCTTCTTTGGTCTGGTGAGATCTCCTTTGGTGTCTTCTGGTCCCTTTTGTTCTCTTCTGGTCCCTTTTAGGTCTGGTCAGATCCCTTTTTGTCTGTCCTGGTCCCTTTCGTTCTCTTCTGGTCCTTTTTGTCCGTTCTGATCCCTTTTTGGTCCATTCTGGTCCCTTTTTGGTCTATTCAGATCCCTTTTGGTCTGCTCAGGTCCTTTTTGGTCTGTTCAGATCCCTTTTGGTTTGGTTGGGTCCTTTCTGTTCTGGACCTTTGGTCTGCTCCAGCCCCTTTAGGTCTGGTCAGATCCCTTTTTGTCTGTCCTGGTCCTTTTTGTTCTCATCTGGTCCCTTTTGGTCCATTCTGGTCCCTTTTGGTCCATTCTGGTCCTTCTTTGGTCTGGTGAGATCTCCTTTGGTGTCTTCTGGTCCCTTTTGTTCTCTTCTGGTCCCTTTTAGGTCTGGTCAGATCCCTTTTTGTCTGTCCTGGTCCCTTTCGTTCTCTTCTGGTCCTTTTTGTCCGTTCTGATCCCTTTTTGGTCCATTCTGGTCCCTTTTTGGTCTATTCAGATCCCTTTTGGTCTGCTCAGGTCCTTTTTGGTCTGTTCAGATCCCTTTTGGTTTGGTTGGGTCCTTTCTGTTCTGGACCTTTGGTCTGCTCCAGCCCCTTTAGGTCTGGTCAGATCCCTTTTTGTCTGTCCTGGTCCTTTTTGTTCTCATCTGGTCCCTTTTGGTCCATTCTGGTCCCTTTTGTTCTGTTCTAGTCCTTCTTTGGTCTGGTGAGATCTCCTTTGGTGTCTTCTGGTCCCTTTTGTTCTCTTCTGGTCCCTTTTAGGTCTGGTCAGATCCCTTTTGTTCTCTTCTGGTCCCTTTTAGGTCTGGTCAGATCCCTTTTGGTCTGTCCTGGTCCCTTTCGTTCTCATCTGGTCCCTTTCTGGTCCATTCTGGTCCCTTTTGGTCCATTCAGATCCCTTTTGGTCTGCTCAGGTCACCTTTGGTCTGTTCAGCTCCTTTTTGGTCTCTTCTTGTTCCTTTTTGTCCCTTCAGATCTCTTTTGGTGCCTTCTTGTCCCATTTGATCTCTTCTGGCCCCTTTAGGTCTGGTCAGATCCCTTTTTGTCTGTCCTGGTCCCTTTCGTTCTCATCTGGTCCCTTTCTGGTCCATTCTGGTCCCTTTTGGTCCATTCTGGTCCCTTTTGGTCCATTCTGGTCCCTTTTGGTCCATTCTGGTCCCTTTTGGTCCATTCTGGTCCCTTTTGGTCCATTCTGGTCCCTTTTGGTCCATTCTGGTCCCTTTTGGTCCATTCTGGTCCCTTTTGGTCCATTCTGGTCCCTTTTGGTCCATTCTGGTCCCTTTTTGGTCCATTCTGGCCCCTTTTTGGTCTCTTTGGTCCCTTTGGGTCTGCTCCAGCCCCTTTAGGTCTGTTCAGGTCCCTTTTGATCTCTTCTAGTCCCCTTTTTTGGTCCATTCTGGCCCCTTTTTGGTCCATTCTGGTCCCTTTTTGGTCCATTCTGGCCCCTTTTTGGTCTCTTCTGGTCCCTTTTCATCCGTTCTGGTCCCTTTTGGTCTCCTCAGATCCCTTTAGATCTCTCCCAGGGTGGTGCTGGATGTCCAGGGCACAGCAGAGCTGCTCCTGCTTTTCCTTGGGTTGGGAATTGTCATGAAACCAGAATTAAACCAGGGAAGGGGATGAGCCCCGTGTGTGAAAATAATCAGGGAGGAAAGAATAAAACCCCCAGGGAAACCCTTCTGCAGCCCAGCCCTGCAGGAGGGGAATGGGGAGGGGATGAATCCCACAAACAACCCCAAATCCTGAGTTTTGGAGGCTGGGTCACCCCAAAAAGGGCAAAGCTCTGCTGAGGCTCCCCCGTTCAAGCAGTGAGTCCTGAATTTGGGCTTTATCATCATTTTTTGGGGGGGATTCAGACTCAAATCTCCCCTTTGGGTTTCCACCTCTGCCTGGGATCCCCAGGAGCACAAAGTTTATTTTTTCCTGTCCAACTGAAAGTTCTCACTTTTATTTTTCCCCTGTTTTGTCTCCCTCTCCTCCTGTGCCTTCAGGCTGTAACCTGGGGGGAAAAGGTTGTGTTGGGGGGGGATTTATTTGCATCCTAAAATTGGTGAAAGAAAACAGCAAATAGGGCATGGATGCCCAGGAAAAAATGATCTCTCAGCTAGAAATTCCTTCAGGAACTCCAGATCAGTCAATCAGTCAATCAATCAATCAATCAATCAACCAATTAATTTATTCAGTAAGTGAGGTTTTCAATGCTTAAAACTCTTGTGGGAGGCCAGGGACTGGAGCTGTGTCTGTTTTGAGGTGCCAGGTGCTCCTCCAAAGCAACGGGCAGTGGAATTTGGGGTCATTTTGGACGTTTTTGGTGTCGTGGTTGCAGGAAGGAGGAATCCAAGTGAGAGCCTTTTCTGTGGAAAACGTGTCTGGAATTGTTTCCTTCCCGTTCTGGGCAGATTGTGTTGGGAAAGGATTTTCAGCTGATGAAGTGCAGGGTGACAGAGTTAGGGAGTGATCAAAATATCAGGGAATCCTGGAATGCTTTGGGTGGGAAGGGACCTGAAATCCCATTTGTGCCTCCCCCAGGGACAGCTCCCCCTGTGCCAGGCTGCTCCCAGCCCCAATGGCCAGCCTNCCCTCTGCTCCAGGTGCCTCCAGCAGATCCCTCTCCCAGCCCCAGACATAAAAGCGTTAACGGCAGCACAGGAGGAAGATTTTTTTTCCCCTCCCTCTCTCTCTGGAAGTTTGGGAAGCATGTGCCTCGATTTCCATATAAAGTGGCCATTGATGGGAATGCCGGGAATAAAAGGAGCTTTTCTTTTTCCCTGGCATTGAGGCTTTGTCCCGGGATTTCGGTGAATGCGTTTGTGTGTGAGCGTGGAGGGGGTGGAGGAGCAGCCGCTGGCAGCAGGCATTTATTGAGAATCCATCGGATTTTTCCCCTAATCCATCTTTTTTACACCCTCTGGAATGATCAAATTTCTCTGGATTTTCCGATAGGACACAGAGATAGGAGGGAGAGGAAATTCCTGCCCTTGCCCTATGCAAATCACCCCAAAGCCGCTCCCAGCATCCCTGAAAGCCGCTTTGTTCCCGAGTTTTCTCGGGAATGTCGATAATTCCGGTCGGGAATGTCCGTAATTCCAGGGGTTTGTCCTTTCTGTGACTGAGGGAATTGCAGGAATTGTGCTGATCACCTGCTGGGATCCACGTGGGACAGGGATTTTTTGGGGAATTTAAACCTCTGGGGGGAAGGGGCAGAGATCCAGGATGAGGGAATTTTGTGTAATTCCAAGGACAGGTGAGACGTTCCCCCCATTCCTGCAGCAAAGAGAGATTTCTTATGAAGCAATTATAAATTTCTGGATAAAATATCAACTTTCCTGATAAAGGAGCAGAGATCCAGGGTGAGGGAATTTTGTGCCATTCCAGGAGGAGGGAATTGTGTGGAATTCCAAGCACAGGTGAGATGCTCCACCCTGGTTCTGAAGCAAAATCTGCTTCTTAATTAAAAGTTATGAACTTCTGGAAAAAAAATATCAGGTTTTCTGAGGAAGGAGCAGAGATCCAGGACGAGGGAATTTTGTGTAACTCCAGGATGAGGGAATTTTGTATAATTCCTTGTGCAGGTGAGCACAGGTGAGATGCTCCCCCCGATCCTGCAGCAAAGAGAGATTTCTTATTTAAAAATTTATAAATATCTGGATAAAGTATAAACGTCTGGAAGGAGCAGAGATCCAGGATGAGGGAATTTCCTGTAATTCCAGGAGGAGGGAACTGTGTGCAATTCCAAGCACAGGTGAGATGCTCCCCCCATCCTGCAGCAAAGGGAGATTTCTTCTGAAAAAAATTATAAATATCTGCATAAACTTCAGTGAGGAAGTAGCAGAGATCCAGGCTGATGGGAAGGCAATGCACGGAAAGCATTTTTGGGGGAAAAAAGAGGATATTTCAGGGAAAACCCCACAACTTCCTAGTGCTGGGATTGGCCCCTGCCGGTCCCACTCCGCCCTCTCTCTCCTGGTGCCTCCACCCTCACCTGCTCCTCCTTTCCCACGGGATCTTTGCCTGGAACATTCCTGGGATCCCTCTGCCACGGAGGGGGAATTCTGGGGTTTAATGGAAGCTTTGCAGCCAGATGGGATTAATTTGGACTATTTTCTTAGCGGGAACGATGCCTCTGGCTGGGGATGCCGCAGCATTGTGGTCCTGGCAACAGCAGCAAATTCGGGTGACAATTGTTCAATTGCCGCCCAAAGCGATGGTAATTTGCTTTATTTCGAGTCAAGGTTGAGAAATGTGTTCGATCCTAAATCCCTGCCTCGTTCCCACGAACCTGCTGAGCGCTTCCCGAGTTTCCCAAAGCATTCCTGGATGGAAAAAGCGTTCGCAGTTCCCTGCTCTCCTCAGGGCTCTGGGTGTGGAATCATTAAGGATGGGGGAAAAAAAATGGAGTTATTCATGTTGGAAAAACCCTCCAGGGTCACCAAATCCTTCTGCAAATCCTGGTTCCAGCCCTGGGAATTGTGACCAGGTGTTTGTGCGCCCGGCTTTACAAAAATGCAGATTTTAAACCCATCCCTGTGGCAGCCACAGGGAGTTCTGTCCCTTCAAAGTCGCTCACAGGGCCCAAAATGGGGTTAAAATCTGCATTTTGGGGCCTATGAGCGACTTTGAGAGGACAGAACCCCGTGATGTCCCAAACACACTTCTTTTTTTTTTTTTTTCCTGGCTGAATTTTGAGGAAAAAAAGCAAATTTGAGCCCAAAATATTTCCCTGCTCCTCCCAGCAGCTGCCCTGGGCTCTGCAGGTTGTCACAGAAGGGGCAGAATTTGACTTCATTCACCAAAATAATTGTGGCTTTTAAGAAGTTGGTGATGCTGGAGAGTTCCTTTTATTCCCAGATAATTTCTGCCCGTACTTTAGGATGTCCTGGGGGGTTTGGCCGGGCTGGCAGTGCCGCCACACCCCAAAATAATCAGGGAAAAGTAAAATTAAACCAGACCAGATCACGCAACAAGGCTCAGCCCAAATATTGAGCAAGGCCTCTAATAACCGACCCGGGATAGCAACAGAACGTGCCTGGTTTATTTTCCCAGGAAAAAGGGATATTTTGGAAGGGGTTTGAGGCTCGGTAATTGTGGGTTGAGTGGCTGTAAACAGCCCAGCCCTAACTGAGGCTGTGGGGTCAGGCTTTAATTGCTGTTTTCTGCCTGGAATAGAAACCTCGGCGGCGCCCCCGGCTCGCTCGGCAGCTCCTGAGGGAAAAATTCCCATTCCAAGGAGCTCTGCGGGAGGATCCGCGCCCCTTCCCCGCCCCCCATGGGGTGTGCAGGGCCAGGGGAGCAGCCCCAGCCCCTCTCTGCTTGTCCGGAGGGACGGGGATTGATTAATTAAAGTCCCAGCCGATCCCGCTCCAGCTGCAGGATGGGGTTGGGATGCGGAGAAGCTGAGGGAATGTTGTCCTCCATCGCACTCGGTGCCTCCTCGGGGCACAATTCCCACAGTCCTGGGATGGTTTGGGGTTGGGAAGGAGCTCAAAGCTCATTTCTGGAGATGTCCAACCCCCCTGCCACGGTCGGGGTCCGTTTCCACATTCCCGCCGCTCCCAGCCCCATCCAACCCCCCGCTCCCAGGAGTTTCTGCAATGCGGCTGGAATTGCGCCACGAAGTCCAATAAAAGTTCCTATTTCCCCATGGAGAATCCAAGCAGGGATTTCCAGGGAGTCTCAGCCTGCTGGTGCTGCTGGATTTGATGGTTTGGAGGCTGCCCACGGCCGGCCCGGCGTTCGGAAAGGCAGCGCCGTTCGTTCCCGAATTAAAATCCCAACAAGAGGGGCAGCGGGGTCTGCCTGGAGCTCCCTCCCTGTGTGTGCCAGGCTGATTCCACGTCCCCTCCCGCACCTTCCTGTCCCCGTCTGAGCCGGGATCCTTTATTTCCCTTCCCCGTCGGTTTTAGTGGGAATTTTGGACTCCGATCTTCACCCCGAGCCGCCTTAAGGCGTGAGGAAACCAAAATGCAAAGTGGGATAAAGAATTCCTGGAGCCCCCGCGGTGCGCAGAAGGCACAACCCTCCCCTCCAACCCCGCACCCCACTCGGGCTCCGTGCTCCCAGTGCGTCCCAGTGCCTCCCAGTGCCTCCCAGTCCGGCTGCTCAGGGGTTTGGGATGCAGAGCAATCCCAAGCCTGGCTGCTTTTATCCTCTGGGATGGCCAGAGCCGCCGGGAATCTCCTCCCTCAGCCATCCCTGGAGGGGATTTGTGCTCTCCTGGGGATGGGGATCGGGGAGATTCCAGCCTGAGGCTGCTCCTCCAGCTGGGAATTCCTGCTCAGAGACGCTGGGAAAGGAAAACTTTTGCAGGAAAAAAGCGACCAGCGCTGGTGAGGCTCTCCCAAGGCTTTCATTGTCAGGGTTAGGAGAGCAAAGGAGGCGATTCCAATAATCCCAAAGTTTTGTCCTCTGCTCCTGGATGGGTGAAGTGCAAATGTGGCCAGGCTGGATGCTCTTCCAGGTGGGAAAAGGACATTTTTTTACTTTTTTTCCATAGGAAAATGTTGGATGAGTGGCTTAGAGATGTTTTATCAGCAGGAGAGACCTTAGGAGAGCAAAGGAGGCCATTCCAGTAATCCCAAGATTTTCCCCTCTGCTCCCAGATACACAAAGTGCAAATGTGGCCAGGCTGGATGCTCTTCCAGGTGGGAAAAGGTACAATTATTGTACTTTTTTTCTAGGAAAATATCAGAGAAGTGGCTTGGACATGGTGTTTATTATTGGGATAGACATTAGGAGAGCAAAGGAGGCACTTCCAATAATCCCAAGGTTTTCTCCTCTGCTGCTGGAACTCCTATAAATCCACATGAAAGATAAATCAGGTGGAAAACAGGGATTGGGGTGTCCCAAAGGCAGCCTGGATTTGGGGAATGAGCAGCGTGAACATCCATCCTCTGCCTCCCTGATAAAGTCTTTCCAAAGAATAATCTGCTGGAAAACAAGGCATGCCCTGGAGTGGGGAATTCCACAGCTGCTTAAAGTCTGGAAATTTTCATGTTTTGGGGTGTTTTTTTGTGGTTTTTCTTATTTTTTTTAATTTCACTTGGAAAAGGAGTCAATTTTCCCTCATTTCATGGTCTGTGGGTTGGGCACCTGCCCAGACCTCCTGGAAAATCGGGAGCTGCTGGAGGGTGACCCAGCCCATCTGTCCCAAGGGAAAGGATCCCTCTCCTTCCCTCCACCAGGGAACGGGGACGACTTTGGGGTTGAGATGTTTGGGGTGGAGCAAACGCACCCCGAAGAGAGAGCAGCAAACCCCGCCTGCTGCCCCCCAAACTCCTGCAGCCAACAGGGCCCCACATCCCACCGGGAGAGAAGGGGGCAGCTGGTGCTGCCCAAGCAGCACAGTTAAACCAGGCCTAACCCGGGGTTTTGGGGACGTTGTGCTTGTGAGCCTCGCTGGTTTTGCCTTTAAAGGTTGTGTTTTAGGAACTCCTGAGTGCTCAGGATGCGAAACGCCTCGGCAGTCATTTTTTAAAGGGTTTTGCTGATTTGTTTCTCGTTAAATCTCCACATTCTGGGGGTTTTGCTGATGCAGTGTGCACAGGGAGACTGAAATCCAGCAGATCCCACATCCTGAGCTGGCATCCACCAGGAGCATCCAGCCCAACCCCAGGACACCCCAAATCCCACACTGGGAGCGGTGTCCAAACCCTCCTGCAGCTCTGGCAGCCTCGGGAATGTCCCCATTCCCTGGGGAGCCTGGGCAGTGCCTAGCACCACTTTAGGGGAGAACCTTTCCCCAAAATCCTGCCCTGACATTCCATTTCCACTGATCCCATTTCATTCCATTTATCCAGGGAAATGGGCAAGGAAAAGGAAAACGGGGGGAGCTTGTGTTACACACGGGGAGAGGGGGTCAGAATTCCCAGGAAATCACAGGGACCCGTCAGGAAAACCTCCCTGGTTGTTCCCTCCCAGACACAGGCAGGGATTTCAGCCTCCAAAGTTCCATCCCATGTACCCCATTTCCGTGGGAAGCCGGGAGATGCGAACTCAGTGGATTGTTCAACACCCAAATCCGTGTTAACCACAAGTTTTTCCTCTCTGCCGATATTTCCGGGCTTCCTGGCTGACAATTCTCTCTTTTTTAATCGAAGAGGGGCTTAAATGGAGATTTTTTAGGTCCAGTAATTGAGTTCGTCGTTGAGGGGAATGGATCAGACTCCGAAATTCCTCCTCCACCGGGATCTCTGCTGCTCTTGCCCCGTTTTCCCAGCACACAGAGATGGGAACCTTTGTTGTTCAGTCCGGGGTTGTTCTCAGGAGTCGTTGCCTTTCCTCCCCGTGGGTGGCCCCAAAATTCCTCCTTGTCCTCAGGAACTTCCCAGGCCTCCTTCTCCAGGTGTGCCACGGGAAATGGAGAGATTTGTGTGGGGTTCAGGCGCTGAATTCCCACTTTTGCGGTATTCCCTGGGCCTCCAGAAGGGAATTTCCCTGGATCCCTGTGGAAGAGGAGCCCTTCCTCCCTCAAGGGAAGGGGTTCAAGCACTGAAATCCCACTTTTGGGGGCATTCCTGGGAATTCCTGGTGGGCAGGGCTGAAATCCCCCGGATCCCTTTGGAAGAGGAGCCCTTCCTCAAGGGGAAGGTTCTGGGCAGATCCCTCAAGCACCAGTGGCCAGATTTGTTGGGAATTGTTGGCTCCAGGGAATTCCAGGGCAGAAATACCTCATGGAAGGTGTGAAGGGAATGCAGGAAATGCTGGAATTTGTGGGATTGGGCTCTCTGCAGCCTCAGCCTCATCTCCCAAGGGATGGGGTGGGGCAGAGGTGACCTCCCTGTCCCTGGAGCTGTGTCCTGGAGATCCCAACCTCAGGATCCCTCCTTGTGTCACATCCATCCCTTCCCACCAAATGTTTGTAGCTGGAAAAACCTCTGCCTTGCTGGGAATGTGTTCCTGGGGGAGCTCTCCTGCCCAGAATCTCGGATCTTCGTTAATGAACCCTGCAAACCCTGCCAGGAATTCTTTGCTTTGGCTCTCCCAGTCCATCCCCAGAGACTCCTCCGTGCTCCCAATTTTCCTCCAGTCCCTGTTCCCATCCCAAGCACTGGCTGGGGTGGGACTGACCCGAGCAGTTTTCCTGCAGAAGAAAATTCCTTTTATTTTCCCCTCAGAGAGGAATATTTTAGTGGACCCCACGGCTGGAGCCTCCCTCTCCTGCTTTTCCTGTGCTCCTCCCAAGGCACTGGGAGGGCTGAGAGGGGATTTTTGGGATGCTGGAGCACAGATGGCCTCGGAGCTGCTCTCCCCAGGCCTGGTGGCTGCTGCTGCTGCCCATCTGCTGCCCTTTGTCCTTCCCGAAATAGCAATTCCGGAGGGATGCCAGGAGCCGGCCCTTCCAGCCCTTCCAGCCTGGATTTGGGATTCTGGACCGAATTCTCCAATCCTAGCCTGGGATTTGTCCCTCCTGGAGGGGTTCCCAAGGCCCCACAGCCCCTCGTGCTCCCCTTTGTCCTTCCCGAAAAAGCAATTCCTGAGGGATGCCCGGGCTGGCACCTGGGAGCAGGTGAGAAGGGGATAGACAGGGAAAGCCTGACTTCAGAGAACTCGAATTGAAAACCTTCACAGGAAGCCAAAAAAAAAAAAACCAACCCCAAAAATTAAAAAGAAAATTCAAGAGGCAATAAAGATTCCAAATTAATTCCGAACGCACGGCCTTTCCTCCCCAAATTTTGTAGGAAAAAAGACTTCAATGAATGTTGGAAGCTCATTTTCCAGCACAGGCAAATCTGGATTTTCCATCCTAAAAGGGCTGAAGGCACCAACCCCAGCAGGAAAATGACCCTGCAGCCCTTCCCAGACACTCATCCCGCAGTTTAGGAGCAGGAGGGGGATTTATTTGGGATTTTCCCCCCTTTTTGTTTTAAACCAGCAGCCCAAGAGGCATCTCCACCCCAAACCTTGTCTGTTTGTTTGGGGGATTTTGGGATGCCTTAAAGGCCACGTTTGCCTTGGATCCCGAAGGATTTGGGATTGATTCCTTCCCAGTGACACCCCTGAAACGGAGCTTCCTCCTCTTCCCATTTTTCATCCCCAGCTCTGCGGAGCTGCAAAGTTCAAATAAACCAAAACCGTGGAAAAAGAAATTATTCTGCTTTGGTATTCCCGGATTTATTTTGGTTCCTGCCGAGGCAGGAATGTGGGGGGAGAAGTTTGATTAAATTCCAAGTGCAGTTGGATTAAAGCAGGAGGTTTCTGGGATTTTCCTTGGGATGTTGTGATTTTAGGGTTGTTTCCCAGGGATTTGGGAGAGGTTTCTTCCAGCCCTGTCTCCATTCTCCCTCCGCAGGGATCTTCCACAGGGATGTGGGATGAGCCTGGAATAATTCATTCATTGGGGTCCTATTTGGGAATTTGGGGAAAAATCAGGATGTTTGGACAAGGGAATTTTTACCAGAGATTTTTCTTGAGGACTCCAAGTCTTGAAACTTTGAATTAGGGATGTCCTGGAGCAGCTTGGAACAGCAAACAGCTCCTCTTAAACTGAAAACCCTGCGAAAAGTCCATTATGGTCATTTTTGGGGGGTTGTTCTCCCAATTCCTCACTCCACATCCAACCCAGCTGCAGCTGGGGTTATTTATCCATCAGGAATTAGGGCTGTCCTGCAGAATCTTGGAATACCTGGAAGAAATCACCTCCTTTTAAGCAGAAAACTCTTTGGAAAGTCCATTTTTTAGGGTTTTTTTCCCTCACTCTGTGGATGCAAACAGCACCTTTAAAATTGAAAACCCTTTGAAAATTCCATTTTCTCATCATTTTTGGGGCTGTTCTCCCAATTCCTCACTCCACGTCCAACCCAGCTGCAGCTGGGGTTATTTATCCATCAGGAATTAGGGCTGTCCTGCAGAATCTTGGAATAACTGGAAGGAATCACCTCCTTTTAAACCAAAACCCCTTTGAAAATGGATAATTTTTTAGTTTTGGCCATTTTTTGAAAATGGGTCATTTTTTCACCCTTTGGGTCATTATTTTTTTTTTTTTTTTGCTGTTCTCCCAATTCCTCCCTCCCTGTCTAACCCAGGTGCTGCTGGGGTTATTTATTCCCTTTAATCCATCAGGAATCTCTTCCCTGGAGCCTCAGGCAGGGCTCCAGCTCTGGGCNACCCTTTGGGTCATTATTATTTTTTTTTTTTTGCTGTTCTCCCAATTCCTCCCTCCCTGTCTAACCCAGGTGCTGCTGGGGTTATTTATTCCCTTTAATCCATCAGGAATCTCTTCCCTGGAGCCTCAGGCAGGGCTCCAGCTCTGGGCATTTGGGAGCCCCAGGTTTTCCTGTGCCCGTCTCACGCTCCCGGCGTGGCCCTGGCATCCATCTGGCAGCCCCAGCTGCTCCACGGAGCTCAGATCCGGATGGGGAGGGGAATAAAGATCCCTTTGGACTCGGATCCGCTTGGAAAATCACCTCCTCTCCATCCTTGGGGAGAGATTCAAGATTTTTACCCTTTATTTTTTGTTGCCACTCTGCTCTTGCTTTCCTGGGAGTAAAACCAGGGATGAAGCCAAAGGGGATTGCTGGAGGTTGGGATATTTCGATGTAAATTAATGGATCCCCATTTTCCTCCTCGAGGTGCTGGTTTTTGGGAGCAGCCCTTGGAGGAGCTGCTCCTTCCCAGCTCCAGGAGAAGCTCTGCTGCCCTGGGAGATTTTCCTCTCGGACCTCACCAGCTCCTGGGGCTGTCACAGGAGGGATGGTGGGGACATCTCTTAATTTTGCTTCTTTGCCTACAAATTCCCTCTGATCCCGGTCTCTCCCTCCACTCCAGTGGGCTCTGGACACTCCCTGCCCTCCCTGCCGATAAATATTTGATTTTTTGCTGTTTTAAGCCAATTCTGGGTTCTCTGGTGCGATTTCCTGCCTGACAACTCCACGTGGGAAGGAGCTGCCCCTCCTGGAGCGCTGCTGTGGCTCCATGGAAAACTTTCCCCAAAATCCCTGTGCCTAAATTTGGTGTTCAGTTGGGGGATTCTGTATTTTTTCCCCAAGTTTCACCCTAAACCCCTCCCACGCTGCACTTGAGGTAATCAGGGCCTATTTTGGATCCCATCCTAATCCCTTGATTGGAATTAGCTCTTATCTGCTTGGCACTAATCAGGGAACAGATCCGGCGGGGTTGGAATTGCTGGGGCAGGTCGGATGAGAGAAGAAATCCCAACCCCCCCCCCCAAAGAATTCCCCAAACTTTTCCAGGGCTGGAACGATCCCAGCAGGGCCTGAGCCCTGCAGCTCCTCCAGAGCTTTGGGGTTGTCCCAAATTCCAAAGGCAAGGCCCCAAATCCTTCAGGAGCAGGAATGAAAGGATTTAATAATGAAATCTTTTGATACGTGGTGTTAATAATGAAACATTTTGATATTTGGTGTGGGTGTCAGGGCCTGGACCCGGCCACAGCTTAATTAACCCTTTCCCCATTAGCCTTTTCCCAATGAATCTTTTCCCAAAGCTGTTGGAAAGGCATTTTTGATGCTGGAAGGATTTATTTCTTATTTAGGATTTTATTTCTTGTGCTTCATCTGTGCTTCGTGGTGCATCTTTTAATCCAGAGTTTAGTGAGATAATTCAAATTTTTCGTGGCGTTTCTCCTACTGGAACAACACTCAGGGAATATTTCTGCTGATTTCCTTTCTTTATGGACTCATGGAATGGTTTGGGTTGGGAGACACCTAAAAATCTTTATTATCTCTTTATTATCCCTTTTTTATCTCTTCATTATCTCTTCATTATCATCCCTCCACCTTCCACCATCCCAGGGTGCTCCAAACTCCATCCAGCCTGGCCTTGGACACTTCCAGGGATGGGATAATCCACATTCCCTAAGTTTTATTTATTTATTTCAAGGCACTCCCTGCTTGAGTTTCTGAAGAGTTTTGGACCCTCGGTGAAGAACTTGTTCCTTGAACATCAATTTGCATTTCCCCCACAATCCCTAATCCCTCCTTGCTCCACACATTGAAATCTCTCAAAACCAGCCCAAAACCCTCCCAAAAAGCTAAAACCAAGCCTAAATGGATGCTTAAAATTCCAGGGAATTCTTTTGGGCTGCCCGTCCCCTGAGCTCCTCTAAACCGTTGATATTTTCCCACTTTTAATGAACATTAATCACATTTTGATGCTGTTTTCCTGCTCCCAGCTGGTGGATTTTGGGATGAGGGAATTTTTTTCTTCCCCAGCCTTGTGGGAATTGTGCTCTACCTGTTTTGACTTTTAAATCTGGCTTTGCCTCTGTTGATCCCATTACATTTTATTTATAGCCCAAAGTGCTTCCTGGGAGCTCAGACGTTGTCTGGAGACAGGGATGGTTTCGGGAACAGCTCTCCCACATTCCCCCCATCCTGGTTTTCCCTCTCCCTGTTATCCTGCTGTACCTGAAAATCAGGATTTGTGTCTTTTTTGGGGAGGTTTTGGGGCCTGGTTTGGGTGCAGAATGGGAGAATGGGGGTCGGAAAGTTATAAAAATCTGGTGAGGAGAGGTTGGAACTCTTTTCTCCTGAAAAAAGTCCTGGTGGTTTTGTCCTCTAAAAATCAGTATTTGTGACCTTTTTTGGGCAGCTTTTGTGGCTTAGTTTGGGTGCAGAATGGTAGAATTTGTCTCAGAGAATTTTTCACTGGTACCAAAGTGTGGTCAAGAAAGGACTTTTCTCCCAAAAAATCCTGGTGGTTTTGTCCTCGAAGGATCAGGGTTTGTGTCTTTACTCCTGGGCTGATTTTGTGGCTTCTTGGTTTGGGTCCAGAATGGCAGAGTTTGGGTCAGAGAGTTACAAAAATCTGGCCAAGAGAGATTGAAAATCCTTTTTCCCTAAAATTCCTGGTGGTTTTTCCCTCTAAAAATCAGTCTTTACTCTCAGGAGGTTTTGTGGCTTGGTTTGGGTCCAGAATGGCAGAATTTGGCTCAGAGAGTTTTTCACTGGTACAAAAATCTGGTCAGGAGAAATTGAAACTCTTCTCTCCCTTCAGATCCTGGTGGTTTTCGGCTCCTGAAAATCAGGATTTGTGTCTTTTTTTGGGCAGTTTGTGTGGCTTGGTTTGGAGGCAGGAAGGCAGAACTGGGCTGAGAGAGTTATAAAAATTAGCTCAAGAAAGGTTGAAACTTTTCCCTGAAAAATCCTGGTGGTTTTGTCCTCTAAAACTCAGGATTTGTGTCTTTACTCTTGGGCTGGTTTTGTGGTTTAGTTTGGGTGCAGAATGGCAGAGTTTGGCTCAGAGAGTTACAAAGATCTGGCCAAGAGAGATTAAAACTCTTTTCTCCCCTCAGATCCTGGGGCATTTTGGCTTCTGAAAATTGGGATTTGTGCCCTTTTTTGGGGCAGGTTTTGTGGCTTGGTTTGGGGGAAGAAAGGCAGAATCACCTCCCTTGACCTGCTTTGCATTCCAAGTGTAAATCCATTTTCCGGTGGAGAAGCTCCACCTTTTCATGAAATTCTCTGATTCCCTGACTTCTGGGTCTTAAAACATCCTTGAATTTGGGCAGGGCTGCACCCAGAGGCTGCAGGGGTGGGAATTTCTCAATTCCATCCCCCTGGGTGAGGGTGAAATCCCCGTCCCACTGACACCCAGTGCTCTCTCATTACCCCGAATTCAGCAGAAAATGAGAATAATTAAAATGAAATCAAATTCCTACGTATTTATCTATCTATTTATCTATTTATTTACTTATATTTTCCCAGTCTGGCCCTTCTTGGAGTTACAATTCCAATTTAGCCCTGCAGGAAAATGGGAAAAAAGCCTGGCTGAGGCACTGATGTTAATCTGTAAAATGGAAACGCTCTGGAAATCTTCCTTTCCACCTGTATCCTGGTTTGGTTTTCTTGTTTTGTTTTGGGATGACACAGCAAGGCAGCCCTGGAGCTTTTTGCTGGCTGGCTGGAAAGCCCCAACTCTGGAGACTTTTTAGGGGAGCCAAAAAAATCCAACCACTGCATCCCAACCGGGCCCAGGATTTTGGGATGGTGCCGGGATTTATCTCCGTTCCTGCCCCTCCCAGCCCTCCTGGCTGCTCCTCAGGAAACATTTCTGCACCTCCAGCCCTTGGATTTCCAGGTAGCTCGAGGTGAAGCTTGATGAAGCGCTGGTAATTAAAATGCAAAGGAGTTGGTGCCCTCTGGGGAAATCTGAAACCCTCAAATGACTTCGCTGCTCGCATCTGATTTGGCCTCAAAACTCCGGAGTTGGATTCCTTATCCTTGGGCAACTTTTCCTCCTGAGCCAGATGAGGAGCTTGGGATGGGAGCAGGGAATATTCCATGGCCCCAGCCTCACAAAGAGGGGGAAAATACAGCACAGACCTTCCCAAAGGCCTCAGGTACCTCATGGAAGGATGAAAAACCCCAGAAAAAGCCATGAGGAAGTGGCTGTTAAGGAATAATGGGGGAGGTTTATTTGGTGCTACAGTCCTGAGGTAAAGTTTAGTTCTTGAACCTACCCAGGACCAAAATACATTGAAAAATAAATTTTATTTATAAATAACTCACAGGGCCCAACATCTGTGCTGTCTCTTTTCCCTCTGTTTTTAAGTCGCGGCCCATCCTGAACTCCACCTTGGAAGATTTCAGATTTCACCAAGCAGGAGGAGATAAAAATCCACGGATTTTTGGTAGCACTGCAGCTACCAGTGGAGATTTCCTCCCATCCATCCCTGCAAACAGGGATTTGACCTTGGAACAGCCCATCCAGCAGGGACAGCCCGGGCTGGAGGCGGCCTTGAAAGCAGAGATGGGTTTGGTGCCCCAAAGAGGGAGGAGGCGGAAGGGGAGGTGCTGGAAGTGCCGAGGGTTGGGTGTCAGGATGGAATTTTGGCAGGGACAGAAGGTGGGAAGCAGTTGGGGACACTTTGTGGGGTGTGGATGTGGGGAAGGCCCTGCCTTTGGAAAATGAGCCAGAATTCCCAGGCTGGGATGAAGTTCCTGGGGGAATTGGAGGATCAGCTCCGAGGTGGCAGTTCCAGGTCCCAGCGTGGTGGTTTCGGGGATGGAATTGAGGTCACAAGGGAGGCACAGAGCACCAGGGATGCTTCTCCCTGTCCAGAGTTGGCTCCCTGGCCTTGTGGGAATGAGGTTGGACAGGCTGATATCCGTAACCTCCCTTCCTGGTATCCCGAGAGGTCTGGGGAGGCTGAGATCAAATGAATGTAGTTGTGCTGGTTTGACTTTAACCAAATGATGAACCAAGCCAAGGCACTGCCACTTCCAGGGCTGCTCAGCTTTGTGCACCTGAGGCTGCACAATTATTTTCTCTTGCTTGTTGAGGTGATGCCTTGAGAGGCCACCTAAAAGCAGAGACTGGACAGGAGTAAGGGAATAAAGGCAGGGATTTATTTGGAAGGGCTTCAAAGGTGCCCCTGGGGAGCCAAAGGCCACTGCGAGATGGCCCCGAGGTGGCCCCCAGGGCACGAGTTCCTCACACTTTTATAGGTTGGGTTCGTTTGCATATCAGGGCTGGTTCTCCAATTAAAGCTTCAGTTAATGATGTGATTCCCCTGAGCTTGCCCCCTCTCAGAGGCTTTTGGGTTGTCCTTTTGGGCCCAGGAGGGTCTGGGTGTCCTTGGGGAGCAGCCCGGGGAGGCTTTGCTGTGTCTGCCTGGCACAGAGAGCAGAAACCAAGAGGGCACAGGGAGCTGCAGAGTTACACACTGGGCACTGCAGGGTCTGAGAGGGGCAAAAGTCAAACCCCAAGGCATCGCTCTACTCCTTCAGAGGCTGGACAAGGCCACAGGTTTTCCAAGTGGAATTGTCCTTTCTGTGGCCATGCAGGGACAGGGAGCTGGGATGAGATGAATGATGCAATTATCAACTCATAAACATTAAAAGTTAAGCCAAGTTTATAGTTTTATGACCTCTCCTCAGGGATGGCTGCGCTCAGGGAGTCACTTCAGCTGCTTTTTGGGGGTTCCCTGATGGGAATTTGTGGCTCCTGCCTGGATCATTGGTTCTTGGGGGTTTGCAGAGCAGCAGCTTCAGGGCCCTGCTGGATCCACCCTTGCCCAGCAACGGCAGAGGTGGGACTGAAAAGAGCTGAGGTTCATTTCAGGCACTGAGAACGTGAATCAGCACAATTCTTGTTTTATTTTTAATCAGTGCTTTCTCTGCCAAGCCTTTGTCCCCACCCCGTTGTTAATCCCTGCTCCAGCCACTCAGGGATGGAGTGTGGTGCTCTCCCCTTGGGGGGTCTCTACTCTGTGTGAAAGTACAGAAATTCGGGAATTTTCTAATGCTCTCCCTTCTCCCAGTACTGAAATTTGGGTATTTTCCAATGCTGTCCCCTCTCCCAGGACTTTCTTCCCCCTCTGTCACTGTCAGATATTTTGTACACCACCCACATGACCCCGGGGTCACTTAAGAGCTTCTTTTCCTCCACTGGAAGACCCCAGGAAGTTGTTCCTGAGGTTCAGCTCCTCAGCACCGCCCTGGCTTTATACTGAGGGAGAAAACAAGAGGAGGAACCAGCCTTGTGGCTGTGGATCCCTTCAGGGATTCAGGAATCGGCCCTGGGAGCCTCCATGTGGAAATCAGCTGGAGAACACAGGGGCACTAAGAGGAGAAGGAAGGGAAAACTGGGAAAAGAGGAGAGGAGGGGATTGGGGATTGTCCTGGACTGCTCTGGGCTGGGGCAGCCTCACCTCCAGTGCTGGGGCAGTTTGGGGCACCTCAGTGTGAGAAGGATCTAAAGATGTTGGAGAGAGTCCAACGGAGGGCCAAGGAGATGGTGAAGGGTCAGGAGGGGCCACAGGAGGAGCAGCTGAGGGCACTTGGTGTGCCCAGCTGGAGCAGAGGGCACTGAGGGCAGAGCTCAGCGGGGGCTGCAGCTCCTCCCGAGGGGCAGCTCCGATCTCTGCTCTGGGACAGGGACAGCACCCAGGGAGCGGCTGGAGCTGGGCCAGGGCAGGCTCAGGCTGAGAGCAGGGAAAGGTTCTTCCCCCAGAGGGTGCTGGCACTGCCCAGGCTCCCCAGGGAATGGGCACGGCCCCGAGGCTGCCAGAGCTCCAGGAGCGTTTGGGCAGCGCTACCAGGGATGCCCAGGGGGGATTTGGGGTGTCTGGGCAGGGCCTGGGGCTGGAATTGATGATCTTGGGGGTCTCTTCACTCAGGATTTTCAATGAGAGATCAAACAAACCCCACCCAAGCCGCTCCTGCTGTCCCCAGAGCTCCTGGGGACATCAGCACAGGAGCCTCTCCCCATGTCCCTGCTTGGGACCAGCAAAGTCCTTCCTGGTGTTTCCCAGCCCGGCTGTGGGTGAAGGGAGGGCACTCTGGGCTCACCTGGGTGACCAGGGCAGCTCAGGTGAGCTGGGCCATTCCATCAGCTCCGTGCCAGAGAGGGCACAGGGGGATTTTCCTCCCTGGTGAGTGGGATTTTCCTCCCCCAGCACAAGGACTGGGCTGTGCAGAAGGAATTCATTGCTCGGCGAACATCAGAGCTACCCCACTGTGCTTTTTTTTCTGAAGGATGCCGCTCTCTTCTTCCTTCTCTCTCTCTCTTTTTTTTTAATTTAAATGAGTATCTCGCACACTAAAAAACCCCCCAAAATCATCTGAGTTTCAGCTGTGCCTCCAAATGATGTCAGTTAGCGCCCGCACCTCATGAACTTCCCCTCTCGCTCAACCACATCCTGGTGGGGTTTTCTGTGTCAAACCCGAGCCAAGCCCTTCTGACAGGAGGTAAATTTAGCCGAGCACCCACTCGTGATGAAAGGCGTGGGCCGAGCAGCCGCCCTCGGGGGCGTAAAACCCTTCTAATTATAGCAGGGCCGGCTTCCTCTGCTCTGCCCTTCTCACGGCACCGCGTACAAAGCTCCTGCTGCTTGCTGTCCTTCCTGCAACAGGAGCTGGGAGTGTTGAAATCGGGTCCTGGCCCCTTTGCCCAGGTGGGAACAGGCCCAGGGGACAGCAGGTGACAAGGGCAGCCTTTGTTTGGCACCGTCGGGGCACGGGAGGGACCTGCTGCAAAGATTTCGAGTAGGCCCTTTAGAAGTTGGTTCGATTTGCCTCTGGTAGGCTGGAGAACAAAAAGAGGTTTAAATTGCACTGGGAGAAGCTGAAGTTTAATCACTGAATTTCCATCTTTCCTTAAATTCCCTGTTGTAAAGGTGGCACTTGCAGCCCAGCCGCTCTCGGGTGGTTTTTGTTGCGTTTTTTTGTGGGTTTGGGTTCTTTGTGGGTTTGGGTTTTTAAGGGAAGTGAAAGCTGCCAGAGGAGGGTCCTGCTGTGCTGTGTCTGGGCCCTGCAGGGTCACCAAGGCTGGCTCCTGGAGGGCAGGGGACAGGCTCAAGGGGAGGTGGCACCGGGGTTTCATCCTCTCCCTGGGATGCTCCAGGCTGGGATGAAGGCCTGGGATGAGCTCAGCTGGGAAATGTCAAAATTGTGGGTTTGACCTCTGTCTGAGCCGTTCACTTGAGAGCTGATGATCCATGTGGGACCCTTCCAATATTCTGTAAAATATTCCATAAAATATTCCATAAAATATTCCATAAAATATTCCATAAAATCACTTGGGCAGGGCCTGGCAAATGAAGTTTCCATTGCAGGGAGAGCTAAAAAAAGGCAGTTTTAGGGGATTCTGCTCCACCACCCCTGCCAAGGGGGGCACAGCAGCCACAAGCTCTGCCCTGGGTCCATCCCAGGGGTGGCCCTGGATTTTGGGACCCTTCCTCGTCCCAGTTTGAAGAGCAGGGTCCTTGTGCCTGTGGATGCTGCAGCCGGGAAGAGCTGGAGCTTTGTGGGGTGCAAAAAGAGGAGAGATTTGGGGTTTTCACCTGTGCAAACTGCCCCTAACCAGGTGCCAAGTGCTGTCACGGTGGGAACAAGATTATCCCATGAAATATGGAGGCATTTCCAGGAGAATTCATCCTGTGGCAGGCAGGGAATGGCTCTGGCTGAGCAAATCCGGGGGGCCCTGCAGTGTTCCCGGAGATAATATTCCCGGCTGTGCAGGCCCTGTGATTTATCCCGTTGTTTTTATCCCTGGTGGTTGTGGAAACTGCCCAGGGGTGGTGATGGATCGCTCCTGGAACCTTTCTGGTGCTTTGTTTTGGGGTTTCAGCTGGGTTTTATCACAGCTCAGCGCTGCGTTCTGGTTATCAGCTCCCTGCTGAGGTCCCGGGGAGGGGGGACAGAGGTGTCCTGGGCAGCCAGAGTGGGAATAACTCTGGGATTACAGGCTCTGGAATCACAACTGGCTTCTCCTAGCGGGGGTGACGTGCAGCTCCTGCAGGGTGACAGCCGAGGGACGGTGGTGAGGGTTTGGGATCATTTCAGGAGTTCTTGGAATGCTGTTTGCCCCAGCCCAGGGCGGCGGGGGGAGCTGGGAGCAGGTTGGGGATGCTCTGGATGGAATCATCCATCTGTCCTCTGCTGCTCTCTGAGTCAGCTTTTCCTCGGCATTCCCTCCAGGAATTGCTGATCATTTCTTCCAGGAATTGCTCAGGGAAAGCAGCAGGGCTGTGTCTCCCACAGGCAGCGATCTGGGAGTCACAGAATCATCCAAGACCTCCCAGATGCTGCAGTCCAGCTTCCCAGCAGGGATATCCTGGTTGTACCCTGATGCCAGAGGGAGAACAGGGAATGATTCCTCTGTTTCCTGGTGTGGGGTGAAAATGGTGCTGGATTTGGGCATCTGAGAGGTCTTTTCCAACCTTAGACAAAGGATTTTTTGGGATTAAATGATCATTCCCATCANCTAAACCTCCTCAAATCCCCCCCAGACCCCCTCAGGGACCCCCAAACCAAGTGTCACATCCAGATATTTCTTGAACACTTCCAGGGATGGGGACTCCAGCACCTCCCTGGGCAATTTATTCCAACTCCTGACCACTCCTGTAGGGAAAAAAACCCAATTCTGATATTTAATGTGAACCTCTGGGGGCTGAACTTGCTGGAGCCACTTTTTGAGGGCGAAAGAATCAGAAATTTTAAGGTTGGGAAAGACTTTTAGGATCCCCAAGTCTGACCATCAACCTTACCAATAAATAAATAAATAAACAAACAAANAAGGATTTTTTGGGATTAAATGATCATTCCCATCAAATGAACTCCGCTGTGTGCAGCTCCCAGAGATAATCCTGATTTTACCAGCGCAGGGGTGGGGAGGATTTGTGGTGACCGACCACCACCAGCGCCACCCTGATCACCCAAAATCACCCCAAACCACCCCNGAATTTATTTTTAAAACCGTTTATTTAATAATAAATACAATTATTAGTTACAAATGGATAACACTCAATAAAACCATTCGCTATAAATTTGGCACTGAAGTAGAACTGGGATATCCCTCTTTTAGAGCATGACAAGGAAATAAACTGCACATAAAACCCTTGATTTGAGGGCTGTACAAACAAAAACCAACCCCAACCCCCAGATATTGTTTGTTCTTCTGCTGTTTCATGGATCACCTGAGCCAGGAACTGGCACCAAATACATCAGGTTGTAATAAATGCACACAGAACCACGAGATCTCCGGGGAAAACCCCTCAGAATTTCACCAGGATTGGTTTTATTCTCCTCTCTGAGGCTCCTCGGGCTCAGGAGGAAAGAGGAGGAGGAGGCACCTCTGCTTCAGCCTCCCATCAGGGCAGGAGGTGTGGGAGCAAAAGCCCAGCTTGGAGAGAAATTAGTGAGGAGCAGAGCAATAATTAGTGAGGGACAGGGCAGTAATTAGTGAGGGACAGGGCAATAATTAGTGAGGGACAGGGCAATAATTACACAGGGACAGGGCAATAATTAACCAGGGATGGAGCAAGCAGCAGCCAAAGCTCTTGAAGGCGCTGCCAACACCAACCCAAAGCTGTGGAATTCTCCCCCAAAAACTGGGATAGGGCCCTGCGGGAGCTGAGAGGGGGTGGCAGAGAATTCCAAAGCTGCACCCAAAAACCTGGATGAGGGGAGCTGGAAAACCTCCCAGTTCATGGATCCTGCTGGGATTCTGCCACTTTGGGTTTCTGGAGGGAATCCGTGGAGGCTGCAGGGTCAGGGAGCCAGGTTGGGACGTGGATCAGCTTCCCAAAAATCTGTGAGGGGGAAAGTGTCACTTGGAATTAGAGCTGAGCTTTAAAGGTGCACCTTTGGGTGATGGAGGAGGGGCTGAAATCCTCTTTGGGCAGGGGTTAAGTGCAGGGACTGTTAGAGGAGGGTTTGGGATGGCTCAGGAGGATTTGAAGCTTTGCAGGGACCCTGCTGGAATTCTGCAGCTTTGGATTTTTGGAGGGAATCCATGGAGGCTGCAGGGTCAGGGAGCCAGGTTGGGATGTGGATTCCGAAAAATCCGTGAGGAAAGCGTCCCTTAGAGAGATTTACAGCTGATTTTTAAAGGGGCACCTTCGGGTGAGGGAGGAGAAGCTGAAATTCTCTTTATTTGTTTTCTGTGGTTTTGTCACACGTGGGGAGGGTTTGGGATGGCTCAGGAGGATTTAAACCTTTGCAGGGAAAACGTCTCCATTTGTCCAATCCGCGGGGTTTTTAGCGGAGTTTTCCCTTCCCTTGTGATTCCCGGGATCTGAAATTTGGGAAGTTCGGGGCTGGGGCCGAGCAGGACAATCCTTGGAATATTTGATCCCGCTGGAACTCGGGCCCTTATCCATTCCCAGAGTGTTTCCTCTGGCACGGACTCTCAGGAAAATACTTTCTGGCACTGCTTTCGATTAGACCCTGGAATCATCTCCCGCAGGAAGTGGCGGGAGGCCAATTGTGGAGCCAATTAAAACAATGGGTCGGGATTAACCCCTTCAAGCGCCGCCGAGCACACGTGGGGTGAATTAAACAGAGAAAAGGGAAGTGTTTGACAATCCGGAGGTCAAAACAACCTCGAGCTGTGGGTATCCCCTCTGCATCATTCCCAGGGACTTAGGATTTCTTTTTTCCCTCCATATTTTGCCTGATTTGTGGCCAAAATTAACCCAGAGCTGCCTGGAGAGGGTGTTCAGCCAGATCTTTGCTGTATATACATTGGTTTTTTTGATTGTTTGGTTTTTGGTTTTGGTTTTTTTTTTTTTTAAGGAGCTGTCTGTGACAACGGGGCTGAGTCTGATGGGTTTTGTCTCTTTTTTTTTCCCCCTGTTTTCCTCCCCCCCAGTGATTCCTGGGAGCGATATCTCACCGGGAATGAATGGCAGCGAGGGAGACAAAGAGCTGCCTTTGTGCGCTGATGAATTCGGAGAGCATGTGGGTGGCTGCTGAGCAGCACACCCTTCCCTCAGCCTCCCGCCACCGAGCTTCCCGGGTGTTTTCCTCCGGGAAAAAATGGGAATTCAGAGCAAATCGGGGGGCTCGGGGAGGAAATAATGCGCCCTCAATAAATGAGGGTGGCTCAGGTGCTGTCAAAAGCCTTGAAGGGGGCAGGATCTGGGCTGGAGTTAGTTTGATAAACGTTATTTATTGATGATCATCTGACAGCTTCCTCTGCTTTTGCTCGCTGTTGCATCCCTGAAAACCCCCTGCAGCTGTGCGTTTGCTCCAGGAAATGATAAAATCGGTGTTGGAGCAGCCATTCCCCCCTCTGCCCTGCGTCCTGCCGGGCCTGAGCTCTGTCCCTGCGCTTTTCCGGGGGTTCCCTGGCTGCAGGGTGGCATTGCTGCCACAGGGATGGGGCGGGCGGAGCTGGGTCCTGCCCGGAGCTGGGGCAGGCAAGATGAGCAGCATCCCACCGAGGGTGCTGTGCCCGCGCTCCTCCCCTGCCAGCATCCCCCTGCCTTCCTCCCTGCTGGGCCACAGCCCCTTTCCAAGGACTTCTGGGAGGGAGAAGGTGGGAAACCCCAAACCTGGCTTAAAACCCACCAAAACCTGGCTTAAAACCCACCAAAACCTGGCTTAAAACGCACCAAACCCTCGCTTTTCTCCCCTGTCTTGCTTTGAGCAGGAGCTCCCCGGGGGTGCAGCCCCTCCTTGGTTCTGCAGCTCCTCCTTGGCTCTGCTCTTGCCCTTTCCTGATGTTTTTCCTGCTGTTTTCTGCTGGATAATTCTGAATCCCTGCTCTCCCTTGCCATGGAAATCCCTCGTGGCCTCCTCACTATCCTGCCCACCCCTGCTTTGCTGCCCAGGCTGATTTTGGGGAGCGCCTCGGGGGAAAGCCGCCCCTGTGATTTAATTTTGGAGGCCGGGCACCGCCTGCTCTCCCCGAGTTTTATCTTTGCTGCATCCCCCACCCCCCAGGGATGGGTTGGGACAGGCACAGACCCTCCCAGGAGGGATCCTGGGGATATTCCAAGCATTTCCCCCCATTCCTTCACCTCCCAGGGCTGTTATTCCTCACTCTCAGGCAGGAAAGGAACATTTTATTCCATGAGGTGTCACAGCCTGGCCTGAGCACGGGCTCTCCCTGCTCATTCCTGCTCTCTCTTTTCCCCCAGCTTTTCCAACAGCTGCTTTTCCATGGCCACAAGCTCTGCACACCCGATCCCAAAAGTTTGGAATTTCCAGCTTTTCAGTCATCCAGGCACTCCCAGAGCCCAGGGACTCAGTGGTGGGGCGAGGTTTGGGACCCTGGGTTTGGAGCTGCTGCTGGAATTGCAGCACTTGGTGGCACAAAGAGCAGCAGAGCACCTTTAGCTGAAGGGATAAAGGGAATTTAAACCTCCAAGTCCCAGCCCGTGGCAGTTTAATTGATTTTGGGTTTTATTGGGGGGGGAGCCTGGATATTGCAACGGTAAAAGCAGAGAAATGGCTGAGAAGTTACTCAATACGGTGAATAAATCAGTTAAATATTTATTTAATAAGATGTTTAATGGACATTTAATCACCAGCAGCTCGTGCTTCCAGGAGTGACCCTGCTGAGAACGGTTGGAGCAGGGAAATCCCTCTGTGTACGCCACACATGGAGCACGTGGATGTGCCCGCAAACAAATTCCTCTCATCCTTATCCCCAAAAATTCAATCTCCAGGTGCCCTTTGCACAGCCAGAGCTCAGCAGCCCCATTTCCCACCCTGGGAGAGCATTCCCAGAGCAGATCCAGGTGCAGGAAAGCCCAAATGTGTCCAATCTGTGGGGAAAAAGTTGAAACCTAGTTTAAAACCCACCAAAACCTCGCTTTTCTCCCACATCTTACTTTGAACTGGATCCTCCCAGGGGCTGCAGCCCCTTCTTGGCTCTGCTCTTGCCCTTCCTGATGGTTTTTCCTGCTGTTTCCTGCTGGATGATTCTGAATCCCTGCTCTCCCTTGCCATGGAAATCCCCCGCGGCCTCCTCGCTGCAGAGCCGGGATCAAAAGAGGGAAAAGGAAAATTCTTTGCTGCCCAGGGCTCCTCTGCCCTGCTCCTGACAGGAAGAGCAGGGAACTCAGCCAAAAAAACGAGCTCAAAACCGGGGAGCCGAGCTGGGTGCTCCTTTCACCCTTCCCTCTCGCCACCTCTCCCACCTCCGAGTGATTTCATCGATGGTTAACCCAGATCCAAACCAGCCTGGGGGCCCCCCTTTTGCATCATTTCACCAGAAAGAAAATGAAATGAAAACCCACTGGAATATTGGGCCAGGCTGGAGAACGCCCAGCGGTGTGCTGGGGTTATCTCTGTCGTTGTCTCAGGTTTTCCTTCTGATAAGGGAGAGATTTTGTTCTGAAAACTCAGCTGGAGCTTGGGAGGGTTGAGGACAACATGGGAAATTTGGAATTTTGGGTTGTGAGAGTGGAAACTGAGCCCACCCAACCCCCAGAGCCCCAGCAGGAGCTCTGTGGCACCGGGAAATCCTCGTTCTGGGTTGTTTCTGCGCTGTGGGGTGGGAAGGGGGGGTTTCAGGGATCCATAAAATCCCTCGGGATCTCAGCCCCCTCCTCCTGCAAAGGGACCTCAGGGCAGTGTGGGATCGAGGGCTGGAGTGCTCCCGGCAGGGTTGGAATCGGGGAATATCCCCATCCCCCAAGGATCATCCCTGGTCTTACATGGAATTACAGGAATTATTCACAGTTTTCCCCTGAGAGAGTCTCCAGGAAAGGGAAAACAAATCAAACAAGAGGGCAAAACTTCTGCTGCGTCTGCCTAAATGGGAATGAATTTTGTTTGCATTCAGCTGGTGAGGGTTGGGTTGGAAAGGTGATAAAAGCGTTTGAGAGGAAAATCATCTTTGGGGTTGGACAGGACTTGGAAATAAAAGCTCAGTGCAGACCTCAGCAGCTCCAAACAATTCTCTAACAAAGCAACATCGGATCATTTCATCAAACCGTGAGCAGCTTATTTATTTAGTTAATAAATAATTTAATAGAAAATTGGAATAAATACATTTTTCATTTTTATTTATGCAATAAAACCCGAGCAGCTGTGGCTGCCCCTGGATCCCTGCGAGTGCCCGAGGCTGGGCTGGAGCAGCAGGACAGTGGAAGGTGTCCTTGGGGTGTCCCTGGATGAGCTTTGAAGTCCCTTCCAACCCAATTCCGTGATATCCTTCCTGTTTCGAAAGGAAAACAGAAGTAAAGCAAATGACATTTTCAACAACAATTTCTGGTCTTTCCTAACCGAACCTGGGCTTCATTTTAGTTTTTCTTGTGTTTCTTTAGTGTTTTCCTCTGGCCTGCTTCTGCTCTGGCTGGGGTGAAGGGGAGGGCAGGAAGAGATGTTTGGGCAAGTCCAGATTCCTGCGGATTCACGGGGGGCTGATGAGTGCAAATTGTGTTTTGGGGTCTCAGCTCTCTGGTTTTCCCTTCAGTGCTCTGCCCGCGTGCTTCCCAAACTCATTAAGGAGATAATTAATGAGCTCTGCCCGTCACACTGACTTTATTACCTTTACCCTGCAGATAAATATAATTATAAAGCTGAGGTAATTAAGAGAAATTCCTACCCGGAGTGACACAATTCTGTGTTTGCAGCAGCGTGCACGAGAGGAAATGCTTCAATCCCGTATTTCTGTCCCAGATTGGTGCCCTTCCTCTCCAGGGCCAGGCTGCTCTCAGAAATCCCCGTGGTGTTTTCCTGCAGTTCCTTCCCGAGCACTCTGAGCGGTGAATTAAAAACTCCCGGCGTGTTTGGAGAACGCCCCGTGCCCGAGGGTGCAGCAGCTCCCTGGAAATCCCGGGATTTCCTCTGGGAGGGTGGGAATGAGCTGCTCCCTGTCCTCTCCTCGGAGTGGGAGGTGCCAAGGAGTGCCCTCGAACCCTTTCACGTGTCACATCCAAGGGCCAGGGTGGTGGGCGATCCTGAGCATGGACAGGGGCGATTTGGGGAAGGAAGATCATGGAATCGTGGTTTGGGATGGAAGGGACCTTAAAGCCCTTTCCAGCCCAAAGTTGGGAAGTTCCAGCCCCTGCCATGGTCGCTCTCCCAGACTGCTCCAGGCCACCTTGGACACCTCCAGGGACAGGGCAGGGCCGTGGTCCAGCACAGCCCCACGGGGATGGACCGAGTGGTGCTGAGGGGCCATTTCTGACAGGAACCCCGATGGCCCTGGGCTCCTTCAGGGGCTTTGGATCCCAAACAGGAGCGAAGGTGGGAATCACGGCGTGAGCCTGTTCTCCTACCCAGAGAGGACAGGCCTGGGGGAAGCTGGGCTTGGGGAGAGCTCTGGTTCAGGTCCCCAGGGCTGAGCTCCTGCTTGGCCTCTCCCTCTCACCTGGCTCAGGTGTCCCTGCGGTCAGAAATCCCTGAGGGAGCGGGGATGACCCCAGCTATGCCCACTGAACCTTCTGGAGGGTCCCAGGCCCTCCCTCTCACCTGCCCTGGTGTCCCTGTGGCCAGAAATCCATGAGGGAGCGGGGATGACCCCAGCTATGCCCACTGAACCTTCTGGAGGGTCCCAGGCCCTCCCTCTCACCTGGCTCAGGTGTCCCCAAGCTCAGAAATCCATGAGGGAGCAGGGATGACCCCAGCTATGCCCACTGAACCTTCTGGAGGGTCCCAGGCCCTCCCTCTCACCTGACCTGGTGTCCCTGTGGTCAGAAATCCCTGAGGGAGCGGGGATGACCCCAGCTGTGACCCCTGAACCTTCTGGCAGGTCCCAGGCCCTCCCTCTCACCTGACCTGGTGTCCCTGTGGTCAGAAATCCATGAGGGAGCGGGGATGACCCCAGCTGTGACCACTGGAAACTCTGGAGGGCCCCAGGGTGCTCCACCCCTCCCCACTCTCCTGACCCAGGTGTCCCAGGAGGCCAGGAGTGGTCACAACCTCCCAGAGCCTCTCAGATGTTCTCAGCCCATCGCTGATCTGCCAGATTTGCCCAGGTTTTGTCGGAGATGGGAGGGATGTGGATGGTTTAGCCTTTTTTTATTCTGCCCCTGCCCTCCTGATGGAGTAGAAGTGGTGGAAGAGCCAAAGAGGTCATGGTGGATGGGGAGCTCAGCTGGGAAAATTTGGATGGGTGGGAAACAGCTCCAGGAGAGGAGAAGGAGCTGGGCAGGAGGAGAACCCAACCAGATTATCCTCTCTCTTCATTTTACATCATTCTTGAGGAAAATACCCATTTTCCTGCCGTACTAAAGGGAAACTTCACCTGAAACTTCTGTTGTGCCAATCCATTTTTATTCCCCTTGATGGTTAAAGGAGAAATCTTCCAATAAAAGGAATCAAAAACTTCCAGAGGATCCAGCAGAAACTGAAGAAGTTGTGTGGGGGTTTTATATTGATTCAATCAGTTTTCCTATAAAACTGGATCATTTGTGGAGCATCTTTAGTCGAGCTCTAACCTTTCCTTCTCTACAAATTTAGTTATTTACTTAAATTAAAAAAAAAAATAGCAAAAGCAATACCTGATGACATTGAGGACATGAAGTGATGTCTGCTCGTGACTCCGGGGCCCTGGGAAGGGAGCTGGGAGTGCTGCTGGAGGTGCAGCAGGGTTGGGGGGCTTGGACAAACGCTGAGAAAATCCCTTTTGACTCGGAATGAACCTGGAATTGAGAGCGGAGCTCCTCGGGCCCTGGAGTGGTTCTGCAGAGCAGGCAGGGTGCAGGGTTTGGTGTCTCTGGAGGAGACACTTGGCAGGAGACTCCAGAAAATCAGGCAAATGCAAACTGCAGGTCCCGAGGTCGGATCCTGCGCTCCCTCCTCCCAAATTCCAGGAAAAGTCTTCTAGAGCAGGAAAAAAAATCATCACCAATGAGTTTTGGGTCTTCTGTCCAAGTTGAGGGGCTTCTACGAGGTTTTTGGTGCAGGCAGTGATCCCTTTCCTGCATGAACCTGTAATTTTTGGCGTGCTGGAGGTTGGGGAGGGGGAGGAGACCCAGAGCCCTCTCCTGGCTGAAAGGGCAGCTGGAAAATTGGAACAGCTGGAAAAATGGAACAGCTGGAAAAATGGAACAGCTGGAAAAATGGAGCAGCTGGGAAATAGGGATGAGATGGGCAGGAGGAGGGAAGGCCCAGACACTGCGGTGGGACTGAGGGCAAAGCCCCACACGGGGTTTGTAACCCGAATTTAAAGGGTGAGAGGGTCGTGGGTGATGCAGATGGGCAAAATGAAAGTGGGTTTGGGGTCGTGGCTCCCCTGCCCTGCTCAGGGGTCAGGACAGCTGGGTTTGGGGGGTGGGAGATGAGGGGCTGAGGATTGGCTGAACAGCTCAGCAGAGGGCTGGAGGAGGGGTTGGAGGGCAGGGCAGGAGGTGCCTTTGGAGTTTCCCTGGATTTCCTTCCCAATGTGAGCAGCAGCTCCAGGGGACACCAAGGTGTGATCTTATCCCCAAACCCCAGCAGTCCCAGCCCAGCTGAGCTCATTCCCACCTCAGAGACATCAATACTGAGAAAAACTCAGCTCAGGGATGCGGGACTGGGCCCTGCTCTTCTCTGAACCCTTTTTTAGTGTTTTCCTGGAAATCCCACCGAGGATGGGGGCGGCTCCGGAGCTGTGCCAGGCTCCAGGAGCGATCCTCACCTTGCTGTTTGCAAAGCTTGGTGTGATCTCAGCGCTGTCCCCAGGATCTGCCCCTTCCACGCCGTGTTTTCCACCCGTGGATGTGTCCCTCATCCCCTGGAAGCCTCCGGTTGCTGTGGGGTGTCCGGGCTCTGTCCCACACCCGGCTGCCCCGGGGATGTCACAGTCTGGTGCTGTGGCCGAGCCCTTGGGGGTCACTGGGGAATATCCCTGAGCTGGCCTGGAGCAGGTTCTGTGTTCCACAAACACCCCCCGAGGTGGAGATCGTTGTCTCTTGGTTGTAATTCCAATTCTGGCTGCATTTATGCCTCACCTATAAATCCAGCATTTATGGGTACAGCCAAGGGTTATCTCTGACCTGTGCAGGACAAACTCTTCTGTAGCACTGGGTTATAAATCTCCTTTAAAAGGGAAAATACAGAATTATTGATGTTGGGAGACATGTCCAAGATCATCCAATCCAACCTTCAACTGAATCCCAAATAATCCCTGTCCTCAAGTGCCACTAAACCCTAACGCACCCCACTAAACCCTGTCCTTAAGTGCCACATCTGCTCACCTTCTGAACGCTTCAGGGATGGGCACTCCAACCCTCCCTGGGCAATTCCAATCCCTGAGCTCCCTTTCCATGGGAAAATCCCTGCTGGTGCCCACCCTGCCCCTGCCCTGGCCCAGCCTGAGGCCGTTCCCTCTCCTCCTGTCCCTGTTCCCAGAGCCCGACCCCCCTGAGCCCCCTCCTGTCAGGGACTTGTGCAGAGCCACAAGGTCCCCCCTGAGCCTCCTTTGCTCCAGGCTGAGCCCCTTCCCAGCTCCCTCAGGAATTCTCCAGCCCCTTCCCAGCTCCGTTCCCTTCCCTGGACTCGCTCCAGCCCCTCAGAGGCACGAAGGTGTTTATAAATTAAAGTTTCCCATTCCAAAACACCCCAGAGGATTTTGATGTCTCCATTCCTGGCTGCTGCTGGGGTGTGCAGGAGCTGGGGCAGAGGGGTCAGTCCTTCTCCAAACCTCACATCCCCTCCTTCCATGGAAAAGGAGGCTGGAAAAGAGGGTGAAGGGTTTCGTTTGTACAGAGATGGGGGCCTCAGTTGCTTCCCAAAGAGATAAAACCTTCCCCTCGTGTCCTCCTCACTTCCAGCATCCCAAACTCCTCCCAGTTCCGCCCCCCAGCTCTGAGCCAGGTCATTTCCAAGCCCAGAGGTCCTGGAAAATGTGAGGGAAATGGATGTGCTGTCAAAGCAAATAAACAAACACTGGGGAGGGATCCTCTCACGGGGCTGGGGCCGCTCCCCCCCTGCCCCACGCTGCTCTGCACACAGGAATTTGGTTTTTCCCTGGTGCTGGAAGCAGTTGGAGCCTTTGGATGGATGTGGGAAGGCTGATCCCAACCTCAGGATGAGGAAAATCGCGGCTGGGGTGAAGGAAAGTCGGTACTGAGGGCACAGGGAGGTGATCTCTGCCACGGGGCAGCACGTTTGGGCCACGGCGAGTGAAACCCTCCGGCCAGCGCTGCCCTGGGCCACCACGGCCACATTTTGGGGCTGATGCGGTGCCCAGGCCGTGGCTCGGGGCTGGCACACCCTGGGCACTGCCAGGGGTATTTTACAGCCCAATCCAGGTGAAATCTGTGCCCCTTAGAGACACTCGTGCGCCGTTTTTATCCTGCTCAGCGCTCCTTTGGGGCAGCATCTGCGCTGCCGGTTCCCATAACAACTCGTGAATTCCTCACTGCAAAGCTGCTGCTTTTTTTTTTTTTTTTATTTTTATTTTTTTTTTTAAAAAAAAAANTTTTTTTTTTTTTAAATTTAATTTTTTTTTCCAAAAAAAAAAAAGAAACCCAGCCTAAGTCTTTTGTCAGCTCCCGAAGCACTCGGATCCCTGGCAGGCTGCCTCTTCTTTTCCCCTCCTCTTTTCCTTGTTTTCCATGAAAAGGAAGCCAGGCTCGTGCTTAGAAGGGTGATTACCGTTATTTATGAAGAGAAAGGAATATCACCTATCCCTCTTGATGGATGCTGGGCCTTGGTGAGCACTGAGAACGGAGAAAAGGGGAGATGAAAAGGTTTGGGTGTGCTGGGTGCTGATTTGGGTGATGGATTTGGGCTCTTCAGCATCTCCCTGACAGGTTTATTTAGAGCTTCCCTTTGCTCCGGCCTTCCCCAGGCGCTGACACTCATTCCTGGCCCTGCAAAGGAGTTAAAACCGAGTTTAAGCCGGGCTCCTGGTGATAAATACCAGCGATAAAACTCCCACCCTGCAGCATCCCCGGGGCAGGGACCACTCCCACCCCTGCCCTGGGGCCCTCTCTGCAGAGGAATTCGGTTTTTTCCTGGTGATGGGAGCAGTTGGAGGCTTTAGATGGATGTGGGAAGGCTGATCCCAACCTCAAGATGAGGAAAATCGCAGCTGGGACGAACTAAAATTCCAAGGTTTTCAGTCCTGAGCACGGGCAGATGAGAACTGGGGCAGGACACGCAGGGAGGGGATTTGGGGGTCTGTGAAACCCTCCAGAATCCTCGGGAAAAACGCCCAAATATTTTATAACTCAACATTTTCTACGTGGACATTCCCACCCCAAGCTGACCATTAACAAGGGATAAAAACAATCATTTAAAAATGATGAGAAAAATTGTTATAAAATCATCCTTGCCTGGTTCAGGACAAACTCACCTCGGCTCTTTCCAGTCCTTTGCCCTCACTGAGGTCTCCCTGCCCAGGTTTAAAATGTTGTTTTAAATTCCCCATCTCATTGTGCCTTGGTGCTGAAGGATGGCAACACTTGGTGCCACTGCTTTTCTCCTTCTTTCAGAGAATCCCAGACTGGTTTGGGTTGGAGGGACCTTAAATCCCACCCAGTGCCACCCCTGCCATGGCAGGGACAGCTCCCACTGTCCCAGGCTGCTCCCAGCCCCACCCAGCCTGGCCTTGGGCACTGCCAGGGATAAGAATTTAATTTTTTTTCCATAAAACCACATGGAGAACGGAGCTAAATCCAGCCATACGGATTCTAGGGCTGTCAGATGTGACTTTGAAGCTGAGGACTGAGGAATTCTGCAGATGTTGGCACCCAAGGGGTAGAAATTATGTTGGGATGGAGCCATGTGGCATCATCCGAGCTGGGAATGGGAAGTACAAGGGGCTCTGGGCAGTTAATTACTGGGTTTGGTAATTAGCAGCCACACCAGATTTCAGAGCAGAGCTCAGTCTGTGCCGAGGAAGGGTTAAAATCCTGAATTTACCCAGGGACCCTCCACGCACCCTCTGCCAGTGATGAGCCCCTCTCTGCTGCCCCTGCTGTGGTGCTGCTGAGGAGGAGGGGTGTTCCCACTGGAATTCCATTATCCCACAGTTCCAGGGCAGTTGCACGGACACAAAATGACATTCAGGTGTTGTAGATAAGGGGTCGTCCTTGCTGATATCCCAGCACAGGCCTGAGCTGCTTGGCTTGAGAATGGGGCAGAAGTCCTGCAAAAATCACACAAAAAGAAAGGAAAGGAACCTTTCCATGGATGTAAATCCCAGTTTTTGGACATAACGGGACAAACCAAGGTCATGGGGCCAGCCATGATCTCGGCACTTCTCAGCTTTGCAAACAAACCTTCTTTAATTCAAGCTCCTCTCTCCCTTCCCCTGATTTTTAGGAAAAGCAAACAGAGGCAGAGCTGTGCTGGCTGCAGCAGCAGGAACATTCCCATTCATCCTTGGGGATATTCCTGCCTTGCTGCTGGGATGGCACCAGAGTGACAGCGAGCTGTCCCCTCAGGACGAGAGGGACACGGAGGGGCTGGAGCGAGTCCAGGGAAGGGAAGGGAGCTGGGAAGGGGCTGGAGAATTCCTGAGGGAGCTGGAAAGGGGCTCAGCCTGGAGCAAAGGAGGATCCAGAAGGGAAAAGCTCTGCAGCAGAGCCTTCCCCAAACTTCCCTCACTTTCTTTTCCCCTCACGTTTTCTCCCACATTTTATTTTCCCCTCACAGCAAAGGGAGACCCTGAGGGGCTGGAGCGAGTCCAGGGCAGGGAGCGGAGCTGGGAAGGGGCTGGAGAATTCCTGAGGGAGCTGGGAAGGGGCTCAGCCTGGAGCAAAGGAGGCTCAGAGGGGACCTTGTGGCTCTGCACAAGTCCCTGACAGGAGGGGGCTCAGGGGGGTCGGGTTCTGGGAACAGGGACAGGAGGGAGGGAACGGCCTCAGGCTGGGCCAGGAGAAGTTTAGGTTGGATTTTAGGAAAAATTTCCTCATGGAAGAGGTTGTCTGGCCTTGGATGGTGGAATCACCACCCCTGGAAGTGTTCTCAGAACCCATGGATGAGGCACTTGAGGTCATGGCTCCATGGTGACCACGATGGTGGTGCTGAGCTGAGGGTGGGACTCAAAGATCTTGGATGTTCATCCCAACCTCGATTGCTCCATGATTCCATGATTCCAGGGACATTTTATGGGGGTCCAGAAGTCCATTTGCTAATTAGCTCCAGCAGCTCCTTCCCAGCCTGGGGAGCTGGGCCAGCAGCAGGACCTGGCACAGGCACCGCTGGCTCCTGCCACAGCTCGGGGGACATTTCCCAGGTCAAACCCGAGCCTGGAGCCCTGGCTGTGCCAGGATCTTGTGTAACTTCCCCTCTGGCTCCTTTGTCCGAGTCCCGGGTTTTATTTCCCCCCCTCTCCCCATCGCTGGAGCCATTGCTCAATTTCGGAGCCGCGGCAATCGCGGCACCCCCGGGGTTTGCTCCAGGAGGATGTCAGAGGTGTTCCTGATGTCCCCTCCTCAGGGGCTGTGGCGTTTTTGGGAAGCAGGACACCCTTCTGGTGCCTCCCTGGAATCGTGTCCCAAATCCAGGTGTGGCAGAGCCCAGAGCCCCAGGGCAGGTGAGGGTTTTCAGCCATGTGTGACCTGGAGCCAATTTTGGTGGGATTCGAAGATCCCCTGCCCCAAATTCAGGAATTCTGCCATGACAAATTTTCAGCTGGAAGGGGGAAGCTGAGAGGGTTTTTAGGGGAATTTTGGGACAGCACAGTAACTTTATTTGGGGCGAGGCATTACTTTTGCATTCGCTTTTTGACTCTGCTGCTAAAATGATTATTCCAGTCGGGCCAAGCTGATCCTCGCTGATTTAAGTGTCTAAAATAAAGTTATAAACGAGCTGTGTTTTCCATGAGCAACATTCCCGTTCATCTCTTACTTCATGGCAGTGAAATCATTCCCAAGGAGCAACGAGCGTGCTTGGAAAACACTGGAATCATTTGGAGGTGACGATTTAGTTCATCACACTGAAAATTTTACATCTATTTACATTTTGCTCAGGGAAGGTGAAAGGCCCATCAGGATCGGCCTTTAGGGAGTCTCTCCCCCCCTCATTCCTTTGATTTTTGTCCCAAATTCCAGAGGCTCCGATGGGTTCCGCTCTGTAAACCTGCCAGAGCTGACTGTGACATTTCCCTGCATCTTTTTCCCCATTAAATAGGAAAAAATTTGGCTTCCACCCCACTTCCACTCCCTAAACTCTAAATTAATCCCAGATATTACCCCTGGGAAGCAGCAGGTTTGGGTTTTCCAGGGTTTCCCAGAGTGATTGGATTAAACAGGATTTGGGGAGCAGTGGGATCGCTACCTGCGACCTCGGGAGTTTTCCGAGCGCATCCTCCCAGGGAATTACCCAGCCTCGGATTTTCCGGAGCTCTTGGCACGGGGAGGAGCTGGCAGCGCTCAGCCTCTCGGAGCTGGATGTGAACTTGGCTCTTCCCCTGGCTCATTTTGGAGGCAGCAGCAAAATCCTTCCCGAAGCTGGGCTCGGGCCAGGCTCTGGGATCCGGGATGGGGCTGTTCCCAGGCATCCCAGACATGGCTCTGCTCTCCCTGGAAAATTGTCCCTTCCTCGCTGCTCTCCCACTCCCCGGGGTCAGAGGGAGGCTGCTCACGGCGTTTTGGGGTGGTTGGTAGGTTGAGGTGCTGTCGGCAGCAGGAGGCACCGCCAGGAAACGCGTTCGGCCATTTGGATCAACTCATTAATTCTAATTAACCCCTCGGCTGCTGTGCCAGGCAGAGCTGAGCGCCCGAGCTCGGCAGCCCTGACACAGCGGGGTGAAGGGGGGACAAAATCTGCATTTGGGGCAGGGCTGGGTGTGAAAGGTGTCCCGGAGGGGTGACAGAATCTGTCCTCAGGGTAGGTTTGTGTGAAAAGTGTCCCTGTGCCTGCAGGTGATGACAAAATCTGCACTCTGGGCAGTGCTGGGTGTGAAGATCTCTCCAAGGTGTCCCTGAGGGCTCCCAAAATCTGCTCTCAAGGGCGGGTGTGTGTGAGAAGAGGCTCTCCGAGGTGTCCCCGTGCCGGCAGGGTGGTGGCTCAGGTGTCACAGAGTGGAATTTGGGTGGAGCTGCTCTGAAGTGCCCAGTTTGAAGGAGTTCTGGGTGTGCAGACACCTCTCTCATCATCCTTCAGCGATGTTCTCATCTCCTGGCACCCTCAGATCACCCAAATTCCCCTCTCAGCCGTGCCCAGGAGCAGCCCGGCTCCTAACGAGAGCTGGGGGGGGGGTTGGGATGCTGGTTTGGAGTCCAGGGTCCTGCTCACGTTGAGTTTTGGGTTTATTTGGCAGCAGGGTGAATGTCAGCCTTTAGAAGAGTAACAAATGAAAGTGGTTTTGCTTCTCCGGTGTCGTTTTGCTTCTCTTCACCTCATTCCCTGCAGCTGAGGGTGGTTTGGGGCATCCCTGATCCCTCCCTGTCCCTGGAGCAGCCCCTTCCCAGCTGGAAGATCCCAGCAGGACCTTCCCAGTTCTGTGTCCCGAGGGTTTCCCCCAAATCTGCCCCAGCCACGTGGAAAAGCCTTCCCAGGCAGCTCCTGAAGGGAAGTTTCACCCCAAGGGATGCGGGATCCTGGCTCCAGGGATTCCTCACAGATCCGTGCCTGTCCCTACGCAGAGCCCATCTGGGGATGCTCAGGTCGGGCCTGAGAGGTTGATGAGAGGATTTGGGGGTTCAGGGAGGGTTTCCTGGGGATATTTTGCTCAGCATGGAGCTGAATCTCCCAATAAAACCTCCTGAAGGCAGAGCTCGCAGCGGGAATGAACGCACGGCGTGAGTGGGGAGGAGAATTCCAATGAAGTGCTTAGAAACAATCAAATGATTGCCTTTAATTGAGCTGCAGCTGACTTAAAGGGTGTGAGCCACATCCCTCCTTTTTCCAGTTGGGAAAAGGGGGGGGGGGACACCCTGGGAACCGCAGGAGTGGCAGGGACACGCTGCCCTCGGGTCGTGTTTGCTGTCTGTGCCGAGGCAGGAGAAATTCCCACTGCAAAAGGGATTTCCAGAGGACGTTTGTGTCCTGCTGGGGGTCACCGGGCTCTTTGGGGACACAGGGCCAGGAGCCCCAAGGAAGAAGAGTTTGGGAAGTCCTGCTGGAGAAAAAACTGAGGAAAATCGGTTTTTCCAGAAGGAACGAGCTGAGGAAAGGCACTGTTGGAAATCTGGGCTCCAGAGGGGCAGGGGAAGTGGCATCAGCCCCAGCCAAGGGACACATTCCTGGCCCTGCAGGCCTTGGGGGGCTGTGCCACCCCACACGTGGCCCTTCTCCTCGCTGGGAGATGGTTTTTGTAATTCTCAGCCTGAATTCTCCTTTCCATCACCTGCCTCGTTAGCAAAACACAACTCCCCAGAAATTTCTTCTCAATCTGGCGTTCCCACCCGTCAATTATTTGCAGGTTTTTATTCCCTCACACTTTTTTTTGATTTTCTTTTTTTTTCCTTTTTTTTTTTTTTTTTTTTTTTTTTTTTTTTTTTTTTTTTTTTTTTAAAAGAAAAATCCAGCTTTTTTTTCTTTT
>VYXG01002975.1:72799-150847 GCA_013397235.1 Lanius ludovicianus
GATGGAGGATTCCTGGGGATGGAGGATCCCTGGGGATGGAGGATCCCCGGGGTGGAGGATCCCCCTGGCCGGAGGTTCTCGCTGCTGGAGGACCCCCAGGACTGGAGGATCTCCGGGCATTGTGGACTCCCCAGAACCTGGGGCTGCAGCACAGCCGGGGCTGAAATATCCCCAGGACTGGAGGACTCCCAGGACTGGAGAATTCCCGGCGCTGGAGGATCCCCGGGGCCGGAGGCTCCCGCGGCCGGAGGACCCCCAGGACTGGAGGATCTCCAGAACTGGAGGATCTCTGGAGCTGGAGGATCCCCGGAGCCGAAGGATTCCCAGACCTGAAGGACTCCAGGACTGGATAAGCCCCAGGACTGGAGGATCGCTTTGGTCGGAGGCTCCCGCGGCCGGAGGATTCCTTTGGCCAGAGGCTCCCGTGGCCGCGCCAGCAGCCCCAGCAGCCACTTGACAACAGGAAACAATGTGGAGTGAATGGAAAAAGGGGGAGGCGCTGCCCGAGCGACTTCCCTTGACATCACTGCCCAAATAAGGAGCTTTAAACCAACCTTTTCTATTGCAGCGCGGCAGAAGATCCCCCTGGAGCCGCGGGGTCCAGCCTGGCGCCGGCAGAGCCATGGGAGAGCCGCGGCTGCCGCGCGGGGGGCGAGTGCAGGTAACGCCGAGCGCTTCTCCGGCCCGGCTCCGTGTGCGTGTGCGGAGAGCGGAGGTTTGGTGGGGTTTTATCGCGTGTCAGCCGTGCCCAGCGCCAGGAGGGCACGGCGGGCGCTGAGGAGTCACTGGTGGCACAAGGGCACCGCCGCTGAGGTCACCGCAATGAGTAACCGGGAGTTGGGTGTCGCTGATTTTAATTTCTTTCCCTCCTGGGCACAGCGCGCTGTTGGACACCCCGAGGGGGTTGTGGCTCTTGATCGGCCGCCAGCACCTCCGGGGCTGCTGTGCTGGCACTGCCACCCGCTCGGGCTGTTAATTGGCGGCCGCCCTAATGAAGCAGCCGCGCGCTGTGGCTGCAGCTGAGCGCTGGCGGGGCTGGGCTGGGCTGTCTGCCTGTCTGGGACGGATTTCCTCCTTATCACTCGCACAGGAAAGCGAGCGCGGAGCCGAGGGGTTGTTCTGGGGCCACACGTGATGCGCCAGGAGCTGTGCCAGCGAAACCCCCGCGGGAGCTCCTGCCAAGGAGGATGTTGGATGTCCCCGAGCCAGGGGCTGGACCTGCTGTCCCTGGGGTTGACCCGCGGGGAGTTTTATCTCTTTTAAGCGCTCCTTGATTAGCACCTGCTCATCAGCAGAAAATGAGGCAGCTTTAAAAATGCATTAAGGCTGAGTAAATGAGTGCTAACGATTTAAGCTCCTTAATTCTCCTCGATGGAAATTAATAACGCCTTTGATGCGCCCGGAGGTGCGAGCGGCGGTGCCTCCCGGGCTGAGCTGCTCTATGCAAATGTGGGCATTGTTATTCCGGAAAAAGGCGCTGTGCATGATTTTATTTTTCCCCTCCTCGTTCCTGCGCTCCCTGGCCGTGGGGAGAGGCCCTGGCACTTTAACCCAGTTCCCGGCTGGCGAGTGGAAGCGGCCGGGGCAGCTGACACGGTGATTTATGGTGTGAGCAACACAATCCAAGCCCCGCTCGGCTGCCCCGGGATCACCTGCAGCTCGCAGGCTTTGAGTGCTGAAGGATTCTTCGTGTCGGTGCACGGAGCCAGGTTTTACCCTGGCTGTCCTGGTGGCCCCTCTGTCCCGATTCCCCGCCGTCCCGGCTGATTTGGTATCAGTGATCCCCCAGGAAGGTGTTCGTGCGGGTGGGGACTCAGCGTTCTTCTGGCAAGCTCGGTGCTTCGGGAACTTTTCCTTTGGATTCTCGTGGGAAAATGTTCCCGACGCCAGCAGCGTTTCCTCAGCCAGAGCAGGTGGGGGGTGGGATGCTGTGATTCTCACTCGACTCGGGGGTGTCAAAAGGCTCCGAAGTGTCACATTGTCCTCACCCCCTTCTGCCTGGCCTCTTTTAACGGAGGGGCACTAGAAATAGGATTTCTTTCTTCCCTTCAGGGCACGGGGGTTGAGCTGTGCTGGGCTGGGCTGATTCTCAGGAATTCTGCCCCCAAGGTTTGCCGTGGGGCTTCTCGGGCTGGTGAAGGGTTCTCTGCAGACCTTGCTAAGGAAGGGAACCCCAAAATCTGTACGAGGCCTGTGGTGTGAACTGTGCGTCCGAGAAAGAACTTGCAGGAGGTGCTGGGGTGATTAATTAATGAGCGCGTTGGAGCAAACTGGGGCTGGGGCTGTGGGGCACAAGTGCGATGCAGCCCCTCAGAAAACCCTCTGAGGAGCCCAGGGAAGCTCTGGCAGCCCGGAGGAAGGGGATTTACTCGCCGTGAGTGACCATTTTCATCCTCACCCACAACGGGCGCTTCTCCCTCCTCTCTGTTGGCCCCCATCCATCCCAGGAGCGGCGCGCAGCTCCTTCCCCGCGCTTCCAGCACGGGAACAAGGCACCCTCAGAAGGTTTCTGTGCCCCCTGCGCTGCTCAGAGGCTGCCCCAGGTGCGGGAGAGAGCAGCGCCAGGACCGCAGGCTCCGCTGGGTTGGTTTTGCTGGCCGGGCACGTTCCCAGCTGGGCTGGGCTGGGCTGCGGGGGGGCCCAGCAAATTCCCAAATGTTTGGAGTTGGCTCTTGGAAAACACGGGTCAGGAGAATGGCTCAGTGTTCAGGGCAGCGTGATCGGATGTGGGGAACCACTCCGGGGAGCCGCGGGTGAGTCCCGGCAGCAGCGCTCCCGAAAATAACATTTATCCTGCAGCGAACAACAGAAGCGCTGTTGAGAAACCTCCCCCGGGCTGCGGGGCCGGGGCAGCGCTGCCTCGGGAGGTTTCCCAGGAAGCCGAGGCAGCAGGGAAGTGTGTCCTGCAGGGAAATCACCACGGCCATCCTGGGGATTGGGTGGCAGCCCGGTAATGAGGGGGCTCCTGGGAACTCCCCGCGCGTCACTGGCGCAGTCCCAGGGCCGCGTCCGGCTGCTCCTGCCTCGGCAGAGCCGATTTCCCTCCGCCTTCCTCTGCTCCGGCCTCGGCAGAGCCGATTTCCCTCCGCCTTCCTCTGCTCCGGCCTCGGCAGAGCCGATTTCCCTCCGCCTTCCTCCGTCCCCGCTGCCTCCCAGCTCTGCTGTCACAACTCCTGGCCGCGTTTGGCCGCACGCGTTGCGCTCCAGAAGTGCCTCAGCAGCCTCTAAAGCGCCTCAAAGCCTTCGGTTTCTTGGCAAGGGGAGGGCCAAACGTAGGGGAAAAGGAAAATGACCCTCGGGGACGGAGAGCGATTTATTTCAGATGTGCGTTCAGCAGCACCGCCCGTGCCTTTGGAAAGGCTGCTTGTGAGGGGGGTTTATGGCTCTGCCGGGATCTGCGCGGCTGCTCGGGATGCAGGGAAATGGTCGTTCTGGTTCCCACCCTGCCTGCTGCACTTGCTGGGTTCTCCCTTCCCACCTCTGGCTCGTTAATCCTGGCTGAGCTCAGACCACCTTGCAGGAGGCCAGCAGTGATTTGTGCCGCGGCTGGAATTCCAGACATTGGGCTTTCCCAGGGCGCTCAGCCGGGATCCTGATCCCTGCGATTGGGGCAGGAATCACAAATGAAGGAGATTTCCATCCTGGCCGGCTCGAATGATGAGCCTGCAGAAGGTGAACCTTCTAACGAGCATCAAAGGGTGCTTTGTGTGTCCGTGCTGAGGGGGCTGGGGGTGTTCAGGCACTCGGAAAGCATTTGGGGACAGTGGATGTGGCCGTAAATCATCCTTGGCCTCCACGCTGCCTCTCTGCAAAGCCCTGAGCTGGGCCCAGGCTCTCCTCCCTGGAAGTCCAGGCTTTTCCTCTCTAGGAAGTCCAGGCTCTCCTCCCTGGGAAGCCCAGGCTGTGAGGAGCTCCTGCAGTGCTGATTTTTGTCCACTTCCCACTTTTTGGAGCTTTCAGAAAATATTTGGGGGGAGTGGATGTGGCCGTAAATCATCCTTGGCCTCCACACTGCCTCGTTTCCTCTGCAAAGTGCTGAGCCAGGCCCAGCCTATCCTTCCTGGGAAGTCCAGGCTTTTCCTCCCTGGGAAGTCCAGGCTTTTCCTCCCTGGGAAGTCCAGGCTTTTCCTCCCTGGGAAGTCCAGGCTCTTCCTTCCTGGGAAGTCCAGGCTTTTCCTCCCTGGGAAGTTGAGGCTTTTCCTTCCTGGGAAGTCCAGGCTTTTCCTCCCTGGGAAGTCCAGGCTTTTCCTCCCTGGGAAATCCAGGCTTTTCCTCCCTGGGAAATCCAGGCTTTTCCTTCCTGGGAAGTCCAGGCTTTTCCTCCCTGGGAAGTCCAGGCTTTTCCTCCCTGGGAAGTCCAGGCTCTCCTCTCTAGGAAGTTCAGTCTTCTCCTCCCTGAGCCAAGCCCATGCTCTCCTTCCTAGGAAGTCCAGGCTGTGAGGGGCCCCTGCAGGGCTGATTTTTTTGTCCACTTCCCACTTTTTGGAGCTTTTGGAGAAGCTGAGCAGGGCCTGCAGGTGCAGCAGGTGGGGGAAGCAGCCCTGCAGAGCTGGGTGGGATGAGCTCAGCCATCCCGGGGTGTTTACAGTGGAAACCTTCAGAGCAGCCTCTTCCCACAGAGGAACAGGAACCAACCCATTAAAGACCTCAGTGGTATTTTTGTAACCTTTTTTTTTTTTTTTCTTTTTTTTTTGGTGTTTGTTTCCAGTTGGATGGAAAAATTGCAGTTTGGGGACGCTTTCCTTCCTTCTGGGAACCGCTGGGCAGCTTTTGGCCTGGGATGAGTGAGGGGAAAACATGAGATCAGGTTTTCCTACCTTCCCAAAATGGACTTGCTGTAAGCTGTGAGCTGCTTGCTCCCCACTGCCTCGAAGCCAGGCACCACCCTGAGTGATTTTTAGGAGGGTTTTGGCCCCAAAATCAGAGCAGAGCATCTTCAGCATTTGGGGGAACCCTACTAAACCCTTCCTTGTGCTAATGAGGTTTCCTGCTTCAGCAGCTCCTCAGTTTCCAGGTCCTAAATTGTCTTTTAGTCCATCTCTCATTCCTTTCCCGGACTTTGGAGGGTCACCCGCTCGTTAAAGTGTTATTCTTTGGGGTTTCAGTTATTTTGCTCTGTTTCTCCAGTAATCCTACAGATTTTAGGCAGGGGTTTGCCAGAAAACAGCAGGATCCAGCTGAATTCAGAGCCAGCATTTAGGGTTCTCTCAAACTGGATTCAGTGAGACCTGAAGGGGTTTGCTGAGCCCTCACTTGGTGCTGAAAGAGGGGAAACCTCAGGAGAATCCCATAAAATTGAGCCTGGCCTTTTTCCCAGCAGGCTTGGGCTGAGGGCAGTAATTCCCTGAAACCTTTCCAGGGTTGAACCCCAACTTTGCTGTGCTCAGGTGGCCTCTCCTGAAGGATTCACTCATCCAAAAGGAGCAGAGCCACACAGGCAGCACCTCTGTGACCATTTATTGTCGCTTTTTATAGGAATTAGGAGGAGATTTCTGCCTCAGGTGTTCCAGGACTGGCCTCCTTCACCTTCAGCTCTGGGATCCAGCTGCTGGAGGTGATGGAGTGGTTGGCATTCAGGCAGAGAGGGATTTGCAGTGGAAATTGGGAAACTCTGAGGGCTTTTAGGAACTTTTAAGGGCTCAGGAAGGACCTTCTGAGCCCTGGATTTGTGGCTGGTTCCTCCTGCCTCAAGCAGCTGGGAGATTCCCAGGAAAAGGGGTGGGATGGGAAGGCTGTGCCCATTCCCTGCTGGGCCTGAGGATCCCAAGGGATGCACGGAGGGGGTTTGGACTGCCAGGATGTGCCCCAGAGCTTTCCATGAGGCATTGCTGACTCCTCAGCCAGCTGCCCTCAGGTTTCCTCTGTTCCCTTTATTTGGGGGCTTTGGGCTTTGTTCCCTTTCTGGGGACATTCACTAAAAACATTTCTAAGTTCAAACAGCCCAAATTAAAGTGACACTGTAACAAATTTATGGGAAAAGATGGGGCTAAAATGAGGTGATAGAGATGAAAAATAAGAAATATTCCCAAAGCCCACCCGGATGGATTCCCATGGATGCTTTTGGGATGGTCCCATCACCTGTAAATCAGGAGCTGGGCTGGGTCACAGGCTCAGTAAAAGGCTGGAAGTTGTATTTGACCCTTTTGTCACAGGGTTTAAATCTGATAAACACCCCTGGGAGCCCTCAGCCCCACTGGGATCAGCGATTCTTTAATTCTTTGTAGGAATTCCTCCGAGCTGAGGCCTCCTGGCATCCCAGCTGCAGTGCTGGTCTGAACTGGGAGGGGAGGGATGGAGGCGCAGGACAGAGCTTTGGTTTTCTGGATGTATTTGAAACCCCCACCTAAAATCTGCCGGGTCTGTGCATGTTTTAAAGACTCAAATAAAGTTTGGGTTGTGTTTGAGGGAAAGATGCCTTCACGCCGAGGGCGGGCAGTGTTTGTGGAGCCAGCCGGGACAGGGGAAGGTCAGCCTGGAACCAGGGGTGAAAATAGAGCTGGAGATGCCTCCAGCAAACGTGGAGCTGCTCTGGGCCGGAAGGGAAGTGGGGCTGGGTGTTTAATTACCTCCCACCAGCTTGCCCGTGGCGCTGAGGTATTTCCTTCATGACTTTCTCAGGCTAAAATTAACAAAACCTGAAGAGAAACCACTCTCGCACCGCGCTGTTTACGTGAGAAAATTGGCCAGGGCACACCACGGAGTGGCCACTGCAGTCTGGAGTGAGCGGGGGCTCCTTCTGGCACCGAGGATCTCTGCTGGAAGTCACCCTGCAAGGATCCAAAAAGGGGTTTGGGGCCGATCTCTGTGCCTCAGTTGCCACTTGTGTGAAATGGGGTTAAAGAGCAGGAGCAGGGGCTGGGCTGGGTCGAGCAGGGCTCAGTAAAGGGCCGGAAATTTGCAGTTGTCACCCTTTTGTCACAGGATTTAAATCTGATAAACACCCCTGGGACCCCTCCACCACACTGGGAGCTGATTCCCGGTTTGATTAAGGAGATTCTTTAATTCTTTGTCCAAATTACTCAGCCTGGGCTCAATCTGGCAGCAAGGATCTCTGCTGGAAGTTGTCCTGCAAGGATCCAAAAACGGTTTTGGGGCCGATCTCCCTCTGTGGAAAAGTGCGTGCCTCAGTTCCCACTTCTGTAAAATGGGGTTAAAAATATTCTCCCTCCGCCCCTCCCTCCCAGCTGCCACACTCCCCCCACAGCAGTTTGCAGAAGACCACAGAGGTTTTTCCACCGAGGGTGAAAAACACTAAATAAAAATAAATTTGCTGCTATTTTTAACTGGGATTCCAAGGAAATGGTGTTGGAATTGCACAGGGAGTGACTGCAAACAACTGGAACCTGTCACAGAATCCCGGACTGGGATTTGGGTGGGAAGGGGACTCCAAGATCCCATCCAGCCCATCCCCATGGCAGGGACAGCTCCCCCTGTGCCAGGCTGCTCCCAGCCCCAATGGCCAGCCTGGCCTTGGGCACTGCCAGGGATCCAGGGGCAGCCACAGCTGCTCTGGCAATTCCAGCCCAGCCCCTGCCCACCCTGCCAGGGAACAATTCCTTCCCCAAATCCCAGCCAGCGCTGCCCTCTGGCACTGGGAAGCCATTCCCTGGGTGCTGGCCCTGAATCCCTTGTCCCGAGTCCCTCTGCAGCTCTCCTGGAGCCCCTTCAGGCCCTGCCAGGGGCTCGGAGCTCTCCCTGGAGCCTTCTCCTCTCCAGCTGAGCACCCCCAGCTCTCCCAGCCTGGCCAAGCCTCATTAATTAAAGATTCCCAGCTCTGTTCACTGCTCTGGCCCGGGGCATCTCTGAGGGCCCAGCAGCCACCTCCAAAAAACTACTGGAAAGGGTAAAAAAGACCCAAGAATCATTTAAGATTTCACTCGAACCCAGGCTGGCTCCTCAGCCCTCCCCTCCTCAGCATCCCCAGCAATGCCTCAGTGCCTCACGACTTCCCTGGCTCATTCCAAAGGCAATCCCACTGAATTCCAGGGGCGTTTCTTTATCCCAAACCCTGGGTGCCTTTGGGATGCTGTGGGGAGCAGGAGGAGGGGTGAGAAACCCCTTAAAACTCCTCTCCCCGGGGCAGGGGCGAGCACTGCCCGAGCAAAGAAACCAAACACTTTAGACACTTGTCTGATTTCCAACAAAACCCAACTGGAGAGGTTTTCCTCACCCCAAGGCATTGCTGTGATTGAGCTGGAGCAAAACCCTGCAGGGTCGGGTTTAGGATGCATCCTGCAGGTTTGGGATGCATCCTGCAGCATTTAGGATGCATTTTGGAGGGTTTAGGATGCAATTTGGAGGGTTTAGGATGCATTTTGGAGGGTTTAGGATGCATCCTGCAGGTTTGGGGAGCATCCTGCAGCGTTTAGGATGCATTTTGCATGTTTTGGGATACATTTTGCATGTTTTAGGATGCGCTATGCAGGTTTAGGATGCATCCTACAGGGATTTAGGGTGCATTTTGGAGGGTTTAGGACGCATCATGCAGGCTTAGGATGCACTGTGCAGGTTTTGGGATGCATCCTCCAGCGTTTAGGATGCATTTTGGAGGGTTTAGGATGCATTTTGAATGTTTTAGATGTATCCTGCATGTTTTAGGGTGCACAATGCAGGTTTAGGATGCATTTTGAATGTTTTAGGATACATTTTGCAGGTTTTAGGATGCACTGTGCAGATTTAGGATGAATCACACAGGTTTAGGATGCATCCTGCAGGGTTTAGGATGCATTTTTAAGGATTTAGGATGTATTACGCAAGTTTTAGATGCATTATGCAGGTTTAGTGTGCATTTTGACTGTTTTAGGGTGCATCTTGGAGGTTTAGGATGCATTTTGCAGGTTTTAGGATGCACTGTGCAGATTTAGGATGAATCACACAGGTTTAGGATGCACTATGCAGGTTTAGGGTGCATTTTGCAGGGAGTTAGGGTGCATTTTGGAGGGCTTAGGACACATCGTGTAGGTTTAGGATGTATTTTGCGAGTTTTGGGATGCAACCTGCAGGGTTTAGGATGAATCACACAGGTTTAGGATGCACTATGCAGGTTTAGGGTGCATTTTGCAGGTTTTAGGATGCACTGTGTGGGTTTAGGATGAATCACACAGGTTTAGGGTGCATCATGCCGGCTTAGGATGCACTGTGCAGGTTTTGGGATGCATCCTGCAGGGTTTCAGGGTGCATTATGCAGGTTTAGGAAGCACCCTGCAGGTTTTAGATGCATTATGCAGGTTTAGGATGCATTTTGACAGTTTTAGGATGCATCGTGCAGGTTTTAGGCTGAATTATGCAGTTTTAGGGTGCATTTTGCAGGTTTTAGGGCTTTGAAGCAGCACAGGGGAGGTCCCAGGTGAGGTTTTAGTTCCTTTGCAGTCTCCCAGCTCTGGGGTTCTGGATGGAATTCCGTGCTGTGCCCGCGCTGTGCTGCCCCCGGGGTTTGATGTGGCACCCACCGGGCAGAAAAACCCCCTTTGTGTTCCTGTTTGCACTGATCAGAATCGGGAATTGATCCCGGGCGGGAGGTGGCAGCCAAAACGTGTCCCCTGCAGTGGAGCTTTGGAGGTAAACGGGTGCCGAGGCAGAAATGTGGGAATTCAAACCACGGGAATGCCCCGATCCCATTCCTTGGAACGGGAAACGCGTCCCTGCCGGCGCTCAGGGAGGGATCCAGCCTGGCCTGGGGGGTCTCTGGGCGTGGATGTGGCTCCAGGAGAGCTGCAGAGGGACTGGGGACAAGGGATTCAGGGCCAGCACCCAGGGAATGGCTTCCCAGTGCCAGAGGGCAGGGCTGGCTGGGATTTGGGGAAGGAAGTGGGAAGGAGTTGTCGGAAGCACAAAACCTCTCTCTAAAAATCACGGCTGTTCAGGGCTTTGTTGACCCCCTCAAACTCCTCTTGGGACCCCCCAAACCTACACCAGACCCCCCCAAACTCCTCCAAGGAACCCCCAGACACCCCCAGAGACCCCTCAGTCCCTTTGGGACCCCCTCAAATTCCCTCGATCCCTTTGGTCCCCGTCAAGCTCCCTCTGGGGCACCCAAATTCCTTCTTTCCCCCCGCCAGGCTCTCTGGAGAGGCCGAGCAGGGAGGAGGGGTGGAGGCTGTGGCCGTGCTGCTTATCTTTGATGGTTTTCATTTCAATAATTAACTTAATTAGCGACCCCCAATCCCCTCTCACTTCATTTTGGGGTCTCTCTGTTTGCAGAACACTCCCAGGCCCTGGCAGCCCTCCCGGGGTGATTTATGGCCACTGATTTATGGGGCGCCCAGGACAGGTGCTGGAAGTGCTTCCCCAAATCCCCTGGAGACGTCCCCAGATCCCTTGGAGGGAATCCCAAATCCCTTGAAGGAATCCCCAGATCCCTGGATTCATCCCCAAATCCCCTGGATTCATCCCCAAATCCCTGGATTCTCAGGATCAGAGGTTTGGAAGCTCTGGCAGACGTGGAATCTTGCAGGGTTTTGGGTTTCCCCCATGGCCGAGCCCCTCCAGAGCCCAAAACTGAGGCAAATCCATGAAATTCCTGGAGAGGAGGGTTTGGAGCTGGCAGTGTGGGGATGTTTGTGCAGCCCCAAGGGATGGGATGAGACCTTTTGGAGGGATTTCCTGCCCTTCATCCCACTTTTCCTGGTGCTCATACCACTTTTTAAGGCGTTCATCCCGCTTTTCCCAGAGTTTTTTCCACTTTTCCTGGTGTTCATTCTACTTTTCCTGCCCTTCATCCCACTTTTCCTGGTGCTCATACCACTTTTTAAGGCGTTCATCCCGCTTTTCCCAGAGTTTTTTCCACTTTTCCTGGTGTTCATTCTACTTTTCCTGCCCTTCATCCCACTTTTCCTGATGTTCTTGCCACTTTTCTCCATCCCACCAAGGAATTCTGTGCAGGTCTGGCTCTCACTGCACCCTGTAAGTTCTGTCCCCACTGAAACCTCTCCAGTGCCTTTCCTGAGAAATATCCTGAGTTTTTTCCAGGTTTTCATTTCAGAAAACGCCTCAGGGATTGTTTTGGGGCACTCAGAAAGTTCCTCCAAGTCCCCTCTCGCTTTATTTTGGGGTCTCTCTGTTTGCAGAACACTCCCAGGCCCTGGCAGCCCTCCCGGGGTGATTTATGGCCACTGATTTATGGGGCACCCAGGGCACGTCCTGGCAGCCCCACTGACCCCCGGTGAAGCAGAGCCAGGTCCTGGCAGCTCCACTGACCCCTGGTAAAGCAGAGCCAGGTCCTGGCAGCCCCACTGACCCTCGGTGAAGCAGAGCCAGGTCCTGGCAGCCCCATTCAGCCCCGCTGGCCAGGAGTGCCATGAGGGGCACATTCCCACAGTCTGAGCCTCAGGCATTAATTATTTGTCCAGTTTGGAATTCTGCACCCGTCCCTCGCCCTCTGCCTGCCCAGAGGCCTCCCCAGGCCCCTCAGGAGGGGAGGTTTGGAGCTCTGGGGCTGCCTTAACCCCCCGAGGCTCCAGAGAGGAGCCGGGCTCTCCTCTGCCCCTGGACAATCCAGGAAGCATCCCCAAATCCCCTGGAGCATACACAAATCCCTTGAAGGCATCCCCCAAACCCCATGAGCATCACCAAAACCCCCTTGGAGCATCCTCAACCCCCTGGAGCATCCCCAAATCCACTGGAGCATCCCCAAATCCACTGGAGCATCCCCCAAACCCCCTGGAATATTCCTAAATCCCCTGGAGCATCCCCAATCCCCTGGAGCATCCCCCAAACTCCCTGGAATATTCCTAAATCCCCTGGAGCATCCCCAAATCCCCTGGAGCATCCCCAAATTTCCTAGATTCATTCCTAAATCCCCTGGAGGCATCCCCCAAACCCCCTGAGCATGCCCAAATCCCCAGGATTCATCCCTAAATCCCCCTTCAGACATGCCCAAAGCCCTCAGCCTTGAGCCCAGGTTGCTGCTTCCCCCAGAGCTCGGAGCAGCTCGGGGTGCAGCTCATCCCTCCCGGCCCTTCTCCCTCCGCTGTGTGGGATTTGTCCCCTCGGTCACAGCCCAGCAGGAAAACTCCGCTCTCCTCGGGCCTTGTGCTCCAGGGCTTCCTGCAGGCACCAGCAGCTCCCCTAAAAGCGGAATCTGAGGGTGTTTTGTCCTGTTTTTCACCATTTTCCCCCCATTTTTGTAAAGGATTAAGGGCAGCCTGGCAGCAGGGCACTGACATTTAGGACAACCCACTGTGATCCACCATCCTTTTCCATGGATGGGGCTGTGTCCTGCCCTGCCTGGGTTTGGCTCAGGGGTTCAGGGGTGCTGGGACCCACAAGGAGACACCTCGGAGATGTTGGTGGGATTTTCTTCTCCCCTGGCAGCCAGGGCCACTCTGGGGAGCTCTGATGGCTCCCAGAAGCTCTGGGATGGATGGAATTCGTGTGCAGGCCCCAGAGCAGCTGGGTCTCTTGTACTCGTGGTTGTTTTTCACTTGGTTTTGTGGAAAACACCACAGAAAAAGGTGCAGGGCAGGGGAAGGGATGAGTTTGTGCTCCTGTGCAGCCTCCAGCTGAAGCTCTGCAGGATCTGGGCAGGGCAGGGTGCTCGGAGCAGCCCTGGGGGCTCTGCCCCACACACCTGAGAGCACCAGGACCTGTCCCTGCAGCTCCCTGATGCCTCCCAGGGCCAATCTGGGAGCAAGAAGGGTCGTTCATTTTAGGGCAAAACCAGCAGAGATCATTTAAGATTCTCTGTGAGGTGTCCAGATGCTCCCTCCGGGTTGGGATTGTACCCGAAGTGTCTCTGCCACGGGAGCTGAAATGGTGAATTTGGAGCTTTCTAGAGTGAAAATGTTCCCTCCCATGAACAGGGGAACGGTTGGGACTGGTTCTTGTGTCCTCTGTTCCTAAAGGGACAGGCTGGGAGAGCTGGGGCCAAACCCCTCACCCCGCACTTCCCCTCCTCCCACAGAGCTCCTTCATGGATCCTCTCGGAGCTGCTGGGAATGGCCGCGATGAAATTTTAATTAAACGTCGGGCCCTAATTGCAGCGAGTGAATGGCGGGCGCTGACAGCTGCTCCCGGCCCACAGGGCCCGCAGGGCCAGCCCCGCTCCCTCGCAGGGGTTTTATTCTCCAGCCCAGGGCAGACCCATCCCCATGAATATTTCATGTTCCTGCTTTGTCGCCGTCCTTCCCCGGAGTCGTTTTTCCAGCAGAGCCCCGCGCTGTTGGAGCCCTTTCAAGGGTTTGGGGCGCTTGGAATCTGCTGCAGTGGTTGGATTTTATGGCCTGAAGTGCGAAGTGCCCAGAGCAGGAGCGGGTTCCGGGCTCAGCCTGCCCGGGGAAGGTGGCAGCGCATCCCCAAATCCCCTGGAGCATCCCCAGAATCACTGGAGGCATCCTTAAATCGCCTGCAGGCATCTCCCAGTCCCCTGGAGGCATCCCAAACCCCCCCAAAGGCATCCCCAAATGCCTTGGAGCATCGCCAAAACTTCTGGAGCATCCCCAGAAACCCTGGAGGCATCCCCCAATCCCCTGGAGCATCCCCCAATGCCCTGGAGCATCCCCCAATCCCCTGGAGCATCCCCCAATGCCCTGGATTCATCCCCAAATCCCCTGGAGCATCCCCTAATCCCTTGGAGCATCCCCCAATCCCCTGGAGCATCCCCCAATGCTCTGGATTCATCCTCAAATCCCTTGTATTCATCCCCAAATCCCCTGGAGCATCCCCCAATCCCCTGGATTCATCCCCAAATCCCCTGGAGGAATCCCCAAACCCCATAAGCATCCCTAAATCCCCTGGTGGCAGCGCCAGAACCCCTCCAGGCATCCCCAAATCCCCTGGATTCATCCCCAAATCCCTGGATTCTCAGGATCAGACGTTTGGAAGCTCTGGCAGACGTGGAATCTTGCAGGNAGAGCAGCTGTGGCTGCCCCTGGATCCCTGGCAGTGCCCAAGGCCAGGCTGGCCATTGGGGCTGGGAGCAGCCTGGCACAGGGGGAGCTGTCCCTGCCCATGGGATGACTTTAAGCTCTGTTCCCACCCGAACCAGTCAGATTTGATGATTAATTACTAGAAATGATTATATTTTATGATCCAAGCCCGAGAAGAACCCCAGGCCCCACAGCCCCCCCTCANGAATCACTGGAGGCATCCTTAAATCGCCTGCAGGCATCTCCCAGTCCCCTGGAGGCATCCCAAACCCCCCCAAAGGCATCCCCAAATGCCTTGGAGCATCGCCAAAACTTCTGGAGCATCCCCAGAAACCCTGGAGGCATCCCCCAATCCCCTGGAGCATCCCCCAATGCCCTGGATTCATCCCCAAATCCCCTGGAGCATCCCCTAATCCCTTGGAGCATCCCCCAATCCCCTGGAGCATCCCCCAATGCTCTGGATTCATCCTCAAATCCCTTGTATTCATCCCCAAATCCCCTGGAGCATCCCCCAATCCCCTGGATTCATCCCCAAATCCCCTGGAGGAATCCCCAAACCCCATAAGCATCCCTAAATCCCCTGGTGGCAGCGCCAGAACCCCTCCAGGCATCCCCAAATCCCCTGGATTCATCCCCAAATCCCTGGATTCTCAGGATCAGACGTTTGGAAGCTCTGGCAGACGTGGAATCTTGCAGGGTTTTGGGTTTCCCCCAAGGCCGAGCCCCTCCAGAGCCCAAAACTGAGGCAAATCCATGAAATTCCTGGAGAGGAGGGTTTGGAGCTGGCAGTGTGGGGATGTTTGTGCAGCCCCAAGGGATGGGATGAGTCCTTTTGGAGGGATTTCCTGCCCTTCATCCCACTTTTCCTGATGTTCCTCCCACTTTTCCCCATCCCACCAAGGAATTCTGTGCAGGTCTGGCTCTCGCTGCACCCTGAAAGTTCCATCCCCCCTAAAACACCCCCCTGGCTTTCCTGAGCGATATCCCGAGTTTTTTTCCAGGTTTTCATTTCAGGGGTTGTTTTGGGGCATTCCTTGTTGTTCCCGCTCTGTTCCAGAGCCCAAACACAGCTCGGTGCTGTTCCACTGACTCTCAGCAGCCTCAACAGCTCTGAGGACAAAAATACCCCGGAATTTCACTTCAACAACTGCAGTGGAAACTTTCTATGGAAAGAAGCCACCCCAAAAAGCCCCAGAGAGAACAAAGCCCGACACAACGACTTCCTTTCGCTGCCTCCTTTCCGTTTGCATCAGCCCTGGGCCTCCCCGGGGCTCTGCTCTTGTGGTTCCTCGGTGTCATCCAGCAAAGGTGCAGCACAATCTCTGTGCACAGGAGAATTTGATGCTTTTTGGGCTTTTAAACTCTCTGAGAAGGCAAAAAAAACCCAACAAGAAACCCATAAAACCCCCTCAACTCAGTTGTGCTTCCTACAAATGGAGTCGGTGACGTGAGTGGAGATGAAAATTGGAATTATTCAGGGAGATGCTGCTGTGCTGTCCTCCAGATGAGGAGGATGGAGAGAGGAAAGGGGTGGCTCAGAAATGGCCAAAATGAGGGAGGTTCTCGGCCAGGGAGGTGGGAATTCTGAGGGATTTCAGCTCTGGGGGCTGTGCTGCTGCTGGCCAGGCTGGGAGAGCTCAGCTCGTGGTGGGGTGGCTTTGTCCCAGAGCCACGGGGTGGTTTAGGTGGGAGGGACCTGAAATCCCATTTGTGCCTCCCCCAGGGACAGCTCCCCCTGTGCCAGGCTGCTCCCAGCCCCAATGGCCAGCCTGGCCTTGGGCACTGCCAGGGATCCAGGGGCAGCCACAGCTGCTCTGGCAATTCCAGCCCAGCCCCTGCCCACCCTGCCAGGGAACAATTCCTTCCCCAAATCCCAGCCAGCGCTGCCCTCTGGCACTGGGAAGCCATTCCCTGGGTGCTGGCCCTGAATCCCTTGTCCCCAGTCCCTCTGCAGCTCTCCTGGAGCCCCTTCAGGCCCTGCCAGGGGCTCGGAGCTCTCCCTGGAGCCTTCTCCTCTCCAGCTGAGCACCCCCAGCTCTCCCAGCCTGGCTCCAGAGGGGCTCCTGCCCTGCAGCAGCTCCTGATTCCTTTCAGCAGCCCCACACCTCCCCTGTGTTTATCCAGCTGGGGAAGCCTCAAACCCCCCAGAATGTCCCAGTTTGGGGCTCGGTGTGCCAGCGCTGAGCAGTGTGGGAGGTGTCCCCGGTCCCCTCGCTGCTGGTGGGGTGGGGAGGCTGCTGGGACCTTCCTGGCTGTTTGCTCCTGGGGGGAGCCTGGATATTCCCATTTTGGGGGCTGCAGAGAGGAGTTTTTCCTTTTTCACTGCTGGGAAGATGAAGCCAAGACTTTTCCCTTAATGAGGCGTTGTGGCAAAGGTTTGAGTGTCTCGTTTTCTGTGCCCTGGTGCCATTTTCTGCTCAGGGACAGCTCGTGGCCAACATCCAGCTGGGACATTTTGGGTTTTTTTCTTTCCTCCTCTTCTCTCTGGCTGGTTGCATCCTCGTGGTTCAATCTCAGTTCACAGCCTCTCTCCACTTCCTTCAGTGCAGCACAGAGCTTTTCCTCTGCACAAGTGTCAAAACCTTGAAGTGCCTCTGACTCTCTTTGCTGCTCTTAAATGACTTCTAAACACAAAGCTCATCCTGAACAACCCCTCAGATCCCAGATTTGGGTAAAATAAACCCGAGGAGGAGCGGGAATGAGGCACAGGAATCATTTTGGTGTTGGTTTTGGTGCACTCTGGGTGTGGCTGTGGGGGAAGTGAATGAGCAGGAGCTGCCACAGGCACTGAGGAGTTCGAGAGGGGATTTATTTCCATGGCCTCGTGTTTGGATTGTGCTTTCAAAACTTGGGAAAGGAGGGATGAGCATGTCCTGGGGGTCTTGAGGTCAGGATATCCCTGGAGTGGTGATGCTGGAGAGCTGATTTCATGGATCCCTGCCAGGCTGGAGGGTTGGAGCTGCTGCACAGAATCCTGGAATTGTTTGAGTTTCTAAAGGAAGGGACTTCAAAACTCACCCAGTGCCACCCCCTGCCATGGGCAGGGACACCTTCCAACATCCCAGGCTGCTCCAGGCCCTGTCCAGCCTGGCCTGGGACATTCCCAGTGATCCAGGGGCAGCCACAGCTGCTCCTCTCCCCCTGGGGAGGTGACAAATGGGGTTGCATCCCAGGCTTTCATCCCAGCTTTTCATGGAGACAGGACCCAAACGTGCCTGGAACTTCATCATTTTCACGGCAATGAGTGACCTCCTGAGGACCTGGAGCCTGGTGAGGTTGGGGGTGGGTATTTGGAGGAGAATCCAGAGAAATCCCCTTTTCTCAGCTGCTCAGCCCTGATTTCAGAGCAGCACAAACTGCTGGACTTGCTTTTCCTTTTCACACTTGCAGCATCTTCAGCTCAAGGTGCACCTTGCTCCCCTCAGGCCAGCTCCAGGCTTCTCCATGGCTCCTTCCAGCTTAAGAATGTGGAAACAAAAGGGAATTCTGGGCTTGGGATGGGTGCATGGAAAATAAAGAGCCAAGAGGGAGTTCCCCAGGAGGAGAGGTTGGGGCTGGTCCCACCTTGGTGAGCGTGGTCAGCCCAGCATCACGTAGGCTTGGCTTAATTCTCTGGGAGATGACAGCAAAGGCCTGGTTAGGCACGATCCTAATCTTACCAGTGCTGTTAATTAATCCTGATTCATTGTTCTGGGGCCGAGAGGCCAGGCAGGAAATGAGCAAAAAGCATTACTGTGAAAAAAAAAATGAAAAAAAAAGAAGATCTCTGATTTCACGCTCGAGGGCGTGGGGAGCGAAGCTTTGAAGATGCTGCTCTTGCTGCACTGGGATAGACCCACTTTGGTTTCGGTTTTGGCTGCTGAAGGGCTCTTCCCCCTCACGCTCAGGAGCAGTGGATGCAGCAGCAATGGCCCTCTCCAGTTCTTTGCTGTCAGCAGGCGGAAATTGCACAGAAATGGGGCAGTTTGGGGGCTTTTTTTCCCATCTTCGTGGGTGAGTGGCCACTGCAGAGCTTCAGCTCCTCAGTGCTGCTCCCTCCTGAGGGTTTCAGCTTGGCTGGGCCCCGTTTTCAGCTCTCAGTCGGGAGCCTGGGTGGTTGGAGCTGCGAATTTCTTCGGCTGCCCCTTGTGCTGGGAGGACGTTTGGGATGGTGTGGGGGGAGATGCTGCTCCTGAGCTGCTGCCCTGCTCGGAGTCACTGCCACAGCTCCGTGCCGAGGTTTTCAGAGCTGTGTCCAACCCCAAACAGAGAGTTTCCATCCAAATGGCTTTGGAAGCTTTTACCCCACAAGAAGGGAGCAGCACAAGGCGCTTCCCTGGCTGACGGGGGCTGCGAGGTGCCCAGAGGGTCTGGCAGTGCCCCCAGCCCCCAGAGAAGCTCCCAGGAGCTGCCACCCTCCCCTGGCTCAGGGAGGGCCCTGGGAATTTTTGGGAATCCGTCTCTGTGGCTGGGCTATGAATTTTTAACTTGCACTCCAGGGTCGTTGCCTGCAGGTAGAAGCCACCCTGATAAAAGAGGCAGCTGAAGCTGCTTCATCTCCAGGGCCTGCGCTGCTCCTTTTATTTTTTGTTATTTTTTTTCCCCTTTTAACCTAAAATTCTTTGTTCCAAGCCCAGGAGGGGCCGATGCCTCCCCGTTCAGATGTGTCTGGGCAGTGGAAATGTGGCTGCTGCTTCACAGGCTGCTCCTGAGCTTAACTGGGGACAAGGCTGAGCTTCACTTGTCAGAGAACTGCAGCAGGAAATGTCGGGATGTTTATTCATCAGCAAGGCCAGCAGTTATTCCCGTTGGTGTTCCAGCTGCTCTTGTGACTGTGGAAGCCTCAGCAGCAGGGGAGGGATGTGACAAAAATTCCCTGCTGCAGCCAGGGCAGCCCTCACCGAGTGCTTCTGAAATGTTCTCCTGATTCAGTTCTGTTGTAGTGAGGGGAATAAATGTTTTTAATTTCCCGATTGAAATGAGAATTCCCTTCTGAGAAAAGCCTGTCCTGGCACTGAGCTCCCCCAGGTTCTCCACAGCAAGGTGGCAGCGAGGGTTCTGTGATCATGGAATCGAGGAATGAGTTGGAAGGAAAGTTCAGGATATTCCCATCCCATCCCACCCCATCCCATCCCATCCCATCCCATCCCATCCCATCCCATCCCATCCCATCCCATCCCATCCCCCTCAATCCCATCCCATCCCATCCCATCCCATCCCTGGAGAAAGGGCAGCAGGGGAAGGAAAACCTCCTGCCCAGGAGGGTGGGGTTGCCCAGAAGAGTTTTTGGTGTCTTTCTGTCCACAGATTTAATCCCAAATTTCCATCCCCTCCCAGCCTGGGAGCCCTGACATGGCTGCTCCTGGTGGGCACTGCAGCCCAATCCTGCATTCCCATCCAGATTTCCTAGGAAAATATCGATATTCCAGATTCTGCAGGGGCTGGAGAGGTCGGGTGAGGAGGTCACAGGGCTCTGGGGGCAGAGCAGTGGGGCTGCTGCAGCTCTCCTGGAGCCAGGGACCCACCAGCAACACCCCGGGAGGCAAAACTCAAACCATAGGATTGGGAATCACAGAATTATGGAATTATGGTTGGAAGGGACCTTAAAGCCCATCCCACCCCTGCCATGGGCAGGGACACCTCCCACTGTCCCAGGCTGCTCCAACCTGGCCTTGGACACTTCCAGAGATGGTTCCAGCCCCTCTGGGCCCCCTTGGCCAGGGGTGATGCTGGGAGAGCCTTTGAGCCTCTTTGAGACCCTTGGGAAAATCCCAGCCCATCCCAGAACCTCCCCGTCTTCCTGCAGGAGAAAGATTTTATTGGTGACAAGGTCGGCCCAAACTGTCCCCAAAGGGAGCTGGGACCTCTCTGCCAGCGCAGGGAGGGACCTGTGGCGGTCTCTGCTGCACCTGGGGGAGCAGCCTGCTCTGGATCTATTTTTGGGCTCTGAAAATGCTAAAAAAGTTTCCCTGTCGCTCAGGAGGCGTCACCCCCTGCCCCCAGCCCCAGGCAGATTCCTGCTGAGGAACCAGAGCAGCTCTGCTGAGCCCCTTCCACCTGCCAAGGAAGGCTTTGCCTGCTCTGTGCGAGGGTGGATCGGTGCAAAAATAAATCTGGTTTGAGATTCTGTCACGTGCAGGGCACCTGCAGACTCTTGCAAAAACTATTTTTCACTTTCCTCTGATTCAAAGGGTCATTTTGGGATTATTCCACTGGACAGGGCTGCCCCGCCGTTGATCCTGACCCTCTGTGCGATGTTGGCACGCCTTGGTCTCTTCAATCTCTGCTTCTTCTCCACAAAATGGATTCATTTTTCCTTCTTTCCCCATGTAACAGATCCCTCTGCCTGCGTAGCTGATGTGCTGGAGGGGCCATGGCCTCAGCTGCTAATTTGGTTAATTAACTTGGGTAATTGAGCCGCTGAGTTGTTTCCTAAGGGTTTTTTCTACCATTGGACCAGAGAAAATTGGGAGTTCAAGGTAAAGCCACCTCCTGATGGGCTGTGCCTTAAATTCCCTGACCCAGGTGTGGGAGAGCCCTTGAGTTCCTTGAATTCCCAGTCAGGAAACACTTCCTGGGCTCCAGCCTGGCGTTCCCTGGTGCAATTTAGGGCTGTGACACCCCTGACAAACCCTAACGGTCATTTTCCCTTTTTGTTGCATCCTTTGGGATGGGTTTTAGGAGCAGGGCGATGCCTCCCTGTTGTCTGCTCAAAATGAGCCCCAATCCTGGGAATCTGAGTCCCCATCCCTGGGAATGTTCAAAAACCACCTGGATGTGGCACTTGGGGACATGGTTTGGTGGTGGCCATGGTGATGTTGGGTTGCTGGTTGGACTGGATGACCCCAGAGGGGTTTTCCAACAGGAATGATGCCATAAATGGGATTTTCCTCTCCGGTTTTCCGGTCTGTGCTCTCTCCATCCATCCCAGATCATCCTCCTTGTCTGCACTGGGAATTTCTCTATGAAATATCCAACACCAGAACCTCAGAGGGGATGAGATGGGAATTCCCTTTGTGGATCTGTTGGAGGCAGTTCCTGTTTCTGTATCCCATTGCAATGTTTGGTTTTATCCCACTGCTGTGTGCTCAGTTCGTGATCCATGGAAACCCCAAGATTTCCCCAAAACCACCCTTGTGTGCTCACTTTGTGATCCATGGAAATCCTGACATTTCCCCCAAAACTCACCCTTGTGTGCTCAGTTCCTGATCCATGGAAATCCCAAGATTTTCCCAAAAAATCACAATGTGAGCATCACTTTTTGAGCCCTGGAAATCCGAAGATCTCAAAAAAAACCATGAAAATCCCGAGATTGCCCGAAAAACCACCCTTGTGTGTTCAGTTCATGATCCATGGAAATATGGAGATTTCCCAAAAAACCTCCCTTGCGTGTTCAGTTCATGATCCATGGAAATATGGAGATTTCCCAAAATAAAACCACCTCTGTGTGCTCACTTTGTGATCCATGGAAACCCCAAAATATTCCCAAAAAATCACAACGTGAGCATCACTTTGTAACCCATAGAAATCCCAAGATCTCCCAAAAAACCTCCCTTGTGTGTTCAGTTCATGATCCATGGAAATCCCAAGATTTTCCAAAAAGTCACAACGTGAGCATCACTTTGTAATCCATGGAAATATGGAGATTTCCCAAAATAAAACCACCTTTGTGTGCTCACTTTGTGATCCATGGAAACCCTGAGATATCCCAAAAAATCACAATGTGAGCATCACTTGGTAACCCATGGAAATCCCGAGATCTCCCAAAAAACCTCCCTTGCGTGTTCAGTTCATGATCCATGGAAACCCCAAAATATTCCCAAAAAATCACAATCATCACTTTGTGATCCACGGAGACCCCGAGATTTCCCAAACCCCTCCCTTTCCATCCTGTACTCCCTTCCCTGCTGGCCATGCCATTGATTATTCCTGCCTTCCCAATTCACCCATCATTCCTGAAGTGTTTTTTCCCTTTTTTCTTGTTTTTTCCAGACCATTTCTACAATTTATCAAGACCATTTCGACTCCTAATCCTGGCCTCCGAAGCCCCTGCAGCCCGGCCCAGCCCGCTGTCCGCAGCAATTTTAGTAAGAGAAATCTTCTTTTCTGTCCTTCAAATCCGTGTCAAAGGTACCAAACTCTGCTGGAGCTCCCGTTGTCCCTTTGGCACTCTGGAGTTGGATTTGGTGATCCTGGTGGATCATCTCAGGATATCCTGGGGGGGCTCTTAAAATGCTGTATTTTCCTGGGAAAAGATCCAAAAGGTCTAAAAGGTCCAAAAGGTCTAAAAGGTCTAAAAGGTCCAAAAGGTCCAAAAGGTCTAAAAGGTCCAAAAGGTCTAAAAGGTCTGAAAGTTCTAAAAGGTCTGAAATGTCTAAAAGGTCTGAAATATCTAAAAGGTCTAAAAGGTCCAAAAGGTTCAAAAGGTCCAAAAGGTCTAAAAGGTCTGAAAGTTCTAAAAGATCTGAAATATCTAAAAGGTCTAAAAGGTCCAAAAGGTCCAAAAGGTCTAAAAGGTTTAAAAAGTCCAAAAGATCCAAAAGGTCCAAAAGGTCCAAAAGGTCTAAAAGGTCTGAAAGGTCTAAAAGGTCCAAAAGGTCCAAAAGATCCAAAAGATCCAAAAGATCCAAAAGGTCTAAAAGGTCCAAAAGGTCCAAAAGGTCTAAAAGGTCTAAAAGATCCAAAAGGTCTAAAAGGTCCAAAAGGTCCAAAAGATCCAAAAGATCCAAAAGGTCCAAAAGGTTCAAAAGGTCTAAAAGGTCTAGAAAGTCCAAAAGGTCCAAAAGGCAATGGAACTCCTTGGGCTGGTGGGATTTGTGTCCCAAAGATGGGATTTCATCAGCTTGGAATGTTTGGAATGAAAACTGAGTTTATTTGTGGTGTGAGGGCCCGAGCAAAGCTGGTTCTGTGCAGGGTTTGGGGTGTGAAAGGGAAGAAGCTGGGATTTTGGGATTTGGGGATTTTGGGAAGGAATTGTTCCCTGGCAGGGTGGGCAGGGGCTGGGCTGGAATTGCCAGAGCAGCTGTGGCTGCCCCTGGATCCCTGGCAGTGCCCAAGGCCAGGCTGGCCATTGGGGCTGGGAGCAGCCTGGCACAGGGGGAGCTGTCCCTGGGGGTGGCACTGGGTGGGATTTAAGATCCTTCCAACCCAAACCGTTCCATGACCATTCGCAGAAAATCAGCAATTCAGGTTTTCCCTGTGGAGTTGTGAAATTTTGGCTTTTCCTTCCCTCCCCCCCTGCCATGGACACCCCGGAGCTGCCCTTTCCAAACCCTCCTTCCTCACAGAGCGTTTGGGGCCGAGAGCCCGAGGGCAGAAACGCAAACAGGGATTGTTTCAGGAACTGAAAGCAGCCCTGGGTGCCCAGGTGGGTGTTCCATACCCTTGGAATTCCGCCCTCTTTCAAACGCTGCTTGGCTGTGCCCGCTTCTGCACAGGTTCATTTTGGGGCAGAAGGTGACAATGCCAGGATTTATGACTTCTTGAGGATTAAAAGGTTTGTTTTAGATCAGATTTATATTTATGAGGCAAAGGGGCAGAGCCATGGGCTGCCCACAGGGACCAAAATCCAGCGGGCAGCTGCTGCTGGTGTCCCTGAAGCTGTCAGGGCTTGGCAAAAAGGAAATGAAAAAACAAAACCAGGACCCCAAAGGTGATCAGGTGCAAATAAACTCAGTTAGTTCCTCGTTTTCCCCTCAGGAGGAGCCTAAATTTGGGCTTTGCTGTTGTGCTTGTCACAGCAGTCTTGGTTTCAGGCCTTCTCATTGGTTTTCAAAGTTTAAACTTAAACAAAACCCAAAAAACCTCCTGCTTGTTTTTCACCTCAAGCTTCCCTAGGGGTGGTCATGGATTAGGATTTTCAGCACCTCTGAAATGCCATTCCCATTTTCCAGGGGGGAAACTGAGGCACGAGAGGCCAGGGTTCAGCTCCAGGGGTGAGGGCGAGTGGGAAACGCTGATTCCTGGTGCCTTCCCCAAAGTCACAGGAATTTGAGAGGAAACGAAGTTCTGGGAGCAAAGCCTTGCAACTTGATATTTCCGAGGGCTTTAACGACATGGAACTGATTTACTTGGAGGGGAAAAGCTTTAACTATCCCTGCAGAGAGCATTTAATGGGCCGGGTTTGGTGTTTATTCCCTGCATTTCGGTGAACGGATAAAACCTCTCCCATTCCGTACTGGAATTCCCTTGGGACGTGCTCTCGGCAGGCTGGTGCTAAAAGCAGGTGCACAAAGGGAATTGGTTTTGGAGAAAGAGGGGAAAAAAACCCCTTTGTGGTACCAGTGAAGGATTCTTAGCCCTGCAGTAACCCCAGTCAGGTTAATTTGGATTCATTTGGCCACCTGGCTTGTATTTGTGTGGCACAAAAACACATCAAAGGGGTTTTGTTGAAAACCTTTGTAAGTTTTAGTGATATCTTTTGAGCTTTTTCACCTGGGCAACGTAAAAATCTCTGCCTGGTTGGGCTTTTAGGGAGAGTTCTGCTGCACCCAGCATTTGGAACCATTAATTCTCCATCTCCTGTTCCATTTTTGCTGTCAGTAAATCCATCTCCTGTCCCAGTTCCCACCTGGAGGTGACGCAGCTCTCCCTGAGTGTCTTTAAATTTGGGGTTTTTTGGGGTTTTATTTTGAGAATTGTACCAGATCTCCCCTGTGGCAGCAGCCTGGTCCTGCTCCTGCTCTGCTGCCCCAGCCCACAGGAGGCTTTTTCTCTCCTGTGTGCCTCACCCAGAGCTGCCTCTTCCCTCACTTGCTCACACCACTGACTTTTCTCCTCACTTCATCTTCCCCTCGCTGTTTTCTGTCCCTGGGAAAGCTGCTCGGATTTTCACCAAACCAATCCTCACACACGTGCCTGCCCAGGCGGATCCGTGCCGAGTGAGGGCTGCGCAGCAGGAGCTGTCAGAGGAGGGAATTTTCCATCAGCCCCAGCCCCTCCATCCCATTCCGGATTTAAATCTTCACAGAGCTTCAGCCAGACCATGGAGATGTCTCTGGGTTTGGCCAGGCTGAAGGAGCCGGAGGTTTTCCCCCGGGAAGGAGCTGGAAAGGGCTGGGGCTGAGGGGCCACGGGCTCTGGTCCTTGTCACCTCCCAAACTCACCTGGCTGCTCTTTGCCCTTTGGTTTTTGTGGTCATGGGATCCCAAATGTCGGAAAACTCCTCCAAATCATCAAATCCAAACTTAGACCAAACCCTCCCGTGCCCACTGAACCATGTTGGGGAGAATATCCACTCATTATTTGAGCACCTCCAGGGATGGGCACTCCAACCCTCCCTGGGCAGCCCCTGCCAAACCCTGAGCACCCTTTCCATGGGGAAATCCCTGCTGATGCCCACCCTGCCCCTGCCCTGGCCCAGCCTGAGGCCATTCCCTCCCCTCCTGTCCCTGTTCCCAGAGCCCGACCCCCCTGAGCCCCCTCCTGTCAGGGACTTGTGCAGAGCCACAAGGTCCCCCCTGAGCCTCCTTTGCTCCAGGCTGAGCCCCTTCCCAGCTCCCTCAGGAATTCTCCAGCCCCTTCCCAGCTCTGCTCCCTGCCCTGGACTCGCTCCAGCCCCTCCATGTCCCTCTTGTCCTGAGGGGCCCAGAACTGGACACAGCCCTCGAGGTGGGGCCTCCCCAGTGCCCAGCACAGGGCTAATACAGGTTTTAATTCATCTTTTCTTCTCAAACCCCATTTCACAGGCCCATGAACCTTTGGTGTTTTGTATCCTTCACATTTGACCTTGCTGGGGTTCAGCCCTGTCCTCACCCATGGATGAGCTTCCCCGAAAGGGCAGAGCCCAGGGAGGTGCAGAGTGGGCACAGAGTGGCCAGGGCAGGCTCAGGCTGGAGAGCAGGGAAAGGTTCTTCCCCCAGAGGGTGCTGGCACTGCCCAGGCTCCCCAGGGAATGGGCACGGCCCCGAGGCTGCCAGAGCTCCAGGAGCGTTTGGGCAGCGCTGCCAGGGATGCCCAGGGGGGATTTGGGGTGTCTGGGCAGGGCCTGGGGCTGGAATCCCTGATCCCTGTGGGTCCCTTCCAGCTCAGGCTGTTCTGTGATCCTGTGGCTTTGCTTTTCCATCACTTCCCAGGTGCAGAAGGTTGTGCTGGCAGTGCCAGATCAGGAGTTGTCCCCAGATCTTTGCTGGTTCCACAGGGACAGTGGCATCTCCTTGTCAATGGCATCTCCAGTTGAGGCCCAACATTGTGATTTTTTGGGAAAATCACAGAGGGTGTTTCAGCCCCAAGCTTGGCTCTCAGAACCCAAACCCCTTCCCCAAAGCCACACCGAACCTTTCCCACTCATTTTCTAGTGGGAAACATTCTCACTTCCAAAATCTGCCTTGAATCATCCCTTTACACTCCCCTCTTCAAGCCCTGGCACCTTACTACGCTGGCAGGGAGGTGTTAAGACCAGTTTTGGGCTTCCTCCCCAGATTTTTGCAGTGTTTTCTCTCGGCTTGGTGCTGTGCAGGAGTCCTGGGGAGGGTGTGAAGTGTTTGTCCCTCGCAGCATCTCTGCTCTGACATCACCCACACCAGCACCAGGGGATGTTTTTGAACGAGGTACCAAGCGCTATTTTGAGCAGCTTCTAAAAATAAATCCCTGCCCAGGCTGCTGTTGTGGTAGCGATGTTTTATCTCTCAATTGGGGCTGTTTGCTGAGGGTGATTCATAGAAAGGAGCTGAGCTTTCCAAGTTTTGCCCTGAGGTGAAACGGCCGAGGTGATTTGCTGATGGGAACAGAGGCCTGCGCAGCCAGGAGGAATTTTTGGATTTTCTCCACGGTTTTTTTTGGCTTTTCCCCTAAGGCTGAAGTGTCACATTAAACCCTGGACAAGCTCTTTCTCCTGGAGGTGTCTGGGAGCTGGCAGAGCTCGGTCTGTGCGGGGGCAGTGACCCACAGAGCTTTGGAGAGTCCATGGCGTTGTCACATCGAGTGAGAGATAATGACTGAGGGAAGGAGTGAGGAAGGAGATAATTCCTCTGGGAATTTCAAGTGGAGATTTAAAACTTGTGCTTGTTCAGAGCTACAGGGAAGAAGAGCCAGAGGTGGAGGAAGACATTTCATGATTATCTGAGGAGCAGGAGGTGACTCAGCCTTCCCACACTGGCACCTAATTCCTCCTGAGCTGTGTCCAGTTCTGGGCCCCTCTCTGCAAACAGGACAGAGGGGCTGGAGCGAGTCCAGGGCAGGGGCTGGAGAATTCCTGAGGGAGCTGGGAAGGGGCTCAGCCTGGAGCAAAGGAGGCTCAGGGGGGACCTTGTGGCTCTGCACAAGTCCCTGACAGGAGGGGGCTCAGGGGGGTCGGGCTCTGGGAACAGGGACAGGGACAGGAGGAGAGGGAACGGCCTCAGGCTGGGCCAGGGCAGGGGCAGGGTGGGCACCAGCAGGAATTTCTGCCTGGAAAGGGTGCTCAGGGATTGGCAGGGGGTGCTCAGGGTGGTTTGGAGTGCCCATCCCTGGAGGTGACTGAGGGAGGCCTGGATGTGGCACTCAGGGCTCTGGGCTGGGGACAAGATCAGGCACAGTTTTGATGACCTTGGAGATCTTTTCCAGCCTAAAGAATTGTGTGGTTCTGTGATTCCTCAGTGTTAGATCCCCACCCCTGGAGGTGTCTGAGGAAGGCCTGGACATTGGTCTGGGTCACAAGGTGGGGATCAGGAACAGGCTGGACTCGTTGATCCTGGAGCTCTTTTCCAACCTAAAATATTCTCCGATTCCACATCCTGGGGGGAGCAGCTCCCTTGCTGCAGCTCCCAGCCCCCAGATTGGTTCTTTTTGATGTTAAGGAGAACAAATCTCCATTGCTGAGCTGCCATGGTCACCCTTGCCTGGCCAAGCACGTGAGCAGCTCCCAGAGCAAACTCTGACCTCTTGTCCAGCCCTGGGATGTTCCCTCTCCAGGGATCAGTGCCCACATGGAAATGATTTACGGCTGGATGTGAGCTAAGAAGAAAGGACCAAAAGAGCTGAAGGGAGCAGGAGCGGCTCAGGTTCCCTGAGCTGCTCAGATCCCAGAGCTGGTGGGGTTGGTGTGCTCAGGAGAGTGACAGGATCCCAGGGACACTGTGCTTGGAAGGCCAGAACCTCCAGAGCTGTGATCTCCAGTGGGACAGAGACAGGAACAAACAGTCCCCACGCTGAGGGCAGCGCTGGCATTGCTCTTCCCAGAGATTTGGAGGCTTTTCTTCGTTTGGACTGCCATGAAATGCTTCTCCAGGATCCCCTCCTTCAGCTCCAGTACAGGAATGATGCATTTCTATTTTGTGGGGTTGTTTAGGATTTGCTGGCGTTGGATTTGGGATCCTGGAGTAACAGTGCTCCATAAATGTGCAAAGTTTTGAACTGAATCCATGGGCACGAGGTGACCCAACGGCCATGGGTTTGTCCCCATGGGCCTGAGAGCTTCAGGGGACAAGGGAACACCTGCAGGGTGTTCACATGGACAGTGTGGGATCCTGGAAGGTGTAGGGTCACCTTTACTGCACCCCAGTGACCTTCGCTGCACCCACAAAAGGTTCTCTTGTGCTGCCTGTGGCGGGTGCAGCGCTGACCAAACAGGTTGTACTCGGCTCCTTCCTCTTGCAGGAACAATCCCGGGTGTCCCGTGCCCTCACCTGGGCAAAGGGAACCTTCCCCATGCCCTCACGGGTGCCCTGGGCAAAGGGAATCAGAAACTGAGCCAGAGCTGTGGCCCAGTTGGGTCCAGGGGATGTTGTACCACGCTGAAGTTGTAAACGAGGCTTTCCTTCTCCTGTGAACCTGCTGTGGGGCAGATTTGGGGCAGAGTTTTTGTGCTTCGTGAGGAGGCAGAGCGGAGTGGGGGCTGCACTGACACCCCTGTGTGCCCCAGGAAAGAGGATCAAAAATATCCTGAGCGGGGAGGGACCCCAAGGATCATCCAGCCCAACAGAGGCACCCCAAGAGCCCCACCCTGTGACACCAGAGACGGCCACAAGCCGAGATGTGCACAGCTCCTTGCAGAACAACAGGAAAACCCAACAAAGGGCTGGGAAGTCGTGTGGTGGTGACACAAACCCCCAGTGGGATCCTGCTCTCCGTGAGGCCCTCGGGGTGTCAGAGCATTGGGCGTTGGTCTGGACGCTGCCACCTTCTCCCTCCTGGGGTGCAGGTGCCTTTTGGGGGGGTGGCAGCACCCTCAGAACCTGCCCTCGGAGTCTTCTGGGGGTGGCAGCACCCTCAGAACCTGCCCTCGGAGTCTTCTGGGGTGCCCCAACCTGCAGCAGGTGGGCAGAGAGCCCCTGGAAGAGGAGAGGAGGCTGCAGCCCGCAGCTGGAGGGAGGTGGGAGGAAGCCAGCGCTGCCTGTTTACCCCGTGCTGCCTCAGGATGGAAAAAAGAAGCTTATCATGATCAAAGCAGGCAAAACAGGACGTCAGGGCCGGGCTCTGTCGGGCGCTGCTGCTCCCGGCTCCCGCGTTTCAGGTGCCCTTCGGGAATGGGGCGTTCCTGGCCCTGTCAGGCTGCCCAGGAGTCACCGGCGTTGGGTTTGGGATCACAAGTGCTGCTCAGTGAGTTTGTTTAGCTCTGAACTGGCAGTGTGGATAAGAGCAGAGGGTCAATTTAGGGCTAATTCTGATTTAATTTGCTGCGCATTTCAGGAATAGCTGCCTCAAAGGTGGCAAAACCAGCTAAAAAACCCCAGAATTGTTACCAAGGCAAAAGGGTGCCAGAGGCTGAGGCTGAGCAGAGGGGAATTGGTTTTGTTTGCAAGGGTTCAGGCTCTTTAAAACAGAGTTTCCTTCATTCATCTTCATTAAGGAAATGACACTCAGAGTGAAAATGAAACACCCCAGGGAAATAAAACCCCTCCAGCTGTGGAGGAGATCTGCCCAGAGCTGCAGTGCAGCCCTTGTGGAAGAGTTTATTCCTTGCATTGCCTCGTGGGCAAGGGAATGAGACCATCTCCATCCCTGGCAGTGTCCCAGGCCAGGCTGGACAGGGCTTGGAGCTGCCTGGGACAGTGGGAGATGTCCCTGCCCATGGTAGTGGGGAACTGGATGAGATTTAGGGTCCCTTCCAACCCAAAACATTCCAGGATTCTGGGATTCTATGATTCAATAATTCAGTGATTCTGTGATTCTATGATTCAATAATTCAACAGTTCAGTGATTCAATAATTCAGCAATTCAGTGATTCAGTGATTCAATGATTCTGTGATTCAGTGATTCAGTGATTCTGTGATTCAGTGATTCAATGATTCAGTGATTCAATAATTCAGTAATTCAGTGATTCAGTGATTCAAGGATTCTATGATTCCATGATTCCCTGATTCCATAATTCTGTGATTCTGTGATTCAATTATTCAATAATTCAGTGATTCCATGATGCCAGGATTCTGTAAATCTGTGATTCTATGATTCAATAATTCAATAATTCAATGATTCCACAATTCTGTGATTCTATAAAATTCTATGCTTCTGTGGCCTCGCAGAGCAGGCAAGAGATTGAAACCTGAGAAAAGTGGGGGAAACCCCCAAACCCCCTGTTTGTGCTCTCGTTAGCTCAGAAGGACCCTGGGGACATCAGTGGCAACTTCTGTGCCCTGGGGCTGCTGGGTTGGGGTTGAGACAGCGCAGGGACCGGGGGAAGCCCCCCTGGCAGAGCGTTAATCCCGACATAATTCCAACATAATCTGACATAATCCAACATAATCCCGACATAATTGCCCCAATCTCCTGGGAGAGGAGCTTTCCTGAGATGAGAGGGGCTGTGCAGAGGGGAATAAATGGGGACAAACACCCTGGGAAGGAGAAAGGCCCTCACTGAGCGTTGTCCCTGGGAGCTCGTCCTGCTGCAGGGCCTGGGGAGCTTCCTCCTGCTGCAGCTCAGCAAAATGTTTGTGTTACCCACAGTGAGGGCTCTCTGAGCTGCTGGGGAAGCTCTGGAGATGCTCTTCATGGCAGACCTTGCTCGGAGGGCCTCCCAAAATAGCAATCTCTGCTCAAGGTGCTGCCCAGCTGGAGCTGCCGCCAGCCCCGCTCCCTCCAGGCTCGCTTTGCGAACTGCTGCTGTAGGGAACGAGAAGAGGGCTGTAAAACCTGCAGTCCACCCTCCCAGTGCCCCCCAGTTTGTGCCCTGGGCAGCTCCCAGTGGGGCTGTAGGTGCTGTGGGGCTGGACTTTGTGTGCTCTGATCTCAGACCCGGCGCTGGTCAAGGGAGGGATTGCCCAGCTCTGCTCTGGGCTGAGGGCGCCTCAGTGCTGGGGGAGTTTGGGGTGAAAGAAAGATCTAAAGGTGTTTAGAAAGTGTCCAAAGGTGGGACACGAGGATGGGGAAGGGTCTGGAGGAGCAGCTGAGGGCACTTGGTGTGCCCAGCTGGAGCAGAGGGCACTGAGGGCAGAGCTCAGCGGGGGCTGCAGCTCCTCCCGAGGGGCAGCTCCGATCTCTGCTCTGGGACAGGGACAGCACCCAGGGAGCGGCTGGAGCTGGGCCAGGGCAGGCTCAGGCTGAGAGCAGGGAAAGGTTCTTCCCCCAGAGGGTGCTGGCACTGCCCAGGCTCCCCAGGGAATGGGCACGGCCCCGAGGCTGCCAGAGCTCCAGGAGCGTTTGGGCAGCGCTGCCAGGGATGCCCAGGGGGGATTTGGGGTGTCTGGGCAGGGCCTGGGGCTGGAATTGATGATCTTGGGGGTCCTTCCTGCTCCGAATATTCCATGGTTCTGTGACTTTGCCAATCTCAGTTACAGAATCCTGGAATGGTTTGGGTTGGAGGGGCCCGAAATCGCATCCAGTGCCACCCCTGCATGGGCAGGGGCACCTCCCACTGTCCCAGGCTGCTCCAGCCCCATCCAACCTTGGACAGCACTGCCAGGGATGCCCAGGGGGGGATTTGGGGTGTCTGGGCAGGGCCAGGGGCTGGGCTGGATATTCCACTATTTAAGAACATAATTTAAAAAATCTTGGTGCTCCAGAACAAAAAAAAAATCAGATTTTGTCATTAGCAGCCAGTCAGACGTGGCTACAGAAATGTCAAATACTTTGCAAAGGATAGAAATATTTTTTATATTCTTACTTTTTTTACTTTGACCTTCAGCACTGCAGGCCATCCATGACCAGAGAAAATTGTGATGGTTTCTGGTTTCTGACCATTGCTGCTCGTCAAAACCCATTCCAGAGTGTCACAGTTGACCACAAACCCAGCTGCAGCCAGAGGGTCTGTGTGAGATGCACAGAGGGCTGATTGAAAAGGAGCAGCTTTCCAAGAATTCCCCAGGTTTGGGTTTGTGCAAGGCCTAAAATGCAAGAAATGCTTCTCTTAAGCCAAAAGGATCTCAAGCAGCAATTTTAGGTGAATTCCAGCAGGGATTGTTGGGTTCAGGGGGGGCCAACAGAGATCTGTCCTTGGGCTTTGGGAGTTGGGGTGTTTCTCCTCGAAGAGCAGAAACAACAACAACAAAACGCATCTGGTGCTGAATTTGAGAGGTCTGGCCAGCAAAGCCAGACAAAAAAAGCCTCGACAAAAAGGGAACAGAATCTTAGCAGAGAAGAAATCAATCACTGGAACATCTCCACTCAGAGCTGCTGCTGTTTGTAGTCTTTCAATCCAGACTATTTTCTATTTTCATACGAGAAATTGAAGCTTAAGGACCAGTCCTGGGCCTGGTGCAGAAATGCCTGGGGGCTTCTGTCAGGCTCTGTCAGTGCTGCATCCTGGGCTCAGTGTCCGAGGGTCTCTGAGGAGTCTGTGGGGTTGTGGCACCGCTTTTTGAACCACCAACCTTTTCATCTTCCTGGAAATGCTGATTCCAAAAAAATCAAGGGCTTTGACTGCAGCGGAGTTGTTTTGCTGGAATTCCCTCTCTGCAGTGCCCCAGAAGTTTGAGCAGCAGTGTTTTTGCTGCTCAGTCTGGGGCTCAGAGGAATTCCCAAGACAAATGCCAGGCTAATTTCACACCACTTCATCACTGCTGGTGATTTTAGGGAGTTTAAGGTGGCTCCTGCACAGCTCACAAAGCAAAAGCTGAGACCTCCAGGGGTTCTTCTGCCCCCTGGGCAAACAAACAACCTCTTGTGCCATGATCCTTTCTAATTTGACACATTTTGGGTGATCATTTCTACAGTTCTGAGCCCCTTCCCTCGGACTCCAGGTGTGGGTGTGAGCCTGACACTTCTGCATGGGGAAGGAACAGCATCTTCCAAACTGACTTTCAGGAGGGAAAATAAAAACCAAACCCAACAGGGGCCAAAAACCCCTTGAAAAATAAAGGTGTTATGGGCTCACAGAGTGGTTTGGGCTGGAAGGAGCTTAAAGACCATGGGCAGGGACGCTTTCCATGATCCCAGGCTGCTCATGTTGGAGGTTTTTCTCTTTTTGGGTGTGAGGTCAGAGCTCTGCTCATCTTCCTCAGCATCCTCCGTGTGCCACCAGAGCAGGGCCACATTCGCAGCTCTCCTTGTCATCCATGAATGAGCACAAAAGCCTCAGAGAGGAAAATCCTGCAAAGCTTTTAGAAACCCAAGGCTGTCATTTCATGTCCCCCGGTGACCCAAGTGCTCAACCTCCCCCTGCCCTGACCCCTGTGGGTGTGGGGTGAGCGGCTCTGGAGGGCTCTGGGGTTTTCTGCAGCCCCGGGGATGATTCAGCACCTTGCAGACAGCTCAGGTCAGGCTGTTTTGGGGTGCGAGCACCATTCTTGCAGCACCACCTTCTGGTGCTCGGCCCTGCGGGCTGTGGAGCAGCACAGGGAGCTGCTTCTGCCTGCTAGGCCACCAGGGAAACTCCTGGGTGGCTCCTGGCCAGATCCCGAGGGGCTGGAGCACTCCTGGGGGAATCTGAGCCGCACCCAAGCTGTGTTTTCTGCAGGGTTTCCGAGCCCCAGGGTGCTGGCGGTGCACGGGAGGTGTGGGACCACATCCTGCCCACAGCCCGGAGCGCCAGTGGGGAGAGAATTACTGAGCTGCAGAGTTCAGAGGAGACCCAGGAGCCTCCTGCCCTTTCTCACCATCCCACGGGGGAGTTTTCTCCTGCTGCCCCTCATTTTCCCACCCTGTCACCGGTTGGTCACTGGTTGGGTTTTAATGACTCGCCCCAGGCACAAGTCCTGGTTTTATTGCCCTGCATGGGGCTGGAGCTGCTCAGGGTGGCTCTCCCGGTGCCAACTGTTCTGTTTAAAGCCCTGAACTCCTCCTGCAGCCCCAGCCTGCACTGAGATCTCCCAGTTCCCCTCCCTGACTGGATGTGACGGAGCTGCCTGTTCGGGAACACTCAGCCACCTCATCCCACACCTCCCTGAGCCCATCCCAACTGTTCTGTTTAAAGCCCTGAACTCCTCCTGCAGCCCCAGCCTGCACTGAGATCTCCCAGTTCCTCCCTGAGCCCATTCCTGCTGCTCTGTCCCTGCTCAGGACACTCAGCCACCTCATCCCACACCTCCCTGAGCCCATCCCTGTTGCTGTGTCCCTGCTGGGACAGAAATGTCCTGCTCAGGACACTCAGCCACCTCATCCCACACCTCCCTGAGCCCATTCCTGCTGCTCTGTCCCTGCTCAGGACACTCAGCCACCTCACCCCACACCTCCCTGGGCCTGTCCCTGCTGCTGTCCCTGCTGGGACAGAAATGTCCTGCTCAGCTGCTCTGCAGGCCCAAACCCCCTCGGTCTGTGCAAATCCCAGACCTGGGCTCTGCTCCCTGCCTGTCAGGGCCTGCAGCCGTCCTTCATTTGAGACTCAGGCACCAAGCAGGAATGCTGGCCCCTGGAGTGGTTTGGGTTTTTTTTTTTAGTACTTTTAACATTTTTTTAAGCTTTCCTGAAGAGGCCGGAGGCAGTTTCAGACTTGCCTCGTGTCCAAACACTGCTCTACACATGGAGTGAGAGGCAAAGGCGTTGTCACAGCACTTGCTGCTTCTCCACAGGGTGGATTTGACAGGGAATTGTCTCTCCCTGGACCCAAGCCCAGCTTGTTTGGGATCACTGAGGGGTCTCTGTCCCAGGGGAAGGTGCTCAGGGCGGGTCTGCAGCAGCCCCTTGAAGAAGGAATGATGGTTGGAGGTTCAGGGCTGAGTTTTGTAAATGGGATTTGGGGGAAAAAATTGTTGCTGCTCTGGGAGAGACCAGGAAAAGCCCACTGGGAATCCAGCTGAGAGGATTCCTGGATTTAACCAAGGAATCTGAACAAAGCTTCAAAAACTTGTGCTGTTTCTCACACTGGCACAGTCAGAGGGGCACAGACACTGGCTGAGGGTCCACTTTGCCAGCAGTTGATAATTTGAAGCATTTTTATTTCCTTTGTTTATTTGTATTTTTTTAAAGCAGCCACTTCATCTCAAATTCAGATTTGTGGCTGCTTGTGATCTTTGATTGGAGAATTTCTTGCTTGCATTGAAATAATGATTTTTTTTTATCTTTTTGGTGATCTCTCAGCTGTTCCATCAGAGATTTCATCTTAGGGAGGGTTTTTGAAGCGTTCTTCCTCTCGAGGCTCTGCAGAGCAGGAGGGTTTTTGGATCAGTAGCTGAGCACAAGAAATTTCTGGCTCTGGGTTCTCTGCAGGTTTCAGATCTGATTTTTGAATTGCTTAGAAAAAGGTAAAACACATGTAAATAAATAAAACAGGTTGGATATGCTGAGGAAAACATTCATCCATTTTTCCTTGAAAAGCACATTAAAATTCTTTTTAAAAATATCCCCAAATGAATGTTTTGAATCCAATTTTTTACTGAGCCCCATGCTAAGCTGAAGGAATACGCTCTCAGATTTCCTGGATGTTTATCCACAGGGATATATCCACTGTCTTTGCTAGGGATATGGGACCAGGCTTCCAAAAAACATTTATTTACCCTGAAATCTTTAATATTTGACCTGCAGATCATTTCCTTGATGCCTTTCCAGCTCTGAGCCCTGATGAGCTCAGCTGGGAGGTGTTTTCAAGGCTTTTTTAGTCACCAGTGTGAGCTCGTTGCTAATGAAACAGGAGCTCACACCTTATCTCATTAGAGACATGATAATCAATGTGCACAGCACTGGCTGATTCTTGGAAACGAATTCCCTGAGCCTGGCAGGGTTAGAAAAGGGGGTTTTGTGCCACTGAAGGGTCTCGTTCTCCTGATCCACGTGAAGATGTCACTTTGCTCCGGGTTTGGATGCGTTGGGATAATTTATCTGGTCCCTGGGTGTGACAGCAGCAGGTACAGCTGGAATGTTGCCAGGAGGCACAGGCTGGACCCAGGGTTGGTTTCCTTGGAACTTCTGGAACCTCCCAGCTGCTTTTGGCCTCAGTGGTGGCTCTTGGGGTCACCTCTCCATTTGCCACCTGCAGGTGCCTTCAGCACACCAAGATCAGTGATCAATAAAGGCACCAAAATTGAGATGTTTCTCCTGAATCTGTGGCTGCCCCATCCCTGGAAGGTCCCAGGTCAGGCTGGACAGGGCTTGGATCCACCTGGGAGAGTGGAAGGTGTCCCTGGGGACTGGATGAGCTTTAAGGTCCCCCTAAGCCAAATCATTCCGTGGTTCCACAATTCCATGTCCAAGTAAAAATCCAGCAGGTGGGTGCAGCAAACACAAATCCTTCACGTGAGCTCTTCCCTTGGGGTATTCCAGTCACACTGTGGGAATGGGGTTTTGTTGGGAATGGGGGGAGACTGGGGGTCTCTCCTGGGGTGGATCCTCCTGCTCATCCTCACCCCAGCTCCACCAGTGACCTGCAGATGTTGGGGTGGCCTTGTGTGGCTTTGTCCTCCCGGCTGCGTCCCGAACGCTGCTCCCACTTGGACCCCTCAAACCCTTACAGGGATAAAGGGAAGGAAAATGTCAGGAAATGGCACTGGAGCAAGGAGCAAGGAAAAGGCAGCACCAGGATCCTTGGGGTTTAAATTAGCATTTCAATCTTGGAATGGCTGTTCCATCCCAGGCACAGGCAGGAGCCTCCAGGTTCTCATCTCGATAAAGAATCGTTCGATTAATGCTCATTCTTTGTCCTGCAGCTTTGCTGGAGGCTCAGGAGATTTGTCCCACCAAAGGGCAGAGCTCTTCCCCATCCAAATCCACCTCAGGTGTCCCAAAGAGCCACCCAAATCCACCTCAGGTGTCCCAAAGAGCCACCCCAATCCACTGGGAGCAGAAGATGCTGGAGGAAATACTTGGCCAGGCTGCATCCCTGGGTAGGAGTCAGGAATGGGGAACTTCTGATGGGTGCAATGGGATCGAAAGAATGGAGACTCTCTGGTGCAGAGGAGATCCTGCCTGGGGTTCTGAGGACGTGGAAAACCCTGCTCTGGGTTTTCTCCCACTCCCCCAGCCAGTGCTGGGCTGTGGATTCCTGAGGAACAGGTTTATGAGGGGAAAAACCAGGAGAGAGGGACATGCAGCCAATGGGGTTCCTACACAAATATTTGCCTTCATCTACAAGCAGGATCTGTTAAGAGGAGGCCAATCACCTGGAAATAACCCAAAACACGCTCTGGTGCTCGTTAAGGCCCGGTTCCCTGGCACAAGGTGGATTTTTGTGTGTGCAGACAAGGGAGGTCTGTGGAGCCGGTGATGACAGGGGAGCAAACACTGCCCAGACTTGACTGCGCTCTCCCTGCACAGCTCCCGACATTCCCTCCAAACTCTGTCATGCTTTTCCTCCCTTTCTTGTTAAACAAACCAATATCTTGATTTAAAAGTTATTTGTGCTCTCTCTCTGTGTGTGCTCCAGAGGTCTAAAATGTGAGGTTTTCCCCCCTGGATCTCCTATGGGGAACATCAGGACCTTCCAGGGGGGGACAGGTCTTCACAGCCTTCCCAGCTGTGTGAAATTGGGATCTGCCTAGAATTGCCTGGAATTGGGGTTTGGCTTGGGATTTTTAATTGGAGTTGCACGTTGGAGGGGTGTGTGTGTGCACAGACAACTGCAGGATGTAAATATATATAAAAATAAATATAACACATAAATATCTACACAATCCTTTGGAAGGGAGGGTTTGGGGATGGAAAAACTCCACCCCTTGCAGCTGGCTCTGTGTCCCTTGGTGAATCCCTTTCCAGCAGCTCCACCTTGCCTGGGAAGATATTTACCTGGAGAAAAGCTGTGTTCATTAACCCAATTCTCCCCCAATTCCCCTGGCACGGAGTGGGAACACAGCAAAGTGGGGCTGAGGGTGGCTCTGGGGACAGGCAGGGTCCTGCTCACGGTGCCTAATTCACATTTCTGGGTCTGTCACCATTTCTGTTACGTGACAAAACGGAAATGAGTTTCAGGGTGTGCTCCCTACCAGCCTCTGGAGAAGGGAGATTCCCAGCCTGCAGAAAGGATCAGAAGCTCTGGGCTTGCCTGCAGGGAATAAAAGGATCATTTTCTTCTCTTTCTGCCTTTTCATCGAGGATAGGGAAAAACCCCCATTGCCTTTGGTCCCGAATTGCTTGGAGAAGTTCCCTTGTTGAATTTCCCCTGAGATCCCAATTATATTTTCATTTTAACAGAAATCTTTCAGCATCTCCTCTGTGTATTTAATTAAATGACGCTGCACTGTGTGTGGATGCCGTGTCCAGAGAGTGGAAAATCTGATTTATTTTGATTTTCAGGGGCTGCACACACAGGTGTAGGAATTGCCAAGTGAAAAATTCCCAGGCAAAAATGCTTTTGCACCATCCTAATTCAGGGAATTTGTAATATATTTGCATTTTTACAGTACCTTCTATCCTTTAGAGCACTTGGGAACTCGGTTAACTCAGAGCTGGAATTCTGTGCATGGATAAAGGGAAAGGAGAACCTCCTGCCCAGCAGAGTGGGAATTACAGCCTGGGGTTGCCCAGAAGATTTCAGAGCATCTTTAATGCTCTGTCCATGGATTTCAATCCCAAACTTCCATTGCCTTCCCAGCCTGGGAGCCCCAATGTGGCTGCTCCTGGTGGGAAGGGCTGGATTCCCCTCCAGACTCCCGAGGAAAACATCAATATTCCGGATGCTGATGGGGCCAGGGAGATCATAGGATCTGAAATCACAGAATCACCCAATGGTTTGGGTTGGAATGGACCTTAAATCCCCTCCAGTGCCACCCCTGCCCTGGCAGGGACAGCTCCCCCTGTGCCAGGCTGCTCCCAGCCCCAATGGCCAGCCTGGCCTTGGGCACTGCCAGGGATCCAGGGGCAGCCACAGCTGCTCTGGCAATTCCAGCCCAGCCCCTGCCCACCCTGCCAGGGAACAATTCCTTCCCCAAATCCCACCTACACCTCTCCTGTTCAGTTTAAAACCCCTTGTCCTGTCACTCCGTGCCCCTGTAGGACATTGACCCCCCCTTTATGAGCCCCTTCCGAGCACCAGGAGGCCACACCGAGATCTCCCCGGAGTTTTCTCTTCTCCAGATCTTTGGCTCTGCCTGTCCCAGGTTGTAGCTCCGCTTTCAGCAGCCTCCATCCCTCTTCTCTGTGCTTGAGGGCACAGAAAAAAGCCGAGCAAGCCGAGGGGGTGAAGCTGTCGGTGTTTTCTGAGGGAATTCTCTGTGTGAGGGTGCTGGAGCTGTGGCAGCAGCAGTCAGGAGGCTCTGCAGCAGCTCTGAAGTTGTGCCCTGTGTGTTTTTGGCTTTTGGACGTGGCAGATGTGAGGCTCCACATTTTCCTGGCTGCTTTTCCAGTGCCTCTCTCACCTCCACCAGTGCCTGGCATTTAATCCCTGGAAGGATGCAGCCCTTGGCACATCCCGGGACTTTGCTAAAACCCTGTAAATTCACTTTGTTTTCTCGCACAGGGAAATGACAGTAGATATTTCATGATTTATTATTTTTATTTTTTTTTTTAATATAAACCAGAAAACATTAAAAGGAAAAACACCCGACCTCAGTAACTGCGTGTGCAGCTGCCAAAACAAAGCCCCAGGCCCCAGAGCTGTGCCAGGGGCTGAGCACAGGGATGAACCCGTGGGTGGCTTCTGGCCCGGGTCCCGCTGTGCCATCCAGGGAAGGGGCAGAAGCTGCCAGCAGCAGAGCCTTGGCTCGGGCAGGGGCTGCTCCTGCTTCCAGCTCCTTTGGGCCCTCCTGGGGCTTCCCTGGAGCTGCTGCTGTCGGGGCATCTTCGTTTGCCAACAGCTCGAGGAATCCTTGTGCCTGTGTCAGGATGGGGGGATTGGTGGGTCCGAGCTGGAACCATCCCTGTTGTCCTCAGGGATCAGGTCAGAATTCCTCCTGTGGGGCACAGGCCCTGTGTGCAGCCACTTCCACCACTCGTGGAGAAAACCCATTTTCCACCCCTGATGTGTGTCTGGAGGGCACAAAACTCCCGTGTGATCTTCTGCAGATAAATCCATCAGGGAAAGTATCAAGTGATTGGGGGAAAGGGCGTCAGTTTGGGGTCGGTGTGGGCTGACAGGGAAGGGGTGCTCAGAGGGAGCAGAGAAGGCTCCAGGGAGAGCTCCGAGCCCCTGGCAGGGCCTGAAGGGGCTCCAGGAGAGCTGCAGAGGGACTGGGGACAAGGGATTCAGGGCCAGCACCCAGGGAATGGCTTCCCAGTGCCAGAGGGCAGGGCTGGCTGGGATTTGGGGAAGGAATTGTTCCCTGGCAGGGTGGGCAGGGGCTGGGCTGGAATTGCCAGAGCAGCTGTGGCTGCCCCTGGATCCCTGGCAGTGCCCAAGGCCAGGCTGGACACTGGGGTTTGGATCAGCCTGGGACAGTGGAACCCGTGCCAAAAGGGTTGGATTTAGATGGTTTTTAAGGTCTCTTCCAACCCAAACCATCCCAGGATTCTGTGCCCGTTGTCCATGCCAGGAGGAAGAGAGGGAGCCTTGCTGAGGGCTCGGGCTGGAATTCAGCACAGGGACAAAGCTGAGGCAGCTCCCAGCCCTCCACGGCCTCTCTCCCAGTGGAGAGGTTGTTTTTAGGGAGACGTTTCCTGCAGCATTTCTGCTCCTCCGTTCTGCATTCCAAGCAAACTGGCAGCTTTTTGTGATACCAGCTGGAAGGATCCCTTCAGTGCGGTTATTCAATAATCTCAGAGCCGGTTTAATTCTCTTCTGTTTAAGTTTTATTGCACTTTGCTTAATTGCTTCTGCTTTATCGTTAACGAGACAAAGAGCAGTTTGTGCAAGACTAAAATTGTCGAGGAGCAGAGCTGGAATTTGCATGTTAAAAGTTTCCTTTTCACAGTTCTCTTTGCCTTCAAATCCCTCACTTGGTTTTGTTCAGTCCTACAAAGCTGCTGTGCCCTTCAGGTGACATCACCGGCCCTGCTGTGCATCCTGAGGGAAAACTCCTCTGGATCACGGCCGGGAAGGTTCTCCATGGGCAGGCCCAGCCCTGCTCACATGTGGATCGAGGCAGAGCCTCCCTGCCCCAGCCCTCCCGCAGCCTTTCAGCGCTGGGCACTTCTGCAACCTGCCAGAAGTGTCCCTCTCTTCTGCTATTGGCAGAACACACCAAAATTCCTCATTTTTCCCGTTATGGAATGGTTCCAGCTCCCACAGCAAGCAACGGTCAGGAAACCAGGGGCTGAGCCAAACAATGCAGCCAACAGCCCACGGCACTTCTTGGGGGTTTTTTGTTGGTCTTTTTTTTTTTTGTTCCATTTTTTTTCCCCCCAATTATTTTCTTTAGTGAAGCCTGAGGGGAATGCTGCTCTCAGGAAGCCCCTGGAATGCCAAATAAGCTGGGAAGGAAATGGTATGAATTCAGCTGGAGAGCGTCATGCAGGAAACTTGGGAAAAGCTGCTCCTCCCTGGTGTTCCCCCGCTGTGGAGAGCCAGGAAAGGCTGAGTGACTATGGGCTGAAAAGGGCACATTTGCAGCCTGATTGCTGAGCTTTCCCTGTGTCCTTGTTGGAACAAACTTCCCAGGGAAGTGGTGGAATCACCAGCCCTGGAAGTGCCCAGAAAACGAGTGGTGATGTGGTTTGGGAAGGTGGTGGGGTTGGGTCGAAGGCTGGACTTATCCTGGAGGGCTTTTCTGGCTTTAATGGTTCAGTGCTTCTGTGGAGATCCTGCAGGAGTTACGTGGGCTGGCATGGGGTCTGGATCCTGGGTGGTCAAATCCGTGTGGATAAAGAGCTGGGGAATATTCTGGGAATGGGGATTAGCTCGTTATTGCCACAGCCACGACGTCCCTGCCGCTGCCTCCTGCCTGTCCCTCGGCTCTGGTCTGGGTGGTCACTCTCTGGCCATCTCAGTGGTGTGGCTGCAGCTCTCCTGCTGCTCCAGGAATTGTTCTCCAGGATTCCAGGAGAGGGGAAGTTCCGAACTGGTCCCTCACAGACAGCAGCAGCCGGCACCTGGGACAGGCTGGGCTTCCTTGTAGGGGAAAAGGAAACCAGGAAAGGGCTGGGACACAGCTGTTCCCACTTGTGGGGTTGGCTGGGGTCTGCTTCTCTCCCTTAGTGCTGGAATCCCTGCTGGGTTCCCGTGCTGGGAGTTTGGGATCTCAGCTCCTGCTGGGGCACTGCCTGGGCTGGGATTTGTGTGGGGTTTGAAGGATGAGCCAGGATCTGGCACATCCCAAGTCAGCTCCAGGAGCTGGGCTCTCCCTGACCCGCTGCACCTCCCAAACCAGCCTGGCTCCATGGACAAATGGGCTTATCTGGGAACCCTCCTCATCCCTGGAGTTCTTCCAGAGCTCCAAACTGGACCCAGGCGCAGATAGCCCTGAGTGGGTGTCTGGAGGTTGCCCTCTGACCTCTTTCTGAGCAGTTTGGCAGCCTGAGCTCTGTTGGGGTTCATCTGTCCTGGTTCAGCTTTCCTGGGAGCTCTTCCCTCTGCCCCATCCCAGGAGCTCTGGTGGAGCAGGAGGAGCCGGCTCCGGAGGGCGGGAAGTGCCTGGTGTGGAGCATCCGGCACCCTCGGGCTGCAGAGCTGCTGGGGCTGCTCCCGTTCCAGAAAAGGGAAGGGGCCAGGATCCATTTCCTGAACTGAATTCCCGAACTGAAGGAGCTCCCTCCGTCTCGGGGTCTGGGGTTTGGGTGTGCCCTCTGCAAAAAGGGGAGCTCCCCCTCGGAGCAAGGTCCTGCTGCTCAAAATCCTGCTGGAAAATAATCCCTGGGAAAAAACCTTCTCATGCCTGCCTGGGTCTGGTGTTGGAGATGCTCCATGGGCTGGGTGTGCATCCATGGGCTGGGTGTGCATCCATGGATTGGGTGTGAATCCATGGATTGGGGTGTGCATCCATGGGCTGGGTGTGCATCCATGGATTTGTGAGTGCATCCATGGACTGGGGTGTGCATCCATGGGCTGGGTGTGCATCCATGGGCTGGGTGTGCATCCATGGATTGGGTGTGCATCCATGGATTGGGGTGTGCATCCATGGATTGGGTGTGCATCCATGGATTGGGGTGTGCATCCATGGATTGGGTGTGCATCCATGGATTGGGTGTGCATCCATGGATTGGGGTGTGCATCCATGGATTGGGTGTGCATCCATGGGCTGGGTGTGCATCCATGGATTGGGGTGTGCATCCATGGATTGGGTGTGCATCCATGGGCTGGGTGTGCATCCATGGGCTGGGTGTGCATCCATGGATTGGGGTGTGCATCCATGGGCTGGGTGTGCATCCATGGACTTGTGAGTGCATCAATGGACTTATGAGTGTATCCATGGACTTGTGAGTGCATCCATGGACTTATGAGTGTATCCATGGACTTGTGAGTGCATCCATGGATTGGTGAGTACATCTGTGGGCTGGGTGTGCATCCGTTGGCTGTTGGATTTTGGAAGAGGCACATGGAGAAGGGAGAGTGGTGCCAGTCGTGACTCTGTGGGAATGTCCAGACTTGGTGTGTGAATCCATGGATTTATGAGTGCATCCATGGATTTGTGAGTGCATCTGTGGGCTGTCTATCCCTGCAGGAAAGTCAGGGCTGTATCCAAGGAGAGGCTTATCCAGGGGAAGGTCAGGGAGAGCCGTTCCCACTGACCCCTCCAAAGCTTCCTGGCCATGGATCCAGGGCTGTGGGATTGACTCCTTCCTGCTGCAATCCTGAGGTTGAGCAGGAATCACAAACTCCAGCTGAACTGGAGTTGTTCTTTCCTCCTTTTTTCCCACTCCTGTGGTTTGAGACAGTGCAGGAACATTCTGGGAGGTTTCTCAATCCCTGGGTTCAGGCAGGAGTCTCTGCAGAGGAACACATTTCCAGGGAAAGGCAATTCCTGCCTTGCCTGCGTTTCCTCAGATGGAATCAGCAGCTCACCACCAGCTGCCTCCCCACCCTGGAGTGGCCTGGAGTGGTCAATCCCGAGGAATTTTGAAGGAATCGTTAGGCAGGAGTGGTTTAAAAATATTAAATAGTGACTTTTAAACAGTGAGAAGGGAGAGCAGCAGGGATTTGCACAATCCAGTGGAGGAGATGAGATGGGAATGCTCGGAATTCCTCACAGTCACAGGCACTGCACCTCGAGGGGCATCTTAAATGTCTCCAAAAAGTTGATTTTCTTGAATTTTGGTGGCAAGAAAAGAGGATCAATGTCCTTATAAATGTCAAAATCCCCTCTAGAATATGAGAGTGGATTGGCAGTGCCTGCAGGAGCGGGAGCCAGGCTGCAAATCCCATTTTTGGGAAAAAAGTGGAAATGGATCAGCCTGAGCTGGGCTGAGGCTGGGACAGAGCTGAGGCTGCCTGGAGCCTGAGCCAGAGCCTCATCCTGGCTGGGCAGAGCCGAGTGCTGGCTCCAAGGAATTCATGGAAGTGCTGATGCCTTGCTCCATCCCTGCCCTTCTGCTGCTGCTGCTCCTCAGGCTGCACAGGCCTCACTGCTTTTTGTTATTTCCCCCCGCTCCCCTTCCAGTGTTAATGGTGATATTTCTGGGAATATTTAGTTCTCAAATATGCAGATTTTGCAATAATTTCTCTGTTGTGACTCAGATGCTTTTCTGGAAAGCCTCTTTGAAGTGATGAAACTCGGTAGGATTAACCCTTTGCTTTGAATAAATGCAGAGTTGGGTTCGTTCATGTTTTCCTCAGCTTCTGGGGCCCTTCTCTGCCTGGAAAGGTGGGAGGGAAAATTGCTGAAACCACGTGGGATAAAAATAAAAGTGAATAAGCACAGCCTTTTAATCATATTTTTTTTTTAACGAGCAGAGAAAGTCTCCTGGCTGTCTCCCCATCTGTTTCCAGTTAAGAGGATCCCTGTTTATCTCCGTGGGTCTCTCCCTTCCCGTAGGATCCAGGGCCCCCCAGACGCTCGGTGCTGAGTCACAGCACAGCTGTGGGATAGGGAAGTGTCCCCGTTTGGAAATGGGGATGAACTCGGGCCTGGGTGAGGTGGGCTGGCCCAGCTTCACCCAGGAAATGTGTAACCACAGTAGGAACAGAACCCAAATCTCTCCAGTTTAGCCCCTGGTCATCTTCTCCCCTCGGTGATGCACGGCAGGTCAGCAGATGTTGCTCAAGTCTGAGGATCCAAACATGTGAGTTCCAGAATCCTGGAATGGTTTGGGTTGGAAGGACCTTAAAGCTCATCCCATCCCACCCCTGCCCTGGCAGGGACAGCTCCCCCTGTGCCAGGCTGCTCCCAGCCCCAATGGCCAGCCTGGCCTTGGGCACTGCCAGGGATCCAGGGGCAGCCACAGCTGCTCTGGCAATTCCAGCCCAGCCCCTGCCCACCCTGCCAGGGAACAATTCCTTCCCCAAACCCCAGCCAGCCCTGCCCTCTGGCACTGGGAAGCCATTCCCTGTGTGCTGGCCCTGAATCCCTTGTCCCCAGTCCCTCTGCAGCTCTCCTGGAGCCCCTTCAGGCCCTGCCAGGGGCTCGGAGCTCTCCCTGGAGCCTTCTCCTCTCCAGCTGAGCACCCCCAGCTCTCCCAGCCTTTCCTCACAGGGAAGGGGTTGGGATGTGCTGGGAGGTCTGTGGAAGGTGAGTGCGGGGCAAATGAATAATTTACTTAAAACTAAAGGTGGTCTAAATGCAAATCTCAAGACTAAATACAAATTTTGGAGGAAGGGCTGGGCCAGGAAGGGAAATAGCTTGTCCAGGAGGAGAAGTAACTGGTCCAGGATGGGGAATAACTGGTCCAGGAGGAATAACTGGTCCAAGAGAAGGAATAACTGGGCCAGGAGGGGAAATACCTTGTCGAGGACTAGAAACACCTGGGCCAAGAGAGGGGATTCTTGTGCCAGCAGGAAAAATACCTGATCCAAGAGCAGGAATAGCTGAGCCAGAGGAGGAACACCTGGGCCAGAGCAGGAACACCCCACAGCGCTGTGTTGTCTCTGGGTGTTGGTGTCACCCCAGGGAGGTGATGCAGCCCCAGGGGCTCCCCAGCTGTGCTGCTCTCTGTGCCCTGCTGTGGTTACCTGGTGCTGTCTCCAGCAGGAAGGTCTCCTGGCTGCTCCTCTGTGGTGGCACTGGGATATCTGCACATTCTGAGCCCAGCCTGCTCTTCCTCCCACAGACTGAACTCAGCCGTGGGCAAACGAGGGAGGGACACCACCAAAATTCCAGACTCCCCAGTCCACCGTGAGTAACTCTGCTTTTCCCACCCTGGGGGCCTCCCCTGCCCTTTGCCGTGGGCTCCACCTGGGTGCAGGACCTGCCTTTCTCCGTGTCCAGTTTATTTTGCTTTCACTTCAATTAATTTGAGAAACTTTTGCCTTGTGAGTCCTCCCAGTGCTGCATTTTTATATTTCTGAGTTGAGTTACAGGAGGCGAATTCAGGGGGTCTGCTGCTGTCAGCCCCTGCTGCTGTTTGCATTAAATCCCTCTCTTCACCAGGCATTTGTTCAAAGATAATTTGGGATCTCCCACCACCTCCAGGTAGCACCAAACTCTCCACTCCGTTCTTCTCACATCTGGTTTTATACACAGACTCGAGGTTTTTTGTAAGAGCTGAGGAGCACCATCAGCTACTGCAAAAAAACCTGGTGTTTGTTTTCCCCCCAGATGTGCATCTCCAGATTGATTAATCCCTGATTAAAAATGGGTAAATGCTGGACCCTCCCACAGGCAGGGCATTTTGGTGGCTGCCAGTTCTCTCAGTGGAACAGAAACAGGAGCTGGGGCTGTGCCTGCTTCCCTCACTTGCACAAAATTTGGAACATTTAAAGTGTATTTAACAAATGTCAGATATGGTTGGTCATTAAATTTGTCTGTTGTCCTGACCAATAAAGACGTGGATTTTCCAGCAGCCCACCAGGCTTTCCCCATAAGCCTGGCATCCCTAAACCCAGGCTAAAACTGGGTGTATACAGAGAGGAAATTGCTGTTGTGGTTGGAAAAGGCAGGGCTGTGACAGCTTCCCACAAATCCCACTGGAAGATCCTGATGTTTTCTCAGTGATGTTCCCACCTGGAGCTCAGGTGCCAGGCCCAGCATTTCTCATCCCATTCAGGAGGGGTTCCAACCCCAAATCTGGTGAGGAAGAGCTCGTGTGGGTGGGGTGATGGTCCTCGGCCTGAGGCTTGGAAGTGGTCAGCTCTTCCTCAAAGCCTCCAGGAGGACCTGGGAGAGGTTTAGGACTGGGAGGGGTTTAGGATTGGGACAGATTCAGGATTGGGACAGGTTTAGGGTTGGGTAAAATTTAGGATTGGGAGAGGTTTAGGATTGGGTGAGGTTTAGAATTGGGTAAAATTTAGGATTGGGTGAGGTTTAGGATTGGGTGAGGTTTAGGATTAGGAGAGGTTTAGACTTGGGACAAGTTTAGGATTGGATAAGATTTAGAACTGGGAGGGGTTTAGGATTGGGTGAGGTTTAGAATTGGGTAAAATTTAGGATTGGGTGAGGTTTAGGCCTGGATGGGGATTAGAACTGGGGGAAAATGTGTGCCTGGCCCTCCTTGCATGACTCATTTCTGCCATAATAAGGTAATTCAGAATCCCAACAACTGTGACTTTCCAGAAGAGCATTTTTCTGAGCATTTTATCTCAGGCTTTAGGGTAAAATCCTGGTCCCATTAAAATCAGGGGGAGTTGTGTCACTGATTCCTTCCTTCGGGGTGGCAGCCTTTGTTTCTGGCACTGGGAATGCAACGGGCATTCCTGCTCGTGTTCGCTCCACTGCATTTCAGTGAAACCCTAAGAAAGCCTCTTTGAATAGAAGGAAAAGCTGGAATCCCCCGTTTTAGTGCCCGTGCCTTGGGCTGCAGATGTGTGGTGGCAGCAGCTGGAAGCCGTGTGCCAGATAATCCATGGGGCTTTTTCCTTTAGGATTTGCTGTCATTGTGCCAGTGCCAGGCTTGGGATGCTGAGGGGAAAGTAGTGTAGGGTTGGAGAATCACGGAATATCCTGAGCTGGAAGGGACCAAGGATTATCAAAGCCTGCCCAGACACCCCAAATCCCACCCTGGGCATCCCTGGCAGCGCTGCCCAAACNCTTTCCCTGCTCTCAGCCTGAGCCTGCCCTGGCCCAGCTCCAGCCGCTCCCTGGGTGCTGTCCCTGGCCCAGAGCAGAGATCGGAGCTGCCCCTCGGGAGGAGCTGCAGATCCCGATGAAATCTCCCTTCCTCTTCTTCCCTCCCTCTGGGTTCTTAGTGGAGAAACCCTCCTGGGCTTCATTTTTTTCTCCCATTTTTTGTTGCACTGTTAAATTTTCCTTGGAGAAGTCCCAGCCTGGATGAACTGCATCCAGCCAGGAGAGTTATCCTTTGCCATTGGCATTCCAGGAGCCTCATTCCCAGTAATGGAATAAAGATGTCCAGAGTAGCCTGAGCTGGCCCGGGATGGCCCCGCTCACTGCTGTAGGCAGCCAGGTGTGTTTGTTTGTTGGCTTGTCCTTGAATTGTTCACTTTTGGGCAGAATTCCTAAAAAAAAAATCAGCTGGGGCCCATGTGTTCATCAGAGGAGAACGAGGATGGTCTGAACATTTGGAGTGATACTGAATCAAGTCAAGAATTTTCTTTGCAAGCCTCACCACTGTACATTTAGGAATTGGTATGTTGCCTGTAGGAGGAAATTCAGTATAAAAATGTTGTTCAGGTTGAGTTGGGAATTCTTAAGTGTGAATATTTGAGCTTGTGGCAGCTCACTCTGCACTTGCTGAAAAAATCCCCGCTTAAATCCACATCTGCTCAGCTACAGTTCTCTGTCCCTGCTTAAATCCATTTTTTCCCAAGATAAAAAGCTCTGTGTCACGAGTGGGGCAAACCCCAGCAATGTGGGCAGAAATCAAGGAGATAAATCAGCCCCACGAGTGTCTTTGATCTTGGATAAGTGCTGGGCTCAAAGTCTAGCCCAGACCACGCTCAGGGTTAGTCAGCACTGAGAGCTGCTCAAAAAATGGCTTTCAAAAGGTAATTAAATCCTTCTCACAGCAAGGAGCCTGACCTCCCCGGCAAGTCAGGGCAAGAGCAGGTGCTCTGCAGGTCCTGGGAAGTTTGAAGGTTGTGCTGGAGGGGAGCAGGACCTGGATTTGGGGAAAAGGAAGGTGAAGTTCAAGGCTAGGACTGATTTTGCATCATTCCCCTGGGATGTGGTGTCACAGCGGGGCAGTAAGAGAAGCCACTTATCCAGTCAGCAAACAATGACATCTCAGGGCCACCAGAGCCCCTGAACTGAGCCCCTCACGGGGGATGCTTTGTCCCCGTTGGGTGCCTCATTGGCAGTTGCCTCTCTCTGTGATAGAGTTGTCCAAGGACTTGCACCCTAAATTTGGCCATCTGAGGTGATGTGTCCAAAGAGGAGAAGGTTTTCAGAGAGTTTTGTGAAGTTTGGCTGATCATGATGTGTCCCAGGGTGTCCTGGTATCGTTAGACTCTGCTAATTAAGCTACACCCCCTTAAACCCCATGTCCCATTTCTCATCGAGCCCCCAGGGCTGCAGGAATGAATGAGGAGTGGGGAATCCCTGGAGGGCTTTGTGGTTTCTCCTGCTGGCTCTTCCCTCTTCAGGAGGAATTTGGGCCGTCACAGAGCTCAAACCTCAGTCCCCTGCTCCTCCCTGCTCTGCTGGACTTGCACTTCAGCCCCTTCTGCAGGATGAGGACACAGGGCTTAAACCAAAGCAGTCCTGTCCTAGCAAGGCGCAGCACCCCGGGGCAGGCAGTTCCTTCGGAAAGAGGCACCAGAATTCATTTCTCCTGATAGATCACACCTCTCAGTTCCCTTCACTTAAAAACCACCACCCCTCTTTTTCTTCAGAGCGTCCCACCCGTCCTCTCTGCCATCTCTTGGAGACCGATTCCAGTGCAATTCCAGTGCAGTTCCCTCCTGGAGTGTCCCATCATGAGCTGCGTTTGCTGACCAGGGTGGTTAACAGGGTTTGAGAGGTCCCATCCACACTCATTTCAAGAGAGTTTCCCTTTAGGAACAGCCCACGATGACACCCCTCACGTGTGCCACAGGAATTGGATTTGCACCTGTGTTTGGTGACAAAAGGCAGGAAATTTAAGAGGCATCGTTTCCATAAAAGCTTCTCTCTACCTGCCTTTGTTGTCGGAGACACTGAAGATTAGCACAGCTTAAGAGCAGCTCTCACCCAGAGAAGATTCCTCGTTATTTGTCAGGGATGTGAGAGGCGTGAGGCAGTGCTTTGGAGTCAGTTTGGAAGGGAAGTACAATTATGAAAACTTTAAACCCCTACATGCTTGCAGGAGATTAGGAGGAATTCGAGTTTGAAAGTGTTTTAATGCGTTTTTCCAAACTGTCTCTGTTTCCAGTTCCCGTCTTTGGTTGCTGCCCCACAGCCAGGTTTTGTGAGTGTTAAACCGAGTCCCTGAGGTTTGCCTGAGTGCAATTTATGTTTAGGTTGCCATTAAAATAATGTCTTGTGAATGGCAGACATTCAGTGAGTTATTCTGAATTAGTTGTGTGCAAAATATTCCCTGTAAACGCCCCCCAGAACGAGCAGCGTTTAATTACTTACACACAAAAGCTAAAGTCATTTTTTTTTTGTCTGTTTTTCTTTTGGATGTAATTACAGAAATGTGGGAAATACTTTTCCAAGGCTTTTGAACTCCAAAGTGGAACAGAAGGAAGACACAGGGGGACATCCACCGTTCAGTGTTATTTTCCTTGCACGGGAGAAAGAAAGAAAAAAAAAAAGGATCTTTCCGAGATGAGCACTAAAGTCTCAAGTTTTCAAAGCTTTGCATAACAAACAAGAGACACATTGTGGGTTGCATCTTGACTTTGAAGGCTTGCCACTGTCAACTGAAATAAAATGGCAAGGTTTAAAGCCTTAACCAAGTTCACAAGGAAAATATTTGGACTGAAAGTTTTGGAAAGTTTTCTCTCTTTGAAGTAGTTTGTCATGTGTTACCAATGTGAACTTTATTGACCTTGAAACGTTTTTTTTTTTTGAATCAAATAGCAACTAGTGACACTTTAGTAAAATCTTAAATCAACAACCATCTCCTGGCGGCTCCAGCTTCGTAGCAAATGCAGGCAAAACAGGGAATCTACAGAGGAGACCTTTATTATTCGTAAATGAAGCCTGCCAAAACCTTCCCGAAATAGCATTCAAAGACCCTTTTAAGGTCATGGATCCTGAACAAAGCCAGAAGAGCACAAAAAAGGCTGAGGAAAGTCCAAGAAAGAGGCTTCCCAAAGGAGAGGCTTTCCAAGGCAGTATTTCATCCCCAACTACGTACCAGGGCAGCTCTGCTCCTTCCCAAGGAACCCCTCTCCGAGATATCATCTCGCAGCAGCACTTTTCCAGCTCTTTGCCCGTTCCACGAGAGGAGCCCCAGGAGAAGCCCGGCCACCAGAAACAACCCAAGCCCTCCTCCTTTGACCACCCCGCCCACATCCCGCAGCTTCAGCAGCACGCACTGGCACCAGCATTTATGTCCCCGGGGAAGCCAGAGCATGTCCTGGAAGGTCCCACATGGCAGCTAGTTGATCCAGTCAGACCAGGGCCCTCTGGCTCCTTCCCATCCCCTGGGCTGCACTCCCACCATGGCCAGCTCCTCCCGTCCCACTCGCCCATCATTCCCGCGGAGGACATGCCGGCCGTGCAGAAGGTCTTCATCCCTCGCCCTGCCCAGGTGTCCCTCAAGCAGGCTGAGGAGGTGCACAAGAAGGAGAAGAAGCCTCAGAAGCCGGGCAAATACATCTGCCAGTACTGCAGCAGGCCCTGCGCGAAGCCCAGCGTGCTCCAGAAACACATCAGGTCCCACACGGGGGAGAGGCCCTACCCCTGCATTCCATGCGGCTTCTCCTTCAAGACCAAGAGCAATTTGTACAAACACAGGAAGTCTCACGCTCACCGGATAAAAGCTGGGCTGGCCTCAGGGATCGGAGCAGAGATGTATCCATCGAGCCTGGAGATGGAGAGGATCGGCGGGGAGGACTTCGAGGAGCCGACGGAAGGGGAGAGCACGGACTCGGAGGAGGAGACGGCAGCGATGTCGGGTCACGCCGTGGAGCTGTCGCCCAGGCAGAAGCACACCCTGCTCTCCAGCAGCCTGCTGAGCTCAGGGAGCCAAGGCTCCAGCCATGACCGCTGCTCATTGTCCCATTCCAGCATGTCCCAGTCCCTCGAGGACAGCTCCCAGTTCGTGGAGCCGTCGTCGGAGCACGCCCTGAGCCATAAGTCCGAGGACACCCACACCATCAAGCAGAAGCTGGCGCTGCGCCTGAGCGAGCGCAAGAAGGTGATCGATGAGCAGGCGTTCCTGAGCCCTGGCAGCAAAGGCAGCACCGAGTCCGGGTACTTCTCCAGATCCGAGAGCGCGGAGCAGCAGATCAGCCCTCCCAACACCAACGCCAAATCTTACGCCGAGATCATCTTTGGGAAGTGTGGGAGGATCGGGCAAAGGACGGCGGCGCTGGCTGCAAACACCACCCAGGGGTTCCCTCACCTGTCCGGTGACGAGAAGCCCAGCATGGTCCCGCTGTCTGTGCCTAGAACACAGGTGATCGAACACATCACTAAGCTAATTACCATTAACGAAGCCGTCGTGGATACCAGTGAAATCGACAGTGTGAAGCCCAGAAGAAGCTCCCTATCAAGGCGTAGCAGCATTGAATCCCCAAAGTCTGGTGCGTACAGGGAACCGTTTCAGTTCGATATCAAGTCTGGTTCCAGCAGCCAGCTGGATGCAGCGAAAATGTTGGCGTCCCACGGTGAAAAAATGAAGCCCGAACAATCATTGTTGTCACTTCAGCAATCCCACAGTGCCACAGAGACAGTGCCTCTCCTAAGAAGCCACTCAATGCCTTCTGCTGCATGCACTATAAGCTCCCCACACACCTTTAGAGGTAGCTACTCATTCGATGATCACATCATGGAGCCTGAAGTCTTAAGCCGCAGCCAAGCGTTTTCCTCCCACCCTCGAATGCTAAAACGCCAACCAGCTATCGAGCTACCCTTGGGAGTGGAATACGTCTCGGAGGAGGTCGGCTCTGCCAGCAAAGAAACCGTTCCCAAACCTCCCGAGGAGCCTGAAACCAAGGAAAGCGATCTTACCAAAAAGTCCCGCAAGGGCCCCAAGGCGAAAGGGTTCATGTACGAGTGCAACGTGTGCGGCGCTCGCTATAAGAAGAGGGACAATTACGAGGCCCACAAGAAGTACTACTGCTCAGAACTGCAGCTCTCCAAGCCCCGCTCTGCCACGTCCCACACCTCGTCAGAGCCGGAGAAGAGCGCGGCGGAAGCCGATGTGTGGCCCCAGATGATGCATTACAAGCTGGGCAGCACCTTGGAGCTCACCCCGCTGCGGAAGAGGCGGAAGGAGAAGAGCCTCGGGGATGATGAGGAGCCTCCAGCTTTCGAATTATCTGACACCCCCTCCTCCAGCACTGGCCCAGGCGCTCAGTTTGCAAACCTGGCCTCCTCTGATGTGGCTCTAAACCTGACCCGTGAATCCTTGAAGTCACCAGCAGACTCGGGAAAATCCGCACCTTCTGAGGCCAGTGCCAGCTTCCATTCCAGGAACACCAAACCGGCTTCGAGCGCGGAGGGCAAGGAGAGGAGAACAACCTCGAAGGAGATCTCTGTCATCCAGCACACGAGCTCCTTTGAGAAGTCCGACTCCATCGAGCAGCCCAGCAGCTTGGAAGAGGACAAGCCCCTGTCCCAGTTCCCCTCTCAGCCCACGCCCCAGCACAGTCGCCCCCCTCACTCCCTGCAGCCCAGGCTGGTCCGCCAGCCCAACATCCAAGTCCCTGAGATTCTGGTCACCGAAGAGCCGGACAGGCCAGAAACAGAGCCAGAACCTCCTCCAAAGGAGCCAGAGAAAACCGAGGAATTCCAGTGGCCACAGAGGAGCCAGACTCTTTCCCAGCTCCCTGCAGAGAAACTCCCACCCAAGAAGAAGCGGCTCCGGCTGGCAGAAATGGCCCAGTCCTCCGGAGAGTCCAGCTTTGAGTCCGTCTCTCTCACCCGGAGCCCCAGCCAGGAGAGCAGCCTATCCCACGGCTCCAGCCACTCCATCTCCTTTGATCGGGACGACCACACCAAGCCAGAGTCGAGTAGCCAGCCCTCCGAATCCCACCCAAAACCTCCTGGCGTTGGCTCCCATATGCTGATGGTCCCCAGCCACCATCACCATTCCAGGGAAATGCGGAGATCCGCGTCTGAGCAGACGCCCAACGTGTCCCACCCTTCCCAGATGTCAGAGACTCGCAGCAAATCCTTCGACTACGGGAGCTTATCATCCACTCCTGCCTCCACCCCCGGCCCCTCCACCTCCTCGGCCGCCCAGGAGAGGAGGAAATGCTTCCTGGTGCGGCAAGCCTCCCTCACCAGGCACCCCGAGCACGAGCCAGACCCGGCCCCACCGGGCTGGCCAGACACGGAGGATCCAGCTCCTTCTTCCAGTAAATCTCCTGCCACGAGTTTGCCCCATCAGCAGACCTCGTCCTCCCCTTTGCCCTCTCACGGCACCTACCCGAGTGACAAGAGCCAGCCAAAGGACAGCCCTGAGCCATCCTACAGCCCGCCATACACAGAGGCCCTGCAGGTGTTCCACCACCCCGTGCCACAGCTGACGCTGCACGAGAAGCACTTCATGGCCCCCCAGGTTTCCATATTTCCCTACCAGCACCTGCTGCCGCAGCCGGGGCAGTCTGCAGAGATCTTCGCTGCCCACACCATGTCTGACATCCTCTCTGCCCAGTTCTCCATGCCTCAGATCCCTCCCTCCATATTCCAGACCCCGCCGCTGCCCCTCCCGCAGACACTCATCCACCCAGGCCCGCTTCACATCGCTCCTCCCTTGATGTCTCACCCCGCTGAGGTGTCCTTCAGGCACCCTTCATTCCTGCCCATGCACTACCCTGGCTCCTCCCCGATCCCCTCAGCCTTTTTCCTGCCTCTCCAGTCTCAGTTTGCTCTCCACTTGCCAGGCGATGCTGGTGGACATTTGCCACCGATCAAATCCAGTTTGTTCTCGGCAGCAGGAAGCTCCAGCCTGTCCCCGTGCACGGATTACGACTCGGACAGCAGGCTGCACCCTCTGACCTGCACAGCGAGTCCCGCGGTGTCTGTCACCGTGACCCAGCTCGTTGTCCCCACCCGGACGGAGCCCATGGTGTCCCTGGTTGTCCCTGTTCGCATCCAGACCAACATGCCCTCCTACGGCAGCGCCATGTACACCACGCTCTCCCAGATCCTGGTAACGCAGTCCCAGTGCAGCTCCTCCACCATTGTCCTCCCCAAATTTGATGACCGCCAGCCCAAGGGCGCCCTGGTGTGCAGCGCTGACGTCCATGGGCTGGGTTTTGACCTGGCCCAGATGATCACAGAGGAGCAGAGGAGCCTTTTCCAGAGCCCTTACCTGAGAGTGCCCCTGCCCTTGCCAGAACGAAAGGGCTACATGCCCCTCACCTGCCCCTCGGACAGCGTCCTCAGCCTGGAAGGGGGCCCCTCCACAGTTGGAGGGAGCAAAAGGATGCTGTCCCCAGCCGGCAGCTTGGAGCTGACGATGGAGACACAGCAGCAGAAGAGAGTGAAGGAGGAGGAAGTGTCTGAAGCAGAAGAGAAGCTGGAAGTGGTGAAGCCGCCCAGTGCAGTAGAGGAAGGGAAAAAGCAGGATGAATCTCACTTCCTTGCAGAAAGCCAGGACAGGGTCGAGGTTGAGACAGCACCCAGCGTGTCTGTGGAGCAGTCGGAGCCAAAGGAAACCTCGAGCAGTTCCCAGCAGGCCGTGTCCTGCTCGGGCTCCCCGAGCTTTGAGGCCCTGCAGGAGTACGAGCAGCCAGCTGGCAAACAGTTCCTCAGCCAGGAGCCTCTGCAGCCCGTGAAGAAGGAAGACTCCAAAGAATCGGTGGAGCAGCCTCCACCAACCCCTGCCAGCACTGCCCCCGTGCCCGAGGGCGCCGGCAGCGCGGGGAAGGCTCGGGAAGGCACAGACACCAAGAAGGTCCTGCAGTTCCCCAGTCTCCACACAACCACTAATGTCAGTTGGTGCTATTTAAACTACATCAAGCCAAATCACACCCCGCAAGCCGACGGCCGCTCCTCGGTGTACGCCAGCTGGTGCGTCAGCCTCTACAACCCCAACCTGCCCGGGGTGTCCACCAAGGCAGCCCTGGCCCTGCTGAGGTCCAAGCAGAAGGTGAGCAAGGAGACCTACACCATGGCCACCGCTCCGCGGCCTGAGGCGGGCAGGCTGGTCCCGGCCAGCTCCAGGAAGCCCAAAATGACCGAGGTAATGCAATCCTATCTCTTTCTCCTGATCCGTTTGGATGCGTGGGCAGAGGGGGCTGAGGGCCGGGGCGTGGCTGTGCTGAGGTTGGTGGGGGTTTACTCGTCCCGCTGGCGCTTTGGGCAGCGCCTGTTCTCAGTGAAGCTGTTAGAGTGAAGAACCCAAAGCCCACTGAAACCCCAACCCAGGGGGCAGGAGAGCCTGCTCCAAGGCCTGGTTTCTGTTCTCCAGTTCCTACTTGCCTTGTCACCCAAAAAGTAGGAGTCACCACCACCACCACCCCACGAACCACCACCGCTCCAGCACAAAGGATTAGACTTCATTTGCATTTGTCTTGATATTTCAAATAGCTTTATGGCTTTTTTTTTTTTTTTTTAATGCTGTTATAATTCCCTACATTTTGCATGTTAGAAATGAAAAAAAAAAAAAAAGGATTACCTTGGGGAAATGGGATTCTGTCTGGTTGTGCATCTGCTCATCTCACATTAATGAACATGGAGAGGCATGCTTAAAAGTATTTAAAAATATTAAAGGGAGATTTGCAAGTGTATTTAGGCCCCTGCAGAAGCACAAAGGCTGGCAGTGACATTTATAAAAGTGCCTCAGCGGGTCAGACACGTTTTGTTAAACACCCCTGTGGTTTGGTCCGTTTGGTCCATAGCTGCCCACCTGCTTTTCCAGGTATTTAAGGATATTTTATGCCTGGTTTTAGAGTTAAGACTTCACAGTGGCTTCCCAGGGGCAGAGCTCCCCCAAGGCAGTGCCCACACGGGCACAGAAGTCTTTAAGACGCTCCTGTGAGCTGCCTAATTTTATGTATCTCATTTTAAAGCCGGACTTTACCCCTCCTGCTTAATGCTGAACCAAACAGATCCCTTTAATCCAGATCATGTTCATGTAGATTAGCAAACAGAATCGCTCTAAAGATTTTGCAATTTGATATTCATCTCAAGTCAATTTATATTGATGGATTATTCATTTTATTTCTGTGTCATGAAATGAACTCTGAATATTAAATTTATCATAATCGCTGCTGCAGCTGCTGCTTATAAATATGTCTTAAAATACACAGTAGAGTGGCTTTGATTCAATAAATCTTTATTTCTATTCAGCATTTCCATCGCTCTCCTGCCGAAATCCAAGAGACAGATTTCCAGGGACACAGGGGCAGATAATTACCTGAGCAGTGCAATAACCACACTGAGATTTATGCACTATTTTTCCAAGGGTTTTATCTGAGTGCTGCCGTAGCACCCTCGATTTCAATGCCTCAAGGAAGTGCCTGTGCTGCTCTGAGCTCTGCTCTTTGCCATGGTGCTAAAACGCACACCCAGAGTGGGTGTCCGGAGGTACGAGACCCCCACGCCCTGAACAGCAGTGGTCCAGCCCTCGCTCATCCCAACCCACATTTCACTGCATGCATTGCCCCCAGCACCCCCTAAACCCCCTCACAAAACCCCTCCAGGCTGTCTGGTGGTGCAGGCTCAGGTTCCTGGGGCGCGATTTGCAGAGGCAAGAGTTTGCCCTGCCCAGTTCATCTCCATTCAATTGCCCTGCCAAGGACTTTGGAGAGGGATTTGTGCTCCTCCAAGGGCTTTGGGGAAGGATTTGTGCCCATCCAAGGGCTTTGGAGAGGGATTTGTGCCCCTCCAAGAGCTTTGGAGAGGGATTTGTGCCCCTCCAAGGGCTTTGGAGAGGGATTTGTGCCCCTCCAAGGGCTTTGGAGAGGGATTTGTGCCCTGCCAAGGGGTTTGGAGAGGGATTTGTGCCCATCCAAGGGCTTTGGAGAGGGATTTGTTCTCCTCCAAGGGCTTTGGAGAGGGATTTGTGCCCTGCCAAGGGCTTTGGAGAGGGATTTGTGCCCCTCCAAGGGCTTTGGAGAGGGATTTGTGCCCATCCAAGGGCTTTGGAGAGGGATTTGTGCCCATCCAAGGGCTTTGGGAAGGATTTGTGCCCCTCCAAGGGTTTTGGAGAAGAGTTTGTGCTCCTCCAAGGGCTTTGGAGAAGGATTTGTGCCCCTCCAAAGGCTCTGGAGAGGGATTTGTGCCCATCCAAGGGCTTTGGGAAGGATTTTTCCCCTCCAAGGGCTTTGGAGAGGGATTTGTGCCCCTCCAAGAGGAGGGAAACAGTGGATCCCAAACCCAGCCCTTCCTCCCCGCGTGGCTGGCAGAGCCCCTGGTAACTGCAGTGGAGATAAATGGAATTCTCAGCAGGCCCAGAACTGATTTGTGATCAGTGGGAGCGAAATCCTCCGTGCAGTGTTTAAAACACACACGGCTGGCACGGGATGTGCAGGGGCAGCAGCCTCCCTCCAAGGCTGGGAGTCCAACCCTCAGCTAACTCTGCTCTGGCTCCTTCCCTCCAACATTCCCTCCTTTCTGCAGCTCCAGGTTGTCACTGCCCCCCCAGGAGATGTAAAAAAGCTCCGGTGTTTTGTGCAGTTATGCATGCAGCAAGCAGTAGTTCTGTACGTGCTGTCTCCGTCCTTGGCTTGGGGTTTGAGATTTTCCAGTGGGATTTGCTGAGCAGATAATTCTGGAATTCTGGAGTGGCTGCGGGCTCCAGCGTGCATGTAGGGATGGCTGGTGACACTGTACTGGGGCGTGCACACTCTGTAAATTCGAACGGGACTGTAAAAGGGGATAGCAGTGACTGTATGACTTTGGCTCTCTGGTGCCTTTCATCTGTCAATGTTTTTGTGCTTTCGAAAGTTGCAATAAACAAACCTCGTGCTGCATCTAGCAAGTCAATTGTTTTGTATTCCTCAGCAAACCTGGGAAGGTTGTCCCCAGCAGTGTTCTGAGCCCGTAGCTCCCATCAGGAGGTGAAGCCCCAACCCTAAAAGTTTAAATTTTTGAGGGTTCTGAGTGTGTCTCCTGCCTCTGGTTTCCTCTCTGTCATCTCCATGCCCAGAGCCACCAGCTCGAGACCATTCCTGCTGTTAAATATTGAAGTGGTTCCTGGCACTGTTCTGCCCCAGGCCCTTTCTCATGAAATTCCTGGCACTTTTAGGGAGACAGGACAGCACAGGGACCATTCCCAGGAGGCTTCTAGGAAGGATGTGTGGATGGTGTGGACTTGGGGCTGATCTGGCCCCAAGGACAAAGAGCAACCCTGGGTGAATTTAATGCTCTGAGCTCCTGAATTTCCTGGGCAAATCTGAAAGGTTTGACCTCGTTTTCCAAAGCGACTTCTGAGTGAGTCCATCCCAGCTCCTGCTGTCATCCCGTGGCAGCTCCAGCAGTGCGGGGGCTGGGTCACATCCCCCTGGATTCTGTCGGTTCCCATTTGAGCTGCTCACTCTGTGGCATCCCCCAAACCCAGGGGAGACAAAGAGGCTCCACTGGGGTGATTCATCCCCCCTTAGGACAAGGCTGAGGTGGGGCAGGGGAATCACCTGGGCAGCCACCACTCCTGGCAGCCAGAGCCAAGGGTGACCAGCTCTGCTTTGGGCTTCAGGGGCTGCCTTCAGGCCAAAACCCTCTAAAAACTGCTCTCAGATGCCCTCAGCCCCATCCATAAATTACAGATAGTGTGAGGATGTGGGGATTCAAGTGATTGTCAGAGTTTCTGTGCACAGAATGACCTGGGGGAGAGGCCTCTGCTTTCCTTTCTCTGGAGACCTCTGGGTTTGTCCTGTTAGGCTGTAGGGGGAAACATCCCAACATTTCATTCCAGGCATGGAGAGCTCTCTCTGGACTTGTCCCATTAGGGTTTAGGGGACCAACACCCCAAAATTTCATTCCAGGCATGGAGAGCTCTCCTGGGGTTTGTCCTGTTAGGGTTTAGGGGACCAACACCCCACATTTTCATTCCAGGTGTGTAGAGCTCTCCTGGGGTTTGTCCCGTTAGGGTTTAGGGGACCAACACCCCAAAATTTCATTCCAGGCATGGAGAGCTCTCCTGGGGTTTGTCCTGTCAGGGTTTAGGGGACCAACACCCCACATTTTCATTCCAGGTGTGTAGAGCTCTCCTGGGGTTTGTCCTGTTAGGGTTTAGGGGACCAACACCCCACATTTTCATTCCAGGTGTGTAGAGCTCTCCCTGCATCCCACCCAGAGCCACAGAGGCAGCTTTGATGTTTAGGTCCAGCCTATAACAAACATTAAACGTGTAACTGAGGTGTCAGGGCATGACTTAAACCTTGGGCTGGGCAAGGTTTAGACAAAAATCCCCTCACCAAGGTGGCAGTTTAACAGAGAAAAAGCAGATCTGACCCTGGGAATGTGTGGGGAGGTTGAGGATTCTTTTCTCCCGTGGGTTTTGTGGCTTTCCCTGCACGGCGCCCTTGGCAGCGGGGTTGCAGTGAAAGGAAATCACCCGGGAGCACTGCCTGGAGAGTGATTTATGTCAGGCTGAGGTGGCTAAAACCCAGATTTGTGTGAGTGTGTGTGAGTGAGGGGGAAGCCCAGGGGTTCAGTGTATGAATTCTGCAGATGCCTCCTCTCCAGACCTTTCAGATGTGTAATTTTAGAGAGAGGATTATCCAGGGACAGAGATTTGGGAACAGAGACCCCACACGCTCAAAGTCACCCCACTTCTCTCCATCCCTCATTTTTCCAGTTGGCAAGAGCTGGATAACGTGGCGAGGGCATTAAAAACTTGTGAGAGCTCACAGTACACAACACAACCCTCAGGGCCCCAAATCCAGAGGGGGAGGCCCCATTGGTTAGGAGGGTGCCCTAACTGGAGCCCTTGGTGTGGGGAGCAGCCTGGGGACGCTGCTGGCTCTGCTGGGGCTGTTTGCTCTGTGTCTGCCTGGCGGTGATGTTGTCTGTAATCATGGATTGTTTTGCTCTTTTGGGGAGATAGGTTCATTTGCCTTCGCTCCTTTCTAATGAAGGTCGAAAAGATATAACTAGAGCTGAGAAGGAAGAGGAGAAAAGGGGAAAAGCAGAAGAAGAGGCTCTTGTGACCAAGCGAGGGGAGCCGGTGAGGATCAAGATCTTTGAAGGAGGGTGAGTGTCTCATTTTGTTTCTCTCTTTGTGTCTCGCACTGGCGTAGAGTTGTGACAGCGACGCTGAGGTGCCACTGGAGGTGAGCAGACGGAGCTGGATTTCGGTTTATTTTCCACAGCCGCTGTAAAAATTCAGCCCTCCAGCTCTGGAGTGCATGAATTCCCTATTTTTGAGCTGCCTTTAAGTCAGCAATCACCTGGATCTCTTTTCTGAGTGGGTGGTTGAGTGAAGAGCACAAATCTCGTGGCTGTCTCTGGAGTGACAGGGGTGCGCTCCTCAATCTTTCCAGAGCCTTCTCCTGAAAATGGTGTTCTGGTGGTTGTTCCCATTCTGAGGAGGATCTGGGGAGCTCTCTCCTGATGCCTGGGGTTTGGGTGGGCAACAAAAGCAGTGTTTTGTTTATGTGATTTCCATCCCACCCAACCGAAATAGCTCAAACCAGGATGGCTGCAAGGCCTTAATTCGAGGTGCATCTCAAACCCCGGCTCCAGGTGATTCCGAGGGTGCCTCAGGAATTCAGCACTGCTGTTTATTTCCTAAAAACTTAAAAAAAATAGCAAATGAACAATGTGTCTGTGGGTTACAATTACAGATCAACCTTCCTGGGTGTTGCAGAGGGGCCCAAATTGGTGGGGGCAGTTTCCAGCAGGATTTATCAGTCCTGCCCTTGCTGTTGGGTGGTCTTGGTTTCTGTGTGTTAGAAAAAGGCTTTCATTCGGCTGTGCTTGTGGTTTTGCCGCTGTTACCCGCTGAAACTCGGGTTTATTTTAAAATACCTCCTTAGCAGATGGTCAAACTAGCAAAGCAAGAGGGAAAAGCAGTGAGATGGGACAGGAAAGCTGCGTGTTGGTCGGGAGAGCTCAGCTCTGCCCAGGTGTGGGCTCTGCGTGCCCAGCTCCGGTTTGGGCAGGGAGTGGGGGATGCAAAGAGCCAACAGGGCCAACCCTGCCATGGCTGTGGCCTGAAACCACTCAGGGAGCAGCAGAATGAGAGATTTGATGGGCTCAGTAAATCTCTGTCACCCCCCTGTAGCAGACGGGACCCACGGGAGCGGAGTCGGGAGGGACACAATGCCGGGCACTGCTGGGGCACGTCAGGTCCTGGCTGTGGGTTCCGTGTGTGAATTCCATGTCCAGATTCCATACCTGAATTTCATGGCCCTGCCCAGGGCCGGCAGGACAGGCTGCGCTCCGTGTGCTCCGTGTGCTCCGTGTGCTCCTTCCCAGAAGGTTTCTGATGTCAGGGTGTTCAGCCCCAGCAGCCAGGACCTTTCCCTGCTGCTCTTTCCCAGACGTCTGCCAGGACCTTTTCCTGCAGATAAACCCACAGGGTGCCTGGTGCCTTCTGCAAGCTCCCAAATGGATCAGCCTCCCTTTCCTGGCCATCTCCTGAAAATGTTTTACGCAAAGTGCAGCCATTTTCGAGACATTATTTCACTCTCTTATTTTCTTTTTTTCCCTGTAAAAATGTCCTCGTTAATTCATTTCCCCCCCGATTTGTTGGTTTCACACTGAGTGCTGCTGGCCAGGCCCATCCTTCCGGGGGGATGCAGTTGGATTCTCAGCTTTTGGAACCATCCCACATTCTGTTGCCTAAACCAAGGAGGGATATTATCAATAAATTCACAAAAGCTGAACTTGCTGCAGCTCTTTGAGCTCCTTCTTCCCCTCGGGTTTGATTTCTTTGGAGCTCTTGTCTTTCTCTCTGCTATTTCCTACACTTTTCTCTCTGTGCATTCTTCTGGCTTCCCCAGTCCCATCACTTTTCCCCCTTGCTACACTCCTTATGGACTTCCAGGACTATCTCTGAGGCTGCTCCTGCTGCTCTCCAGCCTCCCAGCTGAAGTTTTATTCCTTGGCCTTCAGGCAAGACCAGAAACCCCAAATTTCCTCCTTTCACCATTCCCACTTGTCGGGAATGAAAGATGAGCCCCCCCAGAGCGCTGGGGGCAGCCTGGCTTCTCTTCTCTCCCTTGGAGTGTCTCCTACCCAGCTCTGGGACTGGGTGGTTCCTTTGTTTCCCCCTGGGAACGGGTTTGGATCCAGCCCCTGCAGGTTCCCTGGAGGTTCATGCCTGGGTTTGGGATCGGGGTCAGCAGTGCTGGGCATGGGGCTCAGTCCCTCCCTCCCCACCCTCTCCATGAGGGATTGGTGGTGCCAGGTCAGGAGGCGGCCCTGGGGCTGCCAGGAGGGCCTGGCTGGGGATGTTTCCAGCTCCTGGTGAGTTTCCAGCCCTTCCAGCACTGTTCTCCTGATGGGAGGAGGTTCTGCAGACCCTTTGCAGAGGCTCTGGGTCCCTGAAGCCTCAGGAGGGACGTGCACAGTCCCACCTAAACCTCTCCACTTTGAACTGGAGGTGGGACCCCCAGAGTTTTGTGTTTAAAGAACAAATTCCTCTTGAAGAGCAAGCCCTGAGGTCACTCCACGTGCAGTTTCAGCAGTGGCTTTGTATTTGAAACCGTGGAATTCTGCCAGGCTGGATAATCCCCATTCCCAGCAGACAGCCCCAGCCCTTGGCTGGAAGGTTGGGGTCATTTAACACCCCAAGGACGGGCTGGAGGCCGCGCAGGCTGCTTGGGCTGCGTTTGGGGGAACCATTAAACAGCCAGGTCAATGCCTGAGCTCCTCAAGGAGCAATCAAAACATCCACCGGGCTCGTCCTGAGGGATGCTGTGGTGGTCTGGGGCAGGGAAGATGATCTCTGAAGGTCAGGCTGGCCAGCAGCTCTGCTGTGGCTCCTCGGTGTCACCTTCACCACCCCCCTGTGGTGCCCATCCTGCAATCTGACATCATGAAACCAGAGACTGGGATCGACCTGAGTGAGAGCGGGGCCTCTGCTGCTCTCAGGGGCTGCTCAGCTCCCTGCTTGCTGCCCTTCCCACCGTGGAATCTGAGAGCAGAGGGGTGGGGACGCTTAATCCATGTCCTTCTGCTCCACAGCCCAGCCCTCTGTGCTGTTGTGGGGACAATAGGTGGGTTAGTTTAATTAGTTAATTACAACCAGTGGGAAAAGCAGTACCAAGGTATATAAAGTTAAAAACCTGAACTGACACCCCCAAACCAGTGCTGTGGAGAGTGAAAACTGCATTTCCTCCTTGGAAAACTGTTCCTTTTCTTCCTGCTTTAGGGGAAAAAATCCATTTACAGCTGTGACAATGAGATTGGAGACACAAATATCTGAGCATCCTGGCATTCCCACTTTAAAAAACCCCTCCCCTTCACACCATGTCATGGCACAAATCCACACATCCCCAAGGAGAACTTTTCACTTCCAGAGGGATGCTCAGGATTGTGCCCCAGGGGCTGCTCCTCTGCATTTCAGAGGAATCCAAACCTTTTCCTCATTGTCTTCCCCAAAATGTGACAGAGCTGGAGGTGCCCCAGGCATGGGATCTCCTGAACTGGGGTTCTGAACCCCAATCTCCCTCGAGCCTGGGTGCAGCCCCTTCCCAAATGACTGGGGGGTCCCTAAGGTTGGACTTTGCATTCCCTGGGGAGCTCCGGTGCTGAGGCCTGGAGCTGCCATGTGGCTTTTCCTTTCCTTTCCTTCTTTCCTTTCCTTTCCTCCTTTCCTTTCCTTTTTTTCCTTTCCTTTCCTTCCTTTCCTTTTTTTCCTTTCCTTTTCCTTTCCTTTCCTTCCTTTCCTTTTTTTCCTTTCCTTTTTGTTCTTTCCTTTTTTTTCCATTCCTTTTTGTTCTTTCCTTTTTTTTCCTTTCCTTTTCCTTTCCCCTTTCCTTTCCTTCCCCTTCCCCTTCCCTCTTTTGGGGTTTTAGGCACTCAGGAACACCACAGAGCTGTATTTTCCCTCATTTAGCCTGTCCAGCAAAAGATTTCCTCACGGTTGAAGGAAAAATGAGAAAATGGGGCTGTTTTAGCAGATTTGAGCATGATTGCTAATTACTGGATGAATGGGGGGAAAGCCCCACCTTGGGGTTACCCCTTAGCTGCTCTGAGCCTCCCCTCCCCGCTCTCCTCCCAGCTCTTGCCGCCGTGGGCTCACTGGGAGTTGCGGTGGCTGCTCCGGGCTGGTGCCACTCCATTCCTGTGCCCAAACTCTGGCACTCACCTGGCGGAAAGCCCCTGGCACAGCCCGGGGCAGGATCTGTGTTAAACCCGCAGAGTTCCCGGGCTGTGACCCCAACCCTGCGGCACCGCGGGGATTTCCTCGGCTGGGATGAGTTCTGGGAATTCTCCGTGTTTGTTTTGGAAGGAGTCGCTCATCCCGGAGGGAGGGATCCGAGGCACTTCCAGCTGCCCTGAGCGCCGGGGAGAGCCGAGGGTGATTCTCTGTTATTTAACACTGAATATGGAATCAGGGATTATCCAGGGTGGGAAGGGACCCACAAGGACCTGGAGTTCAACTCCTGACCCTGCCCAGGACAAGCCGCAGATTTACTCACTCAGAGCCCCAGGGCAGTGCCTGAAGTGGGAACACCTGTGATGAGAAGGGTTGGGCTCACACAGGAGCCACAAATCCCAGAATGGGCTGGCTTGGAAGGCAATTTAAATCCCATCCCAGCCCTGCCCTGGCAGGGACAGCTCCCCCTGTGCCAGGCTGCTCCCAGCCCCAATGGCCAGCCTGGCCTTGGGCACTGCCAGGGATCCAGGGGCAGCCACAGCTGCTCTGGCAATTCCAGCCCAGCCCCTGCCCACCCTGCCAGGGAACAATTCCTCCCCCAAATGCCAGCCAGCCCTGCCCTCTGGCACTGGGAAGCCATTCCCTGTGTGCTGGCCCTGAATCCCTTGTCCCCAGTCCCTCTGCAGCTCTCCTGGAGCCCCTTCAGGCCCTGCCAGGGGCTCGGAGCTCTCCCTGGAGCCTTCTCCTCTCCAGCTGAGCACCCCCAGCTCTCCCAGCCTGGATATTTTGCTCCATTCGTAGATGTAAGCAAAGAATTCCTGCAATTTATGTTTCTGAGGGAAAGGGGTTTTCCTGAGTCTGTTTGCTTTTCATGGCTGGGAGAAATTGGAGTTCAGCCTTTTCCCCCAGGGCTGGTGGTGCCAGACTGACCACTCACCGTCCACTTGAGCGTCTCCTGGGGGTTTGGTTGCTGGATTTTCCCTGCCCTGAGAAGTGCTGAGCAGGCACTGCTGCCCCGTGGCTGCACAGCCCTCCTGGGACTCACAGAACCACGGGATCACGGAGTGGTTTGGCTTGGGAGGGACCTTAAAGCCCACCCCATTCCAATCCCCCACCACAGGCAGGGCTGCCCCCAACCAAATCCCATCCTGGGTGTCCCGAGCTGCTCCCTGGGACAGGAGTTTAAATGCACTGGTGTTTGTGCTGCCTCTGTACAGGATATTTTAGTAAAAAAGTAGGGTTGATGTGGGGAATTTTTGGTTGTTTTTCAGCCAGGACTTCACCAGCAGTGCAGAGGGGAGGTTTCTTGTCCCTCTGAGCCCCCCAGGGACAGCCCCGTGGCCCATGAGCTGCAAACACCATTAACCCACTGGTGTTGGGGTGCTGGGAAGAAGGGAGAGCAAACCCTGGATTTGTCAGAGCTCAGCTGAAAAAAAGCTGCTGGCAGCTCTCCAGAAACCCAGGCCCTGTTTTCCCTCCCAGAGCTTCATTTCTTGTGGGGTTTCCATGGGGTTTGGGTGTGGCCTGAAGGGTTGTGATGCTCCCACTCGCCAGGATCCATCCTGGGTGCCACGGAAATGTTCTGGAGCTGGGCCAGGGCAGGCTCAGGCTGGAGAGCAGGGAAAGGTTCTTCCCCCAGAGGGTGCTGGCACTGCCCAGGCTCCCCAGGGAATGGGCACGGCCCCGAGGCTGCCAGAGCTCCAGGAGCGTTTGGGCAGCGCTGCCAGGGATGCCCAGGGGGGATTTGGGGTGTCTGGGCAGGGGTTGGATTTGGGATTGATGATCCCTGTGGGTCCCTTCCAGCTCAGGATATTCTGTGATTCTGTGACTTTACCAATCTCAGTTATAGAATCCTGGAATGGTTTGGGTTGGAGGGACCCTAAATCCCATCCAGCGCCACCCCTGCATGGGCAGGGGCACCTCCCAGTGTCCCAGGCTGCTCCAGCCCCAATGTCCAACCTTGGGCAGCGCTGCCAGGGATGCCCAGGGGGGATTTGGGGTGGCTGGGCAGGGCCAGGAATGGGACTGGATGATCCCTGTGGGTCCCTTCCAGCTCAGGATATTCCACGATTCTCCTAAAAGACCCCGAGGTCTCTCTGAGCACTGTAAAGTTACACTTTTTTCTTTTTGTAATAGCACAAGAAAAACACTTTTTGTGTCTAAAATGTAATCCAAAGGAGACAAAACACATCGTGGCAATTTAAGGAAGGAGAGATTTTTAAATTTTCCCAATACTGACAAGATAAAAGGGAGAATTGTTTAAGAGGCAGCTCTGCAGTGGGAACGGCTGCTTGAAAGATGCATTCCTTAATAAGAGGAGAGAAAAACAGCAAGGAGAGAAAAATATTTGCAAAATGAAAGGAATCTCTGCTTTTTGCTTTGGAAATCATTATATTCTTACATTAAAATATACTTAAAAGCCAATACTGTGAAAAGCTTCAATTCAATAGGAAGCAAATGCTTTTATTCCCTCCCCATAAAGTGTCTTCATGACAATTTGGATTTTTGTCGTTAATTCTGGGGGTTAGTTAAAAAGAAAATGTTTTCCCTGGTAACTCAGGGAACAGTCAAAGTGGAAAATCATTTTTTTCCAGTGGTTTGTTCAGGGAATCTTTCCTTGGATGGGGAGCAGCGAGGTAGAGGGTGGGAATCAGCCCTTGGAAGAGGAGGAAAGGGAGGAATTTAAGTGCAGAGTCAGAGCAGGAGCAGCGAAGCAAAGGTGTCACTGGCTGGGCTCTGAGCTTGGACAGCTCAGCGTGTTCTCCTGGGATCCCAGAGTGGTTTGGGGTGGAAGGGAATTTAAATCCCATCTCAATCCAGGGGCAGGGACACCTCCCCCCGCCCCAGGCTGCTCCAAGCCCCGTCCAGCCCAGTCTGGGAGTTTTGGCTGGAAGAGCTGAAGGTTTCCATCCCATTGTGGCTGTGACAGCACCACTGCCCAGAGCTGCCCCTCAGCAGCCAGGCCTGGCCACCACGAGCTCCTGGACAGGAAATTTTGTACAAAACAGGAATAACCTCGGGTTATTCGCTTGAAATTGGGGTTAATTTCTGTCAGGAGCAGCTCTGGGTTGTGGAACCACAGCTGGACCTTCAAGCACGACCCCAAATGTTACAAACACAGAGTTCCAGACTGGTTTGGGTTGGGAAGGGCCTTAAAGATCTCATCCCAACACCTTGCTGTGGGCAGGGAATGCTGTCAGAGCTCAGGGTGGGGAGCTTTGTGTTTTCCCTGCTTTTAGGAGCTGTGAGTTGGTACCTTTGGGAATGCACCTTAAGGGTCTGTGCAGAGCAACTCAGCATCATCCACATCCAATCTGCTTCCTTTGGTGTCTCCTTAGAGATGGGGGTGTAAAAAACCCCATTAACCCCCCCAGACCCCATTAAATCCTCCATCTTTCTATCCATAAGCACAGATCCCTTCCCAGCTCCATCCTAGCCCTTCACTGGATAAAAAAGACATGCAAGGCTTGGGCTCTTCCCACTGTGGGAGCAGCAGGGCCTGGCCAGGCTTGGCTTTGGGGTGCAGGATGTGCCCCTGTGCCTTTGGTGCCACAGCAGCTGTGTTTGTGCCCAGCAGCTCCTGGACCAGCTGTTCCCTGGCCTCCCCCACAGCTCTGGGAGCGCTGCTTGGAGCTGGGAAGGGGGACTGGGGCTGGTGGGCTCCTGCCTCAGCAGGATAAACCCTTCCCCTCTCAGTTCCTGGGGGTGTGAAGGGACACAGGCACTGCTGAGCTCGGTTGTGTTATGCCTTTAAATGTCTTAATGCTCCTCGCTGGGAATTGTTGACGTCTCCTGGCCTGGCCACCTCGTGGCTTCACTCCACAATCTGCGTTCATTCTGCAGCTTATTCCTGTTTTCCCAGGAAATCCCACAAACTCAGGAGGATTTAGTCTGGGTTGTTGTCTGGTTTCCTTTGTTACTTTTCCTCTGTTGCTCCTGCTGGTGCAGCCAGCCCCATTCCCTGACCCTTCCTCGTGGGTGCTCATTTCCCACAGCCAATTATTAAACAACGCTGTCTGCAGCTTCCTGCCTGACCTCGTGTGGGATGCTCAGGTTTCTGCAGAGATTTCCTTCCCCCAAAGAGCCCTACAAGCATCCAAGCCTGTGGGATTCCCCCGTGGTCCCTGCTGCAGGAGGAGGAGGATGCTCTTCCTGAGCCCAGCATTCCCAGGGGTTTTCCCAGCATCTTACTCCACTCACCACAAGTTTTATCTTCTCTCTGACAAGAATTCCCATTTGCTTCCAGCTCAAATCAAGACTAAATAAATGGGATCAAGCAGGAAAATGCCTTTGCTGCCTCTCACAGGTGCCTGGCTGGGCCCTGTGTCACCTTTGGGGGATGAGGGGTGCTCCAGCACCAGGCTGGGCACCAAAGGAGTTCAAAATCTACTCATTATGAATTTCTTTGCTTGCAATGCCTCGTAGATCCAAGGATCATCCCAGATGGGTAAAGAGGAGCAGCTCCTGCTCTGAGATTGACACCAGAGTGCCTGGGGAGGAAAAAGCAGTATTTTCCTTTCTCATGCAGTGCAAAGATGAATTCAGGGAGCAAAGAGGGAGAACAGGAGCATGGCCTTTTTGGGGAATCTCCTCCATGCCTTGCCAGAGATGGGTGGCCCCATCTCAAGTCATCCCTTGGCAAAAAACAGGGGCAAAATCAAGGCTGGCAGGAGTGGTGTCTCTCCTTGGGGCTGGTTAGACCATTCCCAGGTCTGGAGCTTTTCCTCTTTCCTGGGCCTCTGTGTGGCTCCATCTCATTTTGGGGTCGGGGGTTTGCTGATGAAACCCTGAGTGACCAACTCAGGGTCATTCCCTGCAGTGAGGCCGAGGTTTGTGGGGTCTGGGAGGGTGAGAATGGGAGCACAGGGGAGGGTCTGAGGGTGGAACCTCTGTGCTGATGTGATTTTTATACCAGAGAATTATAAACCAAAATGAACAAACAACTTTAGGGCCAGAAAGAGCCCGTGGGTGTTCCAGGTCTGAGGCTGTGGGCACAGCAGAGCAGGGAGAAAATGTCATGAGCTGGGAGCAAATGTGATGTCCAAGTGCAGCCGAAGGGACAGGCAGGAGCATTTCACAGAACCTCAGCCCCACAGGTGAGAGGATTCCCGTGGGAAGGAGGAGGATTTGATTGCACAGACAATTCTGGCAGCTGGACAGGGATGGAGAGAGGCAGAAATTGGTCAGAAGGGAAGAGCTGCAATTATCCAGCAGGAGAGGGACAGGCTGGAAGCTCTGAGCTCTCACAACAAAGAGGGGGGAGTGGAATGGAGAGAAAAATGGCTCGAGCTGCTGCCAGCTGGGAAGGGAAGAGAGGCTGAGGGTCAGAGATGATCTCGGGGTGGGGAAATGCCAAACTCCCAGGAGCGGGTGGATGCAGGTACCAGCTTCAAACACTCCTGGTGGGTTTGTTTGCATTTCCAAGGGGGTGCCTGCCCTCAGTTTCCCAGGAATAAGCAGTTCCCCGCAGGTTTTGATGCTTTCCTTTGTCAGGGGGTTGAAATTTAAAATGCAGAAGCGTTTGTGTGAAGTCCTGCAGCAAATCCACGATCACCTGGGCTGTCCTTCCTCATCCCGCATTCCCAGGCATGACACAATGCCTGACTCCGAGCCACCACGGGGTGACAGGGGCCAAACGTCTGGGATAATGAGCTGTGCCTGTTAACAGAGCGTTCATGGGCTGCTGGCAGAGCTCCAGCCGCTGGGGTTTGCACCTCATCCATGCTCTGACACAATCCCTGCCCTTAATTCTGTGGAAAATCGGAGCAGCCAAAGGTTTTTTATCATTTTGACTCGGGATTAAGCAGTTCTTAACATCTGCATGCCCAGGCAGCCTCTTCCGTGCAGGGATGGGGGTTCTGGGAGCCCTTTAATGGATTCCAAGCTCTGTGCAATCAATCAGGACAGACCCAGAGCCCAGAGCCTGATGCTCCATCTGTGTTCTGCTGGGAAAAGGGCAGGAGCGTGACTCTGAGAGTGTAATTCTGAACCGGCTTCTGGGACTTCCTTTTCTGTCACTTTCTAATGATGAAAACATTATTTTGGGGAGGCAGCTCCCCATGCAAGGCTGATGTTGATCTGATTCCTGTTTGGTGTGGTTTTGGGGTTGTTCTTTTTTTGTTTTAATGTTCCCAAATGTAGTTGGTTTTTAGTTCTCTTCAGTACTGGCTATCAGACATTTTATTAATTTGGGGGTTAGGGTCAGGGTTAAGGTCAGGGTTAAGGTTGAGGTTAGGGTTGGGGTTAGGTTTAGGGTTACCATTAGGGTCATGGTTAGGCTTGGGGTTGGGTTGGGATTAGGTTTAGGGTTAGGGTTAGTCTTAGGGTTAGGGTTGGGGTTGGTGTTGGGGTTATGGTTTCTCTCCCAGAGAGGCAGATGGGGTGTGGAATTCTTGGGAATAAGAGAAATTGTGAATTTCTGAGTGTAAAGTGTGGCTCAGTCAAGTTTTTTGAAAGTGACATGAATTTGGGGGTATTTTTCCTGTAAAATCCATCTACAAACCAGGGCTCCACCCAGAGTAGAGCCGTGACCCTGGGAGTGGGAATAAAGCCACCCCCATCCCAGTTTGCATTACAAATTTCACCTCTTGAGAAGTTTTCCTGTTCTGTGGGTTTGGAAGGGAGCCTGCAGCTCACCCTGGCGTGGGGACAGGGGACAGCCTGTGACAGAAGCCAGCAGTGGGACTGGGAGCACTTGGACAGGAAGGTTTTCCAGTTGCTCCCAGTTTGTCGCTGGAGGGGAGCAGCTCTGTCCTGGTGGCACAGGAGCTTTGGAGGTCATGGATTTCCTCCCTCAGCTGCCCAGCCCAGGGCGGTGCAGTGCTGGAGGGAGATCACTGCTCCTCCTGGGACACTGCCGGCCTTGGAGAGGCTCCAGAGGCTCTGGGATGTTCCCGGAGCTCATGGAATGAAGGCCAACGGGGCCAGAGGGAGTGGAACAGGCTCAGAAATCCAAGGAATAGCTGGAGGCAAGGATCCAACTCAGAGGCAGGGCTGCAGATAATTTTTTTTTAAAATATCCCAGGTTGCTTTTCACTATTTAAAAATTATTCTCCTTTTTTTTTTAATTATTATTATTTTAAAGTGAAGCTTCTCTACCTACTTTTTAATTTCAGTCCTTTTTTCGAGGAGGAGCTCCCCAGGGATGAGTTGCAGGCAGATCCATCCCAAACCTGCAGCCAGCCTCAGTCCCAGATTTCAGGATCAGCTGCAAGCTCAGCTCGGATTCTCCAGGCTGGAGCAGTGGGAAGGCTGTGGTCCCTCCCTGCGGGTGTTTAAAGGTGTTTCCCTGCCTGCAGGAGCTGCTGCTGCTGCTCTGAGCATCCCACAGAACCGAGAGGATGGGCAGGGATGGGGTGCAGGGTCCATCTCTGGAGAAATTCCTGTGTTTGTGCTGGAAATAAGAATTCAGCCCAGCTGTAGCTGCAGGTTTCTTACCCTGCAGAGCCTCAAACCAAAAGAAAATGTGATCTAATAAGATGATAAGCTGCTCTTGCTGCTGTTGAGATATGACTGAAGAATTCTGATCTTTTTAAACTGGAAGAGGGGAAGATCAGAGGCAGGGCCTCTCCTGGGGATGCTCACCTGGCATCTGTTTTTTTTGGGAATTTGGGTGGTTTTGAACGCTTGGGTGCCCTTGTCTCTATTCCTAACTTGGTATAATTGCTGTAAGGGAGTAATCAGAAGGATGTAGCCAAATTTTATAAATTTTTCTGGGTTTTGGGTGCTTTGGGTCCTCGTAGACCCCGGACCAAACTGGTTTGTGTTTCTTGTGGCAAATTCAGGTGTTTCTGAATGTTTGGGTGCCCTTGTCTCTCTTGGTATAATTCACATCATGGAATAATAACATACAAGTTTTATAAATGTTTCTGGGTTTTGGGTGCTTTGGGTCCTCGTAGACCCTGGACCAAACTGGTTTGTGTGACTGCTCTTGTGGGAAATTCAGGTGTTTCTGAAGGGTATATTTGCTGTAAGGGAATAATCAGATGGATGTAGCCAAATTTTATAAATTTTTCTTGGTTTTGGGTGCTTTGACTCCTCACAGACCCTGACCAAACTGGTTTTTGTTTCTTGTAGGAAATTCAGGTGTTTCTGAAGGGCATATTTGATATGACGGAATAATGAGATGCAAATTTTATCATTTTTTTCTGGGTTTTGGGTGCTCTGGCTCCTCGTGGACCCTGGACAAAGCTGGTTTGTGTGGCTCCTCCTGTGGGAGCAGCACAGTAGCGGCGCTTTCAGAGCACAAATTCTTCTCCCATATGTTTCAGATCAGCACTTAAATCAGCGCCTTTCAACGTCTGTGGGTGTCTTGACATTCTCGTTTAAACAAACTATTTGATGGCAGAATTATGGTGGTTTTAAGGCTGCAAGAGCCCAAGCACTCACAGGGCTCTCGTGAGTGGTTCAGTCCCCTCACAAAACCCCAAGAGCCCTTCCAAGTGTGGGGTTATCTGCAAAGCCTCTGCCTGTGGTGGGCCAGCAAGCTGGGGTTGATGAAACAGGAAATTTTATCAAATGGGAACTGGGCAAAGACCAAAAAACTCCCAGCCCTGTGCCTGGCAGGAGAGCTGAGGGTGAGAGAGCTGGAGGCTGCTGGGGTGTGCTACTCTGAAAGCAAACCAGTGGGAGATCCCAAGTCAGGATTACAACTTAACAGGAAAATTAAAATAGAGGCAATGATACAGAAACACTGGCTTAACCTGACAGAGTCAGGATATGACCTGACACACTGTTGGGCAGGGTGGGGGTAGCACTCCGATTAAAGGGTGGCTGCAGCCCTCTTTGAAGTGATAGAAATGGTTCTGTTGAAGCAGTGATCCTGTGGCATGGTCTGGTTCTGGTTCTCCTCTGAAGGTCCAGTGCTGGTTATGGAGCTCTTGTCCTCTGGGAATCCAGTAGGTCAGGGCTGACTGTGGTGTTCCAAACCTCAGATTATATCCAGCTAGGAATGCTTGGTTCCTCCCCCTGGGCGGAGCATCTCACATTGGGCTGATGTAATTTTATGGGCCATGCAGTGAGACTTGGTGGCCCATTAAGAGAAGATATCGCTCCGGAGGGAGTTATCAGGGATGAGTTATGGAAGAGACAAAGAGCCCTGCCCCAGCTGGTTCTACCACCTGTGATAGAACACACACTCTTGGTTATGTTATAAATGAAATGCCAATTAAATCGAATTAATAACTTGCGTGAGCCAAATTATTAATATAAAAACAAACAGAATTTATTTTTGATCAAATTGACAATCTTAATAAGCCACTATAAAGGAAAGCAGGGCCAAGCCTAGGTTCTTGGCCCTGGGTGACACATACACAGCTCTGAACACCAGCAGTTCAGAGAGGTAGGTGCACACCTTCGAGGTTTCTGAGTCCAGTTTTTATACTGTTTTTCTTGCTCCTGGCTAGGAAATCCTTTGTCCTTTTCATTTTTGATGGTCCTCTGGTCCAGTGATCAGGGGTCCATTTAGATGTTGATTTGTCCAAGGATTCTCTTTGTATTTCGGTTGATGTTTTCCAGTAACCCATCTTAGCGTTTCTGGGAAAGGACCGGTTCAGATGATGATTTTTCCGAGAAATCCTTATATGATTAAAATGAAGAGTCTTAAGCAAGAGGTCCACTCATCAGCAGTGTCCAGGGAGTAACAGATCCTATCTCTTACTCCTTTCAGATGGAAAGGATTTCCTAGCTGGGTAGGATGAACTCATAGTAAGTTGATGGGTCAGATGGATATCTGACTGAGGTCATTTCTTCTGGGTTTGCCTTCACTTCTTATGCTAATTTGCACCTTCCTTGAGCAAGGTGCCAGGAAACTTGCCAAGGTGTACTTTGAACATAACATATTTGAACATATATACACATTACAATCTGCTATATTTCACATTCTATATTTCACATTCATAACTTATTTTGATATACAACTTTAATTCCTTATGAATTTTGACTTATCTATAACAGTTACATCCTACATTGTGACCTACAACACAGGGAATTGGTCACTGGGGAGCTCCCAGGTGTCCTGGGTGAGGTGGGGAAATGCAGCAAATAAAGGAGCCTTGGGGAATTCAGGCTGGAAGTTGATGAGATTTTTCTCAGGAATTCACTAAGGCCAAGCAATGTGTGTTTTGATGTGCACAACGTACAGGGGACGTTGTTTTTCCCGTGGCTCTGTTGTTGGTTTGTGGATATTTTCCTTTTTTTCCCTCAAATATTGAGAATTGCAGTCAGGTGTGTGTGAGAGCAGAGGGTCCCAACATAAAAAAAGGACAATTATTGAGCCGGGCTGGGGGATTCAGAGCTGCCACGTGCCAGTCTGGCTGCAAAGTATCCCTAATTACAGTAATTTATTATCAATTCAGCTCCTCTCGTGTTGGACCTTGAGCTAAATTTGTTGAGCTGGGCTTCTCCAGCAGAGAATTCCCCAACCTCTGGTAGCCAGAGAGACTCTGGGAGATTCTGTGGAGAGAGTTGGATTTGCAGCTGGGCTTTCCCAGCAGAGAATTCCTGGCCCTGGTGCTGTTGGAGGCACAACTCTCCTGGATATCCCAGCATGAAACACCCTCAGGTTTCTCTGCTGAAATTTGGGGAGGTTTTATTCCTTTCAGTGAAGAGAATCATCCCTAAACCAGCTCCTGACTCTTCCCCAACTCCTTCAGGAGTCCCTGGTCCTCCCATTCCTGCCGTGCCAGGAATGCTGGAGAGCGCAGGCTGTGGCAGCAGGAACAGCAATCAGATATTTTTGCATATTTTTGTCTCTGTGACCTTCTTGCCTTCCCTGAGGGAGGGTGGCTCCTGTCACCAGAGCCACCACGGCCTCCAGCAGCTGAGGTCGCTTCTGGGGCAAGGTTCTTGTGCTGTGCCTGGGATCAGACGGCTCCGAGTCCCTCTGGATCCATTCAGGGAATTCCCAGCCAGATTGGTGGTCCCAGGAGTGCTGGTGGTTGTTGGCAGCTGCCAACAGAGGGGAGCAGGAGGGGTTTGGAGGAGGAGCCGCCTCGGATTCCTGCGAGGTTTAGCGGGGCCTGAGCTGCAGCAAAGCCACCTGTCCCAGATGGGGACACTGAGGGACCACCAGCAGCCTGGGTGTCCCTCCCTGCCTCAGGAAAAGTCCTGCTGCTCCAGGATAGCCAAGGATGCTGGCTTTGTAACTTCTGTGGGGCTAAAAATGGACCTGTTTTAGCCCCAGCAGAACTGACCATGAGGTCCTGGTACCACTGCACATGCAAAATACGGAGAGGAAACGTTTGGGGCAGGGAGCTGGGAGATGTCCCAGTTTTTTTCTTTTTAAGGGAACTATCCTGAAGTGTTAGGGCAGGAAGGAGTTCCCTGAAATCCAGGGGAAATGGTCTTGACTCCCCGTGATTGCAGAATCATAGAGCTACTCAGGTTGGAAAATCCCTCTGAGTTCGAGTCCAACCACTGATGATGCCACCAAGGCCAGCACTGATGGCTTCTAAATCCCTCCAGGGTTGGGGACTCCACCACTGCCCCGGGCAGCCTGCTCCAACTCTTTCCAGGAGGAATTTATTCCTAATATCCAATCTGAATCTCCTCTGGCACAACCTGCGTCCATTCCCTCTCTTCTGTCACTCTCAGCAGGTCAGGTTTTCTCTGCAAGCCAAACTTGCCCAAATCTGCTTTGAGCTCACCTTGAAGGAGGGTCCAGGATCTCTTCCCGTTCCTTGGGGGTTATTGTGGCTCCCAGCACCCCATTCTACCCTGGGAAGGGAAGCTGAAGGTGCAGGGACTCAATCCCTTGGAATTCAGCTGCAATCACCAACTTCTTTCTCCGGGGCCACCAGAAAACTGTGCTGGGAGAGCTTTCAGCCAGCATGGATGTGGAAATTCCAAGCACCATCAGCAGGCTCTCAGGGGACTCTAACATTTATTTTTCATCCTGTTTGCACCCTCTCCCCTCCTCCAAAGCCTGGACCTTCCGCCTGCACAAACCCCGGCACGTTCTGCTCCCTGTGCGTTGCCTCTGTGAGATTTCCACGGGAAAATTTCCAAGCAGGGATCGTTTCATCCCTCAGGGGAGGCGGCCAGACCGGGGGCATTTTCCATCGCTGCCTTGGGAGCTGCTCTCCTCCTCCTCCTCCCACCAGCTCCGCATTCCTGGGAGAGAATTCCGTGCCGCCGGTGTGTTTCCATCCCTGCCTTCCTCACCTCCCAGCTGCTGCGCTGCTCCGGTCTCTGCTCTCCCCGGGAACACCTCTGGGAGCGGCGGGAGCAGCGGGATCCCATGGCCCGGGCAGGCGCCGGGGTCGGGCTGCATCCTTGGGCAGTGGGGGCTCCCCTCCGGAGGGTAGAAAAAATATGGCGACCCAGATGGGGCTCAGTCGGTTTGGGGGATCTCTGCAGTTCAGGGCAGCTCCTGAAACGTGCAGTTTGTCTGCAAGGGCCGTGGGTGCAGGAGCTCTGCTGGAGCTGCCACAGCTCAGAGCATCCCCAGGGAGAGAGAGAGGGAGAGCCTGAGAGACTTCAGAGTCTAAGGGAGTGAGAGAGAGTAAGGGAGAGTAAAAGTGTAAGAGTGAGAGAGTAAGGGTGTGAGAGCATAAGTGACCTAAAAGTCTGGTTCCATGATATTCTATCTCTTCCTATACTGAATATGGCAATGGTACAACATCCAATCAGTAGAAGACAGAAATCCTTATAGAATTTACACACAACCTATCACAACTACTACATTACCATACTGGGTTACATTTTAACTCCTAAAAACTACTTTCTAAAACTACTTTTGTCTCCCCTG
>VYXG01002975.1:161786-192286 GCA_013397235.1 Lanius ludovicianus
GCACAGGGTCAGGGATCAGGCACAGGATCAGGGATCAAGCACAGGGTCAGGGATCTGGTGCTGTGCTGGGTTCAGGGTTTCTCCTGGACACCCCACACTCCTGCAGGGGCAGATCTGGCATCAGGGATCAGGCACAGGATGGAGGATCAGGCACAGGGTCATGGATCAGGCTCAAGGTCAGGGATCAGGGACAGGGTCAGGGATCAGGCACAGGGTCAAGGATCAGGCCCAGCTGCCCTGTAGCAGCTCCTGCACTCCCAGATCCTCCCATCCCTGCAGCCCACAATGCTCCTCCAAACCAAAATGCCAAAGTGATTTGCTTTTGCTGATGGAGAAATGCCATTAAAAGTTATTCTCTTTTAGTGTTTTTAGCCCAGTGAAAGCTCCTTGTGTGGATTTGGGTTGTTGGTGGATGTTTTCCAGGCTGATTTCGCCACCTCTGGAGGCAGCTCTGGGTGTGACAGAGCTTTGTGAGCCCCTCCTGTGGGATCACGGCAGGGAGCAGAGTCCTGGGAGGTGTTTTAAAGGCTGAACAGGCATAAAATCCTTCCATTGGTGCAGGGGACACCTCCTTGAGGACATTTTCCATCTTTGGCTCATGTTTAGCTGAAATCTTTCACTCCTTGGCTTCGCTCTGCCACTCTCAGGATAACTGTCCATAAAAATGTCCCTCCATCCTGACCATCCCAGGCCTTTTTCCGGATCTATCTGGAAAAATCACCTTTTCCTGGCTGTCCTTCAGTGTAACCATTCACTTTTCATGTTCATTCCTCCCAAATTCACCTTTGCATCCACCCCCCTCACACAGATCTCGTTTCCCTCCCAATTTTTCTGATTTGCTGGCACCATTTGGATTTTGAAGTGCAAAAAAAAAAAGACCCCAAACCAACCCTGGGTGCAGTCATGGGATCCCATCAGGAGAGAATTCCTTGGATTTGGTGGCACTGACCTGGCCCTGTCCCGGTGGCCTGGCTGCTCCTTGGGCAGTGCTACAGGCAGCAATTCCTGTGGGGTTTTCCAGTGAAATATGGACTCTGCAGTGCCCGTTTTGTAGGGAAGCTGGACCATCACTGATCTGCTCCTGGGCAGTGCCTTGGCCGTGGTTCTGAGGGGCTGGCGTGTCCCACTCAGCCCCAGTGCCACCAAGGCTCGCTGGCAGAGCTGTGGTCACCAGGAGGGCACTGTGGGGACACTCCCACTTTATTGTTTCCCTCTCAGAGAAATGTGGAAAATTGCCTTGGGTAGGATCTGAGCTGTGGGGACCCACCAGGGACAGGATAAAAAGCAGAAAGGGTCACTTAGGCTTGGGTGATCATTTCTTGGGTTTTCTTTTCAGTGCCATAAAATCCCTCCTCCTCCTCCTGTGTGTGCTTGAATTCCCGCAGAGAGAAGTGAGCAGGATGCATTAACCCCATTTATTTGTGCCTTTAGGGTTTCTTGCTGGATTGAGGTGCATTTTGTGGTGCTCTGCACTGTGTGAGAAGGAGAGGGAACAGCAGAGCTGCCACCTTGGGCTCCCTGAGGGCAGATTTTAGGTTGTCAGAATCCCTTGGGAAGCCGTCCTGAAGGGCACCGGAGGCCAGGAAGTCTGGACATCCTTCAGGAGGACAATCCCTGGAGTCCAGAAAGGCTGGACATCCCTCAGGAAGGCTGGATATCCCTCAGGAAGGCTGGACATCCCTCAGGAGGGAAATCCTGAGGGGCTGCTGTGCCTCACCCTTTAACAGTCAGATCAGTTTTCTGTAGGTCCCCAACCCCCCAAACTGGAAGAGAAGAACTGGGAGCAGAAGGAAGCCCCATAATCCACAGGGCAATGGTGTCTGTGACCCCAGTCAGACACACACAGGGCTCTGGGGCTGGATGGAATTGGCAGAAACGNTCAGGGATAGGGTCAGGGAGCAGGGACAGGGTCAGGGATCAGGGACAGGATCATGGATCAGGCGCAGGAGCAGGGATCAGGGATAGGGTCAGGGATCAGGGATCAGGAGCAGGGAGCAGGCACAGGACGGAAGATGAGGCACAGGATAGAGGATCAGGCACAGGATGGAGGATCNGTGCTGGGTTCAGGGTTTCTCCTGGACACCCCACACTCCTGCAGGGGCAGATCTGGCATCAGGGATCAGGCACAGGATGGAGGATCAGGCACAGGGTCATGGATCAGGCTCAAGGTCAGGGATCAGGGACAGGGTCAGGGATCAGGCACAGGGTCAAGGATCAGGCCCAGCTGCCCTGTAGCAGCTCCTGCACTCCCAGATCCTCCCATCCCTGCAGCCCACAATGCTCCTCCAAACCAAAATGCCAAAGTGATTTGCTTTTGCTGATGGAGAAATGCCATTAAAAGTTATTCTCTTTTAGTGTTTTTAGCCCAGTGAAAGCTCCTTGTGTGGATTTGGGTTGTTGGTGGATGTTTTCCAGGCTGATTTCGCCACCTCTGGAGGCAGCTCTGGGTGTGACAGAGCTTTGTGAGCCCCTCCTGTGGGATCACGGCAGGGAGCAGAGTCCTGGGAGGTGTTTTAAAGGCTGAACAGGCATAAAATCCTTCCATTGGTGCAGGGGACACCTCCTTGAGGACATTTTCCATCTTTGGCTCATGTTTAGCTGAAATCTTTCACTCCTTGGCTTCGCTCTGCCACTCTCAGGATAACTGTCCATAAAAATGTCCCTCCATCCTGACCATCCCAGGCCTTTTTCCGGATCTATCTGGAAAAATCACCTTTTCCTGGCTGTCCTTCAGTGTAACCATTCACTTTTCATGTTCATTCCTCCCAAATTCACCTTTGCATCCACCCCCCTCACACAGATCTCGTTTCCCTCCCAATTTTTCTGATTTGCTGGCACCATTTGGATTTTGAAGTGCAAAAAAAAAAAGACCCCAAACCAACCCTGGGTGCAGTCATGGGATCCCATCAGGAGAGAATTCCTTGGATTTGGTGGCACTGACCTGGCCCTGTCCCGGTGGCCTGGCTGCTCCTTGGGCAGTGCTACAGGCAGCAATTCCTGTGGGGTTTTCCAGTGAAATATGGACTCTGCAGTGCCCGTTTTGTAGGGAAGCTGGACCATCACTGATCTGCTCCTGGGCAGTGCCTTGGCCGTGGTTCTGAGGGGCTGGCGTGTCCCACTCAGCCCCAGTGCCACCAAGGCTCGCTGGCAGAGCTGTGGTCACCAGGAGGGCACTGTGGGGACACTCCCACTTTATTGTTTCCCTCTCAGAGAAATGTGGAAAATTGCCTTGGGTAGGATCTGAGCTGTGGGGACCCACCAGGGACAGGATAAAAAGCAGAAAGGGTCACTTAGGCTTGGGTGATCATTTCTTGGGTTTTCTTTTCAGTGCCATAAAATCCCTCCTCCTCCTCCTGTGTGTGCTTGAATTCCCGCAGAGAGAAGTGAGCAGGATGCATTAACCCCATTTATTTGTGCCTTTAGGGTTTCTTGCTGGATTGAGGTGCATTTTGTGGTGCTCTGCACTGTGTGAGAAGGAGAGGGAACAGCAGAGCTGCCACCTTGGGCTCCCTGAGGGCAGATTTTAGGTTGTCAGAATCCCTTGGGAAGCCGTCCTGAAGGGCACCGGAGGCCAGGAAGTCTGGACATCCTTCAGGAGGACAATCCCTGGAGTCCAGAAAGGCTGGACATCCCTCAGGAAGGCTGGATATCCCTCAGGAAGGCTGGACATCCCTCAGGAGGGAAATCCTGAGGGGCTGCTGTGCCTCACCCTTTAACAGTCAGATCAGTTTTCTGTAGGTCCCCAACCCCCCAAACTGGAAGAGAAGAACTGGGAGCAGAAGGAAGCCCCATAATCCACAGGGCAATGGTGTCTGTGACCCCAGTCAGACACACACAGGGCTCTGGGGCTGGATGGAATTGGCAGAAACGTTCACCAAGCCATTTCCCATTTCCCACCAATCCTGGCTCTTTGGGAGGTCACAGTGGACCACAGGTTCCCAAATGTGACCCACAGGAAGGGTCAGAGGAGGATCCAGGGGACTCCAGGCCTGACCTGAGTGCTGGAGGAGGTCATGGACAGATCATGCTCAGTGCCACCACATGGCACGTGTGGGACAGCCAGGCCCAAACACAGATTGGGAAAGGCAAGGAGTGACCTGGGCTCCTTCCCAGGCCAGGTGGGCGAGGGGGAGGTTGTGGATGCGTGTGTGGACTTTGGGAGAGCCTCTGGCACCCTTTCCCAAGGCATTTTGGGGACACTCAGGGCCTGGCCAGGTGCTCTCTTTGCTGGAGAAAAGCTGGAGTTAAATGGAGGGAGGATTTCATGGCTCAGCTTTTCTGTGATTCCCCAAGCCCATCCTTAGCTCTGGATCGATCCTAACCTGTTATCAAAATGAAATCCCACTGCAAACCAGCCCCCGGTGCCCTGCACTGGGCCTGGGGCAGGGCATGGGCCCTGCCCCGAGGCTGGCTCTGTTTGTCACCTTGGGCAGTGCCACCCTGCCAGTGCCAAACCCTACCTGAGCTGTTGTCACCTGACTGAGGGCATGGTGATGGTGACAGTCACACCCTCACACCTTGGGTGTGTCCCTGACAGTGACAGTCACACCCTCACCCTGTGGGTGTGTCCCTGAGGGTGACAGTCACACTGTGGGTGTGTCCCTGATGGTGACACTCACACCCTCACACCTTGGGTGTGTCCCTGAGGGTGACAGTCACACCCTCACCCCATGAGCGTGTCCCTCATCCAGCTCCCACCCCCCTGGGCAGTTTCCCTGGAGACTGGCGGGTTCTGTCTGGACGGATCCGTTATTCCAGCCAGGAAGAAGGAGATTTCCGTGCCAGCTCCTCCCGGATCCTGACCCAGCTTTGTTGGCCTTCTCTGGAAGAGCNGTCCCTGACGGTGACAGTCACACCTCACCCTGTGGGTGTGTCCCTGACAGTGACAGTCACACCTTCACACCCTGAGTGTGTCCCTGACAGTGACAGTCACACCCTCACCCTGTGGGTGTGTCCCTGACAGTGACAGTCACACCCTCACACCTTGGGTGTGTCCCTGAGGGTGACAGTCACACCCTCACCCCATGAGCGTGTCCCTCATCCAGCTCCCACCCCCCTGGGCAGTTTCCCTGGAGACTGGCGGGTTCTGTCTGGACGGATCCGTTATTCCAGCCAGGAAGAAGGAGATTTCCGTGCCAGCTCCTCCCGGATCCTGACCCAGCTTTGTTGGCCTTCTCTGGAAGAGCCGTTTGTCTCGCTGCAATATCCCTGTCTGGGAAATTGGGATGCTGGGGTGGTTTAGGATGCTTTCAGGAACCTGGAAATGACATTGTCTGGTGTGGGGTTTGTAAAGGAATCCCTCTGTTTGCCCTGCTGGAGCTTGGCACGAGCGAGGGGACATCTCAGGGCGACTGTCTGGCCTGAGGACACACCTGTGTGTGGTCATCCCAGCTGGTGTTTCCCTAGGGATTCCATGGGAAAGGCTGAGGAATTCTGCTGCGCATTCAGGTTCAGAGAGATCATCGTGTAGGGAGCTGTGAGGAAGGCAATTAATGATCGCTAATTAGGGGCACTGTGGTGGTTGCACATTTCTCCGCGACCTGGCAGATTTTGCAGCAGACACAACGCATAAATGAGATCAGTTAATCCCAGAGCAGCCTGTCAGGAACTTCCCAAAGATTTAGCCAAGCCAGATGAGTGGGCAGCCTGGTGACAGATGAAATGGGCCCTCAACAAACCCAAAACCTGACACCGAAGGCCACAACTCCAGAGCTTGACTTGGTTCACTTGACAGGGAACCAAACCCAGCAGCTCAGGATAGGGATCAGATATCCCATTCCTGTTCCTGTGCACCTAAAACCCAAAAAGCAAACAAGGGACTTTATCAAATGTCAAAACCAGTCGAGGAAATACTTCTTCAGTTGCTGTGAAAGCCTCCAGGGGTGTTCTTTGAGGCAGCAACAGGCTTCAAACTGTGGGAATTCACAGAATTAAGGCTGCCCAACTTAATTTTAAAGATGTAACCACTGTGCCCAGGCTGTGACCAGCAAAGCCTTTGCAGGGCGAGGTAAAATCCTGGTGGAATTTAAAAAAAGATTTAAAAAGGAAGCAGGAGGGAAGGGGTGATTCAGCCCAGCCATGAGCAATGAGTCCCCCAGAAACCTGCTCTGCCTCCCCGCCTGCCAACCACCAAACTTCCTTCCCCCCCGGCTGTCCAAGGTTTTATCCTGTGGTTTCCAGCCACATGGAGATTTTGGATGTGGCTCACAGCACTGAGGGGAAAAAAAGAAGTGTTTGTGGCTAAAAAGGCTGGTCAGGAATTTGTAACAGCCGATACTGAGAGCTAAAGCTCCTGAAGGCTGCAAATGCTTCGTGGGTTTGGGTTTCGGCTGAAGGGAAGGAGCTGAGACAAAGCTTTCTCCAGGTTTGTGTGTTCCCACTGCTGGGTTTCCGGTGCCTCCTGACAGCCGTGGCTCATTCTGGGGCTCCTGGGTCTCTGGTACGGGGTGACACCAGCCCTGCCCAGGCTGTGCCTGTTCCTCCTGCTCACACAAGGCTTTGCGGTCGTGGCCCAAAATGTGCCAGCAGGACACACCAAGGAACCTTTCAGAAATGCATCAAATAGCTGAATTTCTGTCTCTGTGTGTGTCTGTTTGAAAGGACAATTCCCCAAATCAGTTTCTGGGCTCGTAGGGACCATTAACCCCCCACATTCCCAGTCCTGCTGGCGCTGGAGGGGAGCGAGGCACTGCGGGAGCTGGGAGCTGCCAACGCCGGGGTTGTGAATTCCACAGGGAAGAGAAGCCCAGATGTGCTGACACAAACCCCAGCTGTGGCTGCCCACGGGATGTGCCCGCAGCAAACCCTGAGGAGCGGGGAAAATCCTTTGCCCGGGGTGAACCTTCACACAGAACGAGCTGTGGCTGATTTGTCTCTCTGATGCAAATCAGATGGGCACAGGAGCAGGGAAACCGGGATCATATTGAAGGAATTGTGTCCATAAATCCACCGCAGCCCTCGGAGCAGGCAGATGGCATCTGCAGCAGCGTTCTCTGGGTTCTGGCACTGTCACCTCCTGCTTTCTCCTTCTTTGGTTTGGGATTCCTTAAGTTTAACTTGCTTTTCACCTTTCTCCCCTCTCTCTGCCTGTTTTCCACCTGGTCTCAGGGAGCTGTGGGGGGATGGCTGTGCTGGAGCCTCCCAGAGTGTCAGATGGAGTGCAGTGCCTGCTCCCAGATTGAATCACTTGTCCCCTGTAAGGCAGCCCCGATGGCTTTAATGAGGCCGAGGGAGGGACACGAAGCCATTTCCACGGGAGGGTGAAATCAGGGGCAGTGCAGGGGCTGATAAAGGAGCAATTCCAGGTTTTAAATGGCCAGGTGACTCCCAGCACGGGGAGGAGGCAGAGAGGGAAGCCTCCAGTACAAATCTGAACTGAAAAAAATCAGGATTCCTGATTCCTTTTGCTCCTTTTGATGCTTTAAGTCCCTGGCTGGATGAAGAAGGGACATCAGCCATCCCTAAGAATGAGTTACGTGTGGCCCAGGATCTGTGTGGTTAAATGGAGGGAACTGGGCATACTGGGAGGGAGACTGGGGCACTCCGTGAGCTCTTCAGACACCAGCTCAGATCCCCTCTGCCCAGAGAATGAGAACCTTGTAATTTTGGTTTAGATTTTGGGTTTTTTAGGAGTTTTGGAGGTTTTTTTGATGGTTGGGAACGGCCACAATGGGGTGGCGTTGCTGTGACTTCACAGCAGATAAAATGAAGTACTTGGGCCACCAGGTGAGCCTGGTGATGATGTGGAGAGCTCCTGATGGCGCTGAAGGCCAGAAACACAAACTGTTCCTCTGCAAGCTGGACACCCAGGTCTGGTTTAGCCTGGCTTATGCTCCTGGTGCAGGCTGGGGCTGTCCAAACACCCAGATTTCCTCTCTCTTCTCTAATCCGTGTCCAAGCCTGAATCTGTGACCTCATCCCCTGAACCTCCGAGCCTCTCCCACGGCTCTGTGGGGCTCAGCCAGGACTGGCAGCACAGGAAGGGTTTAGTCCCAGCTCACCTCCTGCACCCAGGAGGATCACCCTGAATTTCAGCTGCAGCTCCCCCAGACACCCCCCTGGAGCTGGAATTCCTGAGGGAATGGAACAAAGTGTGTGGGAGACCCAGGGGTCCCCTCAGTGGGACTCTCCCACTTCTCACTCCACCCTTGCTGGGATGAGTTTCCATGGCTGCATCCTGTGCAGGCTGTGCCATTCCCATCCTGTCAGTCCTGGGCTGGATTAGGGACCTTTGTGTGTTTTTTAAACTCACTTTTAAATGACTCTGGTTTTTCTTCACTGTAAATACATGGATTTTAGCAATTATTGGTTATTCACTTGCTGGAGTGCTCAGCCTGTTCCAGGGCAGCTGTTTCTGCTCAAGCTTCTCAGTCTGGCTGCTGATTTTTTACCTTTCTGGTTTGGAATGGGCTTTGTTGGGAAGACACTAAAACCTGACTGATGCTGTTGGATGCCTTTGGATCCCCTATTAAGAGGTTTTAGACAGCCTGATTTTTTCCAGGGTGGATGTTTGGAGATTTCTGAAGACCAGACTTAATTCCTCCTGTGTAGAAAAGTGACTTGCAAGAAGTGCCATGCTTCAAAAATTTGGCCTCTTTAAGATCTGGGGGGAGCAATTTTGTGTTACCTTATTCTTCTTGTGCTGCGAGCACAGGAAATTGCAGACTTCATTTGCTGAGCAGCAGGAGGTTGGGAGATTTGTCTCAGTCTTACAAGGGTTTTTCAACCCCCCATCCTGCAGCCTTCCCCTTGCACTAATGCCTGGACAGAAAATCAAATATATCATGGGAAGGAAGGATGACCAACTTCATTCTCTAAAACTAAATTGTGATCCTGTGCCAAGGATAAAACAGCCTGGAGTCTGCGGTGTTTGCATTTAGCGGTGGCATGATTTATTTATATAAAAAAAGGATGTTTTCATCTCTTTGTGTCTGTGCTGGGTGTGTCATTCAGGCTGTGCAGGGGTCACAGAGCGAGATGTGGCATCGGTGACTTCTCAGGTGGCTCTTGCTGCAGCCCCAGCAGGTGGGAGGTGGTGTCTCAGGAGGTTTGGCTGGGATGTGTTTGCCCAGCGCCCTGCACCGTGCTGGGCGTGTTTTAAAAGGCAGGGAGGGAGAGGCAGCTGGGCTGGACTGGGATGGGCCCTGTCCAGACTGGCCTGAGTGCCTGTCTGTGTTTGAGGATGGGCTCATCAGGACAGTGAGGTGCCCCTGTGACTTGGCTCAGCCTCGGGGCTCTTGGTGTGTGCAGAGCAGCAGATGGAGGCCATGAGGACACATTCCAGCAGAGGAATCAGGTGTCTGGAGGCATCTGGGCACAAGCTTTGGATGATAATTTGCATTTATCCTAATTACCCAGAGCTACCAAACAGCAGCCAAGACCTGTGGTGTCAATAACGCGCTGAACTAACCCAGCAAAGTTGTGACTTCTTCTGTTGAGGTGGGAATCTTCTTTTTTTTTTGTTTTTTTTTTTCCTTTTTTTTTCCTTTTTTCTTTTTTTTTCCGCTTTATCACGCCACCTGTTGCTCATAGGTACAAATCAAACGAAGAGTATGTGTATGTGCGAGGCCGTGGAAGAGGGAAGTATGTTTGTGAGGAGTGTGGAATTCGCTGCAAGAAACCCAGCATGCTGAAGAAACACATTCGCACGCACACAGACGTCAGGCCGTACGTCTGCAAGTACTGTAACTTTGCTTTTAAAACCAAAGGTAAGCCACAGCCAGCTCCTCTGCTCAGTGTGGTGGCTCTGCCAGCCTGCTGGGGGGCACTGGCAAAGGGCAAGGGAAGGCCTTCCCAGGGGCTGCGAGCGCCCACGAGTTGGAGGGAGGGGGATGAGGGAGTCGGAAATTGGTTGGTGTTTTGGGAAGAGGAGCAGCTCTGCTGCAGCAGAGCTTCGCTGCCGTCCTCCTTGTGCTTCTCTCCAAGGGAAAAATCCTGAAATGCAGCTTCCCTGGCAGGGCTTTCCGAACCAAGCCACCCCAGAAGGAGAGCAGGAGCTCCAGGCCGAGCCCCTGGATCCAGGCTCTGGGTGGCTTTTCCTGCTGGTGCTCTCCAGATCTGCCCATTCTCATCCTCTGCAGCTGCATGTGGCTTCCACATTCTCTGTGTCACATCAAGGGACCTTTTCCCTAACGGCCTCCATCCCAGGACATCGAGCCATCAATGCCACCAGGTGTTCTCTGCCATGGCCTCAGGGAGGGTGTGAGTGAGCACAGGAGGAGCCTGCAAACCACAGGCAAAAGAAAAAGCCTATTCCAAGGGAAATGGGGATTGGGACTTTCCAAATGTGCCAGAGGTGCCTTTAACTTCTTGTAGGGTCTGGCACCGTGGGTTGGACAAATCTCTGGTGGCAGCAAGTGCTGGGGTAAAGGTGTGGGGCTCAATTTCTCAGTTACAGCTTGACAGAGATCTGTGAGTTCAGGGAGCCTTTGGACAATGCCCTTGGGCACGTGGGGGGATTTTGGGGGTTGTCCCATGCAGGAGCTGGCCTGGGTGATCCTTGTGGGTCCCTTCCAGCTCAGGATGCTCTGAAATGCCCGTAGTCTGTCACCAGAAGGTGACACGGCTGGGAGGGTTCAGTAGGCAGGAAGGACCCGGTGCCACCCTGGCAGGGGCACGGTGCGGGTGTGGGGACGGGCGCTGGGTGCTGCGTGCCCTGTGGCACGGGTGCTGGCCCAGACGTGACAGAGGAGGGCAAGGGAAGTGGCCAGAGCGGGTGACTCGGGCTGGGGCAGTGCCTGGAGCCGGTGGCTTTGCTGGGAAGGCTGGCAGGGGATTTCTGGGTGACAACGTGCTGGTGATCACTGGGACTGGGGGAGAACGGGAAGTGATACCGGGTTTGAGGCCAGGTTCTCATGCTGCACATCCCAGCGATGGTTCTTCCTCTCCCTCCCATCCTGGAGCTGTTTCTGATTCATTTCCTTTCTCTTCCCCTCTTGCTTTGACTTCCGAGGTTTCCCTTGGAGAGCTGAACCCACTCAGCCTCTCCCATCACTTCACCTCACTCCCCACCATGCTTCTGTAGGGCTTTTGTCCGGGGTGCTGGGCCCAAACCATCCTCTCCACCACCTCTCTGGCTGCTCTGCTCTTCATCTCTGCTCCCTTGAAGGCCACGATCTGTCAGCTCTGACTGCACATTGCCCACGGACACTTCCCTTCTTCCGCTTGGCATGGGCAAGGGAGCATGGAAATGCTTCCTTCCACAAAAACCAAAAAGAAATCATCAACATTCTGTTGGGATTTGAATGGCAAAGTATCCCTTTGCCTATGGATGCATGGAATGGGCAGCGCTTCCCTGGATCGGGGCTTTATGGATAAAAAGTTGCATGGTGGTGACCTGGAATTGCATGAGAAGGGCTCTTTGCTGGGAGGGGGTGATGGGCAGAGCCCCAGGACGTGCTCAGACTGCCCAGAAATGGGACAAAAGCTCTTTGGGGGCACAGGGACCTCGGGAAGAGTGGGGGGAAAGGCCCTGAGTGTGTTGATAAAAGCATCAGCTGGTGATGGGGAGTTATTACAAACAAGAGATTGCTTAAAAAATCCCCAGCAGGGGTAGGAGGAAAATCTGGATTTTTGCTCATGCCCTTGCCAGTGATTTTTTTAAGCCATCCCAAACCCTGATTCTTACCCAGAGTGACCCGGAGGAGCTGGAGCCCTGCAGAACTGGTGTTTCCCAACTCATTCTGGAGCCTCTCCCGAGGGGTTGGTTTGGGCCCCGGCTCCTGGGTGGGTTTGGCAGCTCCGGGAATTGCAGAATGCAGAAGCTGCAGCTCTCTCCCTCCTGCCAGGCTGCACTTGCACAAACACGGAGCTTTTTTAGAAATCAGCTTGGCAGAGTTAATTTTAGCCTTCAGCATCAGCTCCAGGGGGAGGTCTGTGGAGCTGGCTTCGTTTTGGCTGGGGGAGATCTCTCCAGCATGATCTAATGCTCTAAACTCTCAAGCAGCCTGGAAGCAGTTAAATGGGTTTTTATTATTATTATTATTATTATTTTTAATAAGGATCTTTATCTGGTTACCTCACCCCTCCCACTCCAGAAAATCCATCTCCGTGTTCCAAGAACTGGGAAAACTTTTGCAACAGAAAATGCTTTAAATATTTCCCCTTATTCACTAATTGTCTGCTTTTTGTGCCTTTCTGTCACTGGAAGCAAAGCTGTCCTTCGGGTTACAGAGCTGCAGGGAAAATTTATTTTTGTATTATTTTAAAGCAAATCCACGAGTTTGGTTTGTTTGTTTGTTTGTTTGTTTGTGGGGTTTTTGTGGGTTTTTTTTGGGGGGTTGATGTGTGTGCTTGCTTAGCTGATGGGGACAACAGCCTTGGAAATTTGGTTTGTAGAGATTGATCTGATTTGGTGTTTCTGGAGCAGATCTGAAGGTGCCTCTTTAATGAGGTGTCTCTCCCCCTCCACTCGGGGGGGCTCTGTGGCCGTGGCCTCCAGGAGTCTCTAAAGGAGGCTCAGCAGCTTCTGCGTTGTTTTCTGGGCAGGAAGGGAATGAAGGAAAAGCTGTTTTCCCTTTCAGGAAGGTCGGGGAGAGCTTTTCCCTTCCCCTCCCTCGTTTGGGGTGAGCTGGGAGGTGCTGGCACATGAATCCCTCCGACTTTCCCCTTTTCCAGTCATTTTCTGTCCTCCTTCAGACTCCCATCACCCTCTCCCGTCCTGATTGCTTGCAGAATTCCTCAGAATTTCTGGACAAAATGTATGGAGCAGCTCTGGGTGGCCGCTGCTGCCTCTGCCTGGAGGTCAGAAGGGACGAGGAGCTTCATTTTAATTTAAAGGGAGCCATGTGAAGGCCCCGGTACTGCTGGCTGGAGACACCCATTTCACAGTCTGGGCCACTCACACTTCCCAGACACCAGACTGCTCCATGGCCTCAGCCAGGGCCTCTAATAAATTCATTTTCAGTTCCTTGAATCAGCCCCTGACAGCACCGAGGTTCCTGCACATGTGAATATGTTCAATATATTAAATTAAAATACATTAAATGCATCCCCCCCAGCCCTTAAAGGGCTGCACAGTTTGTTGTTGTTGCAGTTCCAGCAGCCTCAGCCTCCCCTGGAAGGTGCAGAGCTGGTCCAGCTGGTGGAAAACCCCGGCAGAATTCCCTGCAGGGCACAGGGATGGACAAATTCCCAAAATATCCTGAGGGCTGGGGCCTGGAGGAGGGGAAGGGGCTGAGCATCCCTGGGGAGCCCCTGGGTGTGGTCCCTGCGCTCCTGGGGGTGCCACGAATGTCCCAAGGGATGGGGACAGAGTTCTCCTCAGGAATTTGCTGCCTGGACATCCCGTGGGATGTGTGGCCAGGAGCAGAGAATGTCCCAGTGGTCCAGCCAGGAGGTGAAACACAGAGCAAAAGGGCTCTGGAACTCTCCAGGGAAAGGGAAAAAAAAAATCCAGGAGTCAGGGCTGGAAGCAAAGGACAGGTGACTTCCAGTGAAATGTTCACTGGTATTTTCTTTAGCCAGTGCAGCCATTAAAGTCTCAGCCTCCATGGGAAATCTGCTCAGTGCTGGGATTGGGAAATCTGCAAATCCAGGCTAACTTTCTGGAATATCAGCCTTTGGCTGGTGCCAGGGGTAGATCTGATTGAGGAGGTGGCTGATATTTTCCAGCCTGTGTGGATACAGGCAGGATGTGCAAATTCACTCCTTCAATCTCTGTGTCAATAAGGATAAAAGACCATAATCCTTTTTTTTTAAAAAATGAACTCTTTTGCCCAATGAGTTCTGTAAATTAAAGCTTTTCTCCTCCTAAAGTCTCACCTGAGGACGTTATCTCCCCACCAAGACCCAAACCAAGGCCTGTGCAGTATTTAAATCCATGTAAAACCTGTTTCAAGGATTTACCTGGGACACAGAGTATCAGTTATTGCTGGTTCTCCATGTGTCAGTGCATTTCCCAGCAAATCACGGAATCCTGGAATGGTTTGGGATGGGAGGGACCTTAAATCCCACCCAGTGCCACCCCAGGGACAGCTCCCCCTGTGCCAGGCTGCTCCCAGCCCCAATGGCCAGCCTGGCCTTGGGCACTGCCAGGGATCCAGGGGCAGCCACAGCTGCTCTGGCAATTCCAGCCCAGCCCCTGCCCACCCTGCCAGGGAACAATTCCTTCCCCAAATGCCAGCCAGCCCTGCCCTCTGGCACTGGGAAGCCATTCCCTGTGTGCTGGCCCTGAATCCCTTGTCCCCAGTCCCTCTGCAGCTCTCCTGGAGCCCCTTCAGGCCCTGCCAGGGGCTCGGAGCTCTCCCTGGAGCCTTCTCCTCTCCAGCTGAGCACCCCCAGCTCTCCCAGCCTGGCCCTGTGGGATTCTCCTCCTTCCAGAGGAGCTGCTGCTCTCCTCGTGGATGATTTTCAAAGCAGAATGTGACAATTGTTCATCCTGGGAAGCTGGGACTGTTCCATGCTGCGCTCCTGCACTCGGTCATTTGTTGGGGTTTTTTAGAGTTTTTTTTTTTGGTTGTTTTGCTGAATTGTTCAGATTTAATGGCAGAAACAGGAAGGATGGTGCACCTGGTTATGAATCTGGCTGCAGCCCTGGCACAGACAGGACCTCTGTCCCAGGAGTCTCAATGCTTCAGCTCCCTCCACTCTGCTCTAACTCCATCACCTTGCAAGTAGGAGAACAGCTCTTCAAAAAAAAAAAAAATTAATTTCCCTCATGAACTTTAACTGGGAAATCACTTCTAGTCCCCATTAAGCTGCTTTAGGTGCTTTTGGAAGCCTCGAGTCTCAGCTTTCCCCAAACAGCACAGGCATTTAAACTGCCCCAAGTCCCCAGTGAGACCTCCCAGCATCGGCAGAGCCGAAGCAGCTGCAGCACATAGTTCTGGGCAGGCGTAATGGGAGCTGTGCTCACTCTGCCTCTGCTCCTCCTGGGGGCTCCCAGCTCCCAAGAATTCCTGAGGTTTTTTAAATATAGCCAGTTTATTTCAAATCTGGGGGGTTTTTTGGTAAACAATCCCCAGTGAGGAGCACTCACCTGCTCTGGGTTCAGTGCAATTCCTCTGCTATTTAAACCCAGCCTCCCTGCTGCTCTCTCTTTGGTCTCTGTTGCTCCCTCAGAGATGTTTTTCCATGGTTTCCAAGGAAGCAATGCTGTGTGGTTTTCTTACTTTTTTTTTTCCTCCTTTTTTTAACTCGGGAGCCAGAACTCTGCAAGGCAACAAGTAGCTGTGAGTCTTCCCTTGCAGGATCCAGGCCCAGCTTTCACTTAGGCAGAGCACTGTTGATTTTACTGGAAATCTGCCGAAGGACTCGAGCAGGTTTCATCCTGCCAGCATTAATTAAGGGGTCTAAAAAAACCACAAACTGGAGGAAGAGCCCCGATAAGACAAATATCCTTGTCCTCCAGATTGCTCCCAGGATGATCACTCAGCTTCTCAGCTGGTGGAAAGCAGCATCCAGCTTTTAATTTCCTTCAAATGATGCAGAGGGGGCAGATGAGGATCTGTCCTGCTGAGTCTCCCTTCCCTGAAAGGCTGCAGCATCCCAGTTGGGTTGGGATTTCTCCTGGAGTGTGGGCAGGATTTACACCCCGAGCTTTGCAGGAGCCTCTTGGCTTTACCTGTGGGGGGTGAAGGAAGGGACAGAGCAGAGGAAAAAGAAGAGGAAGGAGAGTAAAGCTTGGAATGACTTGGTCCTGTGGTGTTTGGGGTGAATTTGTTGGCACTGGGGGCTGGCAGTGCCCGGGCTGGGGAGGGAGGGCAGCAGCCACACGCTGGGACAGAAAGGAGAGCAGGAGGTGTCACTGGTGGCTCCTGGCACAGCTTCTCAGCCCCAGCAGCTTCTGAGGTGCAGGGAGGGCTCTGAGACCCCTGCCCAGGTCCTGCAGCTCCACAGGGACAGGGAGCACTGGACCTTTGGACACCTGAGGTGGCCACAGTGGCCTCGGAGTGCCAGTGAAGAGTCCCAAGCATGGCATCCAACAGCCCCCCTCTCCTCAGGAATTCCTGCTGTTCCCTCCGGGTGTTTGCAGAGCTGGGTGCTGGTGGCACAGAGGATTTAGGGGCTGCTTTTGGGGCTGGGGCCACACCAGAACTCCGGGGGATGTCCCCTCCCCGCTCACAGCCCGGGCTGATTCTGTGTTTGCTGCCCTTGGGGTGACTCCAGGCAGGGATTTTGCTGTGCTGGCTGGGCAGGGATGGGGCATTTCTGCCAGGTGGGCTGTGAGGTGCCCTGCTGGGTGGGCAGCAGCACAGGGTGGATTTCAGCACGCTGGCTCCGTGTTTGTGCTGGTTTTCACTTCCAAAACGAAATTCCAGCTCCATGAGGCCGCACTTTGGACTGGTTGGGTGCTTTTTTTTTTTTCATTTTCAGGCAATGGTGATTCACTGGGAGCAGAGGGGGCCATGAGAACACACTCCTGGCTCACGGGGTGGGTTTGGGGCCACAGCAAAACTCCAGGTTTGGGGTGGACAAAGAAGGCTCTGGTTTGGAGCAGGGAGCTGAGCCAGGCTGGCCTCATCCTCACACCTGAGTGTCCTGACCATGGGGCTAAGGGGAGTTAAACACGAGGCTTAAAAATAAGAAATCTCTCTTACTTGGAGCTGTTTTGCTGCATTTAAATTATTAAACATGCCCTGGATCCACATCCAGCCTGGGTGCCAGATACACGGGGATAGAGTCAGCCTTTGTCTCCCGTGGTCTTCCCTGCTGGAGCTGCTCCATTTTGTATGAAATGGGCTGAAATAAATAATTCATGGGCTAAGGAGGATTCCAGGTGGCAGCTGAGTGGTTGTGGCACTCTCTGAGGGGTGAGAGCACCACGGGTAGTGCTCTGCTCCAGCAAACAGTGGCTTTTTCATCCCAAATATCCAGAGCAGCAGCAGGAGAGGCTCAGAGAGACCCTCTGTGCTCCCACCAGCTCAGGAACTGCACACTTTGCATTGCAGGACCTCCATCCTCAGCTGGAGGTTGTAATGAAGTGGGAGAATTCAGTTTTTCCTTTTGTTTTTTTTTTTTATTGTTTGGTGAGAAAACCAAGCCTGGTTCTCCTCAGTGCCCTCAGGTGTCAGTAGCAGCAAGGCTGAGGGCACAGCAGGGAACAGGGAATGCTCAGCCAGCGCTGGGAAAGTCAAACATTCCTTCAGCAGGGCCCACGTTTGCTCTCATCATCCCCTCAGCCCATAAATCCCTGGAAGTGTCCAAGGCCAGGTTGGATGAGGCTTGGAACAACTTGGAATAGTGGAAGGTGTCCTGGCCCACGGGACTGGATGGGCTTTAAGGTCCATCCCAGCCCCAGTCTGAGATTTTAGGAAGAGTTGTCGGAGAGGAAAAGGGAAAATGGGACCTTTTTGCCTTAATTTTCCTCCCTTCATTTCCTGTCTGTTCCCCCTCCAGCAAACACTCTCCTTCACTCAGCATTCCCTGGGCTAAAAGTCGGGTTAATTAGTGTCTAATTAACCTGCCTGTAATTTGGGAGGTCGAATTAGAGAGGTGCTTTGTGATGCCCAGGAATTATCCCGCCTCGCTGTCCCAGAGAAGCCCCCGGTGACCCCACATCCCCTGCCCTCCCTCACTGGGGCTGCCCTTCCCCATCCTGGCCACGGGGAAGCCTCCTCAGGAGATTTCTGAATTCCAGGGGGTGTCCAAGGCTCCTCCTGCTCACGGAGCTGAGAGCTTTGGCCTGGTCCTTTGGTGCCTTCCAGAGCACCGGAGCCATCCTTGTGGGGCAAAATGGGAATGGGGGGTTTTCCCCTCTTGCTGGCAGCTCAAACCCTCATTTTATCGTGGAATCATAAAATCATTAAAGCTGGAAAAGCCCTCCCAGATACTCCAACCACTCCCTCCCTGCCCTGTGTCCCCAAGTGCCACATCCACTCGTTTTTGGAACATTTCCAGGGTGGAACTGCTCTGCTTTGGGGTTCTGGGGGCCCCCTCACCTCCAGGCAGGCAGGGCTTTGTTGGGATGAGTTTGGGGGTGATGCCACAGTGGGATGTGTTTTTCTTTTCCTGCTTTCCTGCCATTTTTCCTTTGCTGCACCCTCACAGCTGAAACAACCCAGGTTTTTTCTTCCCCCAGCCCCAAAACTGTGCCCCAGCAGTTTTTCCAGGCTGCAGAACACCTGAAGGGTCCCCCAGCACCTCCTGCTGCACCCTGGGGCAGCAGCAGAGGGACGGAAGGGGGGACCTGGCCTCGTGTCATGGGGGATTTGCAGTGGGCAGGGGCTTGGGGACAGTCAGGACCTCAGTCTGGTTCAGAGAGAGTTTTGGCTTGTGACTGCTGAGCTTGTAAAAGGGAAAAAAAAAAGAAAATAAAAAGAAAGAAAAATCGAAAAAAAACTAAAATCAAACCAAACAAAAAAAAAACCCCAAAACAAAACAAAACCACAAAACAAAAATAAAAAACAAACCAAAAACCAAAAAAAAANAAAAAAAAAAAAAAAAAAAAAAAAAAAAAAAAAAAAAAAAACCCCAAAAAAAAAAAAAAAAAAAAAAAGAAAAGAGAGGGGAAAAAAAGGGGGAAAAGGGAGTCATATTTGAGTAAAATACATTTTCTGCTTCTTTTCAGGGAATCTGACTAAACATATGAAGTCAAAGGCCCACAGCAAAAAATGTCAGGAGCTGGGCGTGTTGGTATCTTCACTGGTGGATCTGGAAGCCGAAGAAGGTAAAAATCCTTTCCCTTTCTAAAGCTGCTGTGAGTGCTGAGGGAGGGGCAGGAGCCAGCCGGGAGCCAGCCCTGCCCCAGGTGGGAGCAGTTCTGTTCCCCCAGGCTCCTTCCAGGGGTTTCTGCGTGCCTGGGGCCGTGCTGGGAGCTCCCTCCGTGGGCAAAGTGTGAGCCTGGCTCCCCTTGCTGGGGGTTGGTGATCTCAGAGGGATTTTCCAGCTTTAAGGGCTCGGGTTCGGTGCCTGCCTGAAGGTTTTGGTGGTGCAGGGATGGGCAGGGATGGACAGGGATGGGCAGGGATGGACAGGGATGGACAGGGATGGGCAGGGATGGACAGAGATGGACAGGGATGGGCAGGGATGGGCAGAGATGGGCAGGGATGGGCAGGGATTGACAGAGATGGGCAGGGATGGGCAGGGATGGGCAGGGATGGACAGGGATGGACAGAGATGGGCAGGGATGGACAGGGATGGGCAGGGATGGACAGAGATGGACAGGGATGGGCAGAGATGGGCAGGGATGGACAGGGATGGGCAGGGCCCGTCCTGCTCCGTTCTCAGCATGTGCATCCCAATAAACCAGGGATCTGTGGCGTGAGAAGCTCCTTGTTGTATCCCAGGGTGTCTCTGCCATGCTCTGGAGGAGCCCAGGCCTTTTCTGGCTCTGAAGGGAATCTCCAAAGCATCAAAATGAGACCCCCAAGGATCCCACCCCAACGGTGATTGCACCCCAAGGGTGATCCCAGCCCTGAGCGTTCCATGCCTGAGGCTGTGCAGCCCCACTCTGGTGCTGCAAGCACAGGCTGGAGGGTGAAGGGGATCCTGGCAGCCTGATTGGGGTCTGGGGGAATGGTTTATCATTCAAGGTGCTGAATGTGAGCCTGGGGGTGGCCCCTTGGTGGCCCTGAGGGCTGTTCCTGCACCGGGCAGACGCAGTTGCACAGGGCTCCTCCTTCCCACAGGAGGGCACAGCCAAAACCCAGCGAGGGATTTTGCACTTGTCATCCCAAGGGAAAAGTGTTGGTGTGTGTTAACAGCAGGAGGGGGAGGCTCCTGCCGTGGGATATCACTGGAGAACTCTTTCATCCCAGGGACTTACGTAAAATAATTGGTTACCTGAGATCTGTCCCTGCTCTCACAACCCCTCTGGTGTTGCTTCTGCAGATCCCTAAACCCACAGAGCTGCTGCAGGGCTGGAGCCCCTCTGGAGCCAGGCTGGGAGAGCTGGGGGTGCTCAGCTGGAGAGGAGAAGGCTCCAGGGAGAGCTCTGAGCCCCTGGCAGGGCCTGAAGGGGCTCCAGGAGAGCTGCAGAGGGACTGGGGACAAGGGATTCAGGGCCAGCACCCAGGGAATGGCTTCCCAGTGCCAGAGGGCAGGGCTGGCTGGGATTTGGGGAAGGAATTGTTCCCTGGCAGGGTGGGCAGGGGCTGGGCTGGAATTGCCAGAGCAGCTGTGGCTGCCCCTGGATCCCTGGCAGTGCCCAAGGCCAGGCTGGCCATTGGGGCTGGGAGCAGCCTGGCACAGGGGGAGCTGTCCCTGCCAGGGCAGGGGTGGGATGGGGTGAATTTTGAGGTCCTTCCCATCCCAAACCATTCCATGATCAAAGCCAGGAAGGGGGAGCAGGAAAGTGACTCCCAAGGATTCATTTCACAGTTCTGAAAGAACGACTGTTGCTTTATCCCCTTCCACCAGAGAAGGAATTAATCCCATTGCGTGTCACTGCTGAAAACCTGCGAATCCAACATCCTATTTATGCTCTGTGGAGCTGCAGCCTTCTGAGGGCACAGGGGTCACTTCAGCAGCTCGGGGGAGTGCTTTCATTCCCGACTTCCACAGCCACTCATCCCCGGATCACTCAGGGTTAACGCACTCAGCGTTGTTGTGGAAGTCGGGATGGGTGAAAGCTCGGGGAAAGGAGTTCTGACAGGGGATGGCCTCGTGGGAAGAGGAATTCTAAGGCAGGTCCCCCTGGCATGCCCAGGGCAGCTGGGAGAGCTCTCAGCCCAAACCACGGCCCCATCAGCTGCGGGGCTTTGCTTTGGCCATCACTCAAAGCAAAGTGCCCCCTCCCTGCCTGAGGCTGCCGGGGGTGCTCAGAGCCTCGGGGAGGGTCTCCTCTCCGGGTGTTGGTTGGCTGCAGAGCTGCCCCTGGAATGTGTCTGGACTCTGTGCAAGCAATCCGTGTCAATTTGGGATTACGAACCCCCCCCCAATCCCATTTCCTGCTCCTGTTGCTGCCGAGCCCCTCTGTGGGTGCTGAGGGGTGCACAGAGGTGCCCTCAGGTGGGGTGGGATCACAGGAAGTTTCCTTTCGTTCCTCCCAGCTTCCTTCCCACCTGTTCAAAGCCAGCACTGGAGTTCTGCTGGCGATGGGAATGTTCTGCTGCACGAGCAGAGAGGCCCATTGCTCCCAAACATCGAGTAAATACTGAATTCAGCCGCCAGGGACACGGGCAGAAAATGGGATTTTGTCCTCTAATGGTCGGAGCTGTTTGGATGGATGAGAAAATAACCCAGGAACGGCAGAAAGGTGCATGAGAAATCCAAGATCCAGCTGTGATCACAGCCCCCGTTCTCAGGGTGAGGGGCTGCAAAGCAGCCTCCCCTGTGCCCTCTCTCTTCCTTGCAAAGAGGCTCAGAACCAGAACTAAAAGGACTGTTTTAATTAAATAATAATAAAAAAGGCTCCAATTTCCAAGTGACACAAAGCAGCACGGGAAGGTTGCTGTGCTTTCCCCTGGGGGCAAGCAGGGAGGGAGCAGACTAAAACTCCCTGGATTATTTTAAACTGGAGTTGTATTTCACTTGATTGTTTGTATTTCTATTTAAGGGGCAGCAGAAAGCAAGGGGTGTTACTATAAAAGGAGATTGGAGCAGAATTCCTCACTCCTGCCTGGGCTGGGCTCGGTGGGATGGCACCATTCGGGGAGGATAAATAACACACACAGGATGAAATGCAACCTCAGACAAAGCTGTCAGCAGGACACATTCCCACTAATTCCCTCTCTCCTTCCTTGCTCCATCCCTCCCTCCCTCCCGGCCCTGCCCTTTCTCCCCCCATGAGCTCAGCAGGATGAATTTTGGAAGCCTGGGCTCAGGTCTGCAGGGATTGTGTCAGGAGGCCAAAGCAGGTCCCTGGGGCTGTCCTGGGACTCACTGAGATGTTCCCTTGCTGGAATTTGGGGTGGCAAACACAAACAGCACCCCCAGTTTGGGGCTGGCTTCACTTTCCCTTTGCTCCTGACCCCAGACCCTGCTCTGTCCCAGCCGGAGCAAAGAAAGGAGAGCACCAGGAGCAGGCACAGCTCCTGTCTGTCCCCAAACCCTAAAGCAGAGTCAGGGACTGGCTCACAGCTCTGCCAGTGAAACCTATTCCTGTTCCAGGCAGGAAACATGCACGGCCCAGCCTACAGCTGGGAGTTAGGAATAATATTTGTTCTGAGCTCAGCTCCTCTGGGAGTTTGCAAACAGCCCGGGCCCAGCATCACCACGGAGGATTTCACAGTGTGAGCCAGAATCCCTCCCCGTGGAGAGCTGCTGGGACAGCTCTGCCTTCAGGGACTGCTGCAGGCAGATTCTGAATGGGTGTTTGCAGGGATTTCCACTCCCAGTTTCAGGCAGGCTCTTGGATGGATAATCAGCCGTGGGAAAATCCATGGGACTGGGAATGTGTGTTGGTTTGAAAGACAGGTGTCTGCTAAGGAAAGCAGGAGCCTCCCTTGGAATGGAAGATGCAACCCCCCCCCTTCCCTCTGAATTGTTGAAATCAAGGGGCTTTGAGGCAAATATATGGGAAATTGGAATAACAGTTCTTTACTTAAAAAAAAAAAGTAAATAAATAAATAAATAAATAAAACAAGGCAGAAAAAAGAAAACAAAACAAACAAAAAAACCCCAAAAAACCAACCAAACAAACAAAAAAAAACAAAAAAACCCCAAACCAAACAAAAAAAAAAAAAAAAAAAAAAACACAAAACAAAAAAACCCAACCCAAACCAAACAACCAAACAGGAAAATCCTGCTTTAAGCTGGCAGTGTCAGATCTGAGCTGGCCCTGTCAGTCAGGGCAGCAGTAGCAGCCCCATAAAGCAGCTGCAGTCCTCCTGAAGGGAATGGATGTGGTTCTGTTGGTGCTCCTGTGTGGAGAGATCTGGCCTTCCTCAGAAGGATCGGTGGTGGGTATGTAGTTCTTGTCCTCTGGAAAATCCAGTGGGAAAGGCTCCAAAAGTCTTCAAAAATGGCAGTTATATCCAGGTGGAGCATCTCACCATGGAGTGAGGAGTCATGAGATAAGGCCCTGATGGGCCATTCACAGGAGACAGCCCCGAGGGAGGGGCAGGAGCTGCCCCACCTGGGTTTAACAGCTCATGAAGATGTGACAGAATAAATGCTGGTGGGCACAGTTTACCGTGTAACACGGGACAGAACGGCAATCACTTCCTGGGCAGTTCCCTGTAAGGCCCTGGCACTCAAAATAAACCAAATCTGACTTTTTAGCGCATCGCAGGGACTCGGTGCTGTGTGTCCCCTCTGGAGCCACCCTGGCTGCTGCAGGCAGGTGAGGCCCAGCTCGATGCCTTAGGTTTTAAATTCTATATTTTTCAAATTCTGTACTGCTTAGTGTGGGACTCTGAGGGACACCTAATAATTGACATATAAACTGAAGTGAAAAGATCAACAAAATTTGTTAATAATTTGAGAATTAACTTAGATCTTACACTGGATAATATTCAAAGCTGATTGTATCTTCCACACCCTGGTTTCATGGTTACCAAACTGACCCTAGATCACAGATTGTTTATAATGATTGTAATTGTAATTCTTGTTTATAGATATATACTGCTGTTAGACATATTATTAGTGGTTATTGGAATATTTAAAATAGAGTCTAGATGAGGTAGAGACCTTGTCAAGCCTCTAAAGGGGGAAAATGATGTCTTAGGTTTTAAATTTTATATTTTTCAAATTCTGTACTGCTTAGTGTGTGACTCTGAGGTCTCTTGTAGCCTGTTAATTTCTGCTCTCTCGTGTTAGATGAGACCTAACAAAACCTCTCTGAGGCTGTCCTAGGCAAAAAGCATAAACTGAGGAGCCTCTGAGGGGGGTAAGTGGAGGGGAAATTACATCATTGAACTGAAGCTTTGATTGGAGAATTAACCCTGATATACAAATGAACCAAACTTATAAAAGCGTGAAGAACTCGTGTCCTGCCATCCATCTCGGGGTCCAGTTTGGGAATACCCCCAGTCCCCAGGGGGGACCTTTGAAGGTCTTTCAGATAAATATCTATTTTATTCTTTTACTCTGTTTCCAGGAGGCCGGATAAGGCTTCAAGCTCTTGTCCCTTTAATGCCCCTCCAGCTGGTGCTGCTGGCAGTGGCAGCCCTGCAGGAGAGCCCGCTCCAGGCTGGGCACAGGAGGAGCCGTGTCCTGGGCTGAACCAAAGCCATTTGTCACACACAGGTGCCACCAGCGCCCGGCCCAGATGGGCACCGAGCGTGTCCCAGCAGCTCTGCCCCACCTCGGGGCGCCTGGCACGGGCATTTCACAGCCCTGCGGCCCTGGCAGGGCAGTTCTGCTGAGCTGCAGTGACATCCAGTGGCTGTTCCAGACTGGCCTCTCCTGCTGCCAGCAGCTCTGCACATCTGCCAGGGGAAAAGCGGGTTCTTCTCTGAGCGTTGAAAGCTCGGGACACAGCCCAGAAAGCTCCTGCTGGCCCTTTAAGTGGCAGAGAGATGTGTTTTAACCTGCAGAAATATTTGAAATCCTGTAAAATTTGCTTTTTGTATCCTCCTCAATGCCCCCCAAGCTCTGATTTACAAAACCTCAAATCCTCTGCCCCACGGAAGTCTCTGAACCACAGCTGGAATTTATCCTACCACGGGAAAATCCACAGAGGTTCCTTCCACTCTGTTGTCAGATTTTTAGCAAAAGCCTAAAAAGCCTTGCTGATGTTTATCTGCCATGAAATCCAGGCAGGAAAAGGCCTTACATGTGGAGCTGGCTGAATTTTGGCAGCTGTGAATATTCTGGAGTCGCCACTGCCACAAATAATCATCAAACGCCGCAGAAGGACGGGGGTGCTGCCGTTCTCATCTATTAAAGGGGGGTTTTGTGCATTTTAGAGCAAATAAAGAGTGTGGCAGGTGCCCAGCAGGGCCTGAGGGCTGTGTGTGCTGACAGAGCTGGAACTGGGTTGGAGTGGGATTCACTGGGATCATCAGCAGGGGAGCTGGCAGGGAGGGCAAGGCTGCGGCTTCAAAGCAGGAGACGATCAGACCTAGGAAACAGCTGAGTCCTGTCTCCTCTGGTGCCCTTAGAGCTTGTGAGCAGATTTAGCACAGAAATACACCCAGAACGTGTGTTTTAGGGGCAGATTTAGCACAAAAATCGCCCCTTATGTGTGTTTTAGGGGCAGATTTAGCACAAAAATTGCCCCTTGTGTGTGTTTTAGGGGCAGATTTAGCACAAAAACAGATCTTGAACGTGTGTTTTACACTCTCTGTTTCGTGTTTGCCTCCAGGAACCAGTGAAGACCTTTTCCAGGACTCTGAGGGGCGGGAGGGATCCGAGCCCATCGAGGAGCACCAGTTTTCAGACCTCGAGGAATCCGATGACGATGACGACAATGAGGACGAGGAAGACGAGGAGGAAGAGGAGAGCCAAGACGAGCCAGCCCCGAAGCTGCCCGAAGGCAAACACGGCACCCTCCTGCTGCCCTCCTCAGGGGGCTCCCCATCTTCCCAAGAGGAAGGCACTGACACGGCACCACCCACAGCTCGAGAAGCTGCTTCCAGCACCCCGAAAGCGGGGGAAGGCCAGCAGGCCTCCTCCTCCTCCTCAGGGCTGGAAAGCAAGTGGTCAGCAGACAGCAGTGACATTGCTGTGTGCCACAGCTTCTTGAGCCTCCACAGACCAGCTTTGACCTCCACCGAGCACTTGGCTCCTGCTGAGAGAGAGTCTGTCACAAGGCCACCGATGTCCTTGGCCATGGACCTGTCGACCTCCAAAGACACCTCCCCGAGGAAAAGGTGGTCCCCGAGCCAGGACGGTGGCAGAGGGGGTGGCAGCAGCAGACCAATGATAGCGAGGAAGCACTTACTGACCAAAAACGAAACCTCCCCCAAACGCTTCTCCCCCACGGCAGAGCTGTCCTCCCTGAGGTGCCTGTCCCCAGGGAGGGGGCTGTCCCCCTGCCAGCGCCTCTCTCCCAGGAGGGAGGCCTCTCCCCTGAGGTGTGTGTCCCCAAGGCTCGAGCTGTCGCCCAGCAGGCACCTGTCCCCCCGGAGGGAGCTGTCCCCGAGGACAGCCCTCCCCCCAGACGGAGAAGTGTCCCCTGCCAGGCACTCATCGCCCAGCAGAGAGATGGCATCCCTGAGGTACTTCTCCCTGAAGAAAGTCTTGTCTCCAGGCTGCTTGGAGCTGTCCAGGTATCCATCCCCTGGGAAAGAGGACGTGCCTGGCACTAGCAAATCAGCGGAGGACAAAGTTCCAAGCTCATATCAAGCCCAGCCCGGGATGTTCTCTTCGATGCCTCTACCTCACAGGTTCTTTGGCAAAAACTTACAGCTCTACGAGTCCAAGCTGGTAAGTCCAGAGCCCTGCTGCCCTCTGCTCCCCACAGGGTGTTCTCTGATAGGGGTTTTGGTGAAGGCTGTGGTGCACAAGTGCACAGGGACTCTGTGACCACTGTCACAGGTGACCCAGAGAGCAGGGACAGGGACAGCAGTGGGTTTTGCACCCTTTTGGGGCCTGCCCTTCTCAGCTGGAGAGAAATAAAGTTATCCCTTCTCCAGGGTCTTATTCCCACTCCTGAGCCAGCCAGGCCTGCTGGGACAATCAGCAGGGACAGCCTCTTAATGATTGTCACTCAGAGCCTTTTTGTTCCTGGGAATTTCATTCCCATCCCTGAGGTTTCCCCGGCTGGGGTGGAGCTGTGACCATTTCCCACTGGTCAGTGACCTGAGGCAGCTCTGAGGCAGCCCTGGCTGAGCCCTGTGTCCACCCTCAGCCAGCTCTGCTGCATGAGCTGCTGAGAAATGTTTGTTTGGACATCTCTCATTTCATCTGGCTTCTCTCTTCAGCACAGTGAGGGGGTTCCCACGGGGCCCAGAACATTATTTAATCTCTCTGCTGGACAAATCAAATCCTGTGGGTAAAGGGAAGCCGCCTGTTGCTGTGCTGCAGGCAGATGGACGAGGGGTTTGGTGGAATATTCCCCATTCCTGCCGCACTGCCGGGCTCTGCTGTCACTTGTGCTGATGAACGTGAGAGCCACTCGCTGTGGGGAGAGACTCCAGCCCTCAGGGACTGCCCTGGGGAGAGAGAGGCCTTTAGAGAACCCCTGCCACCCTGGATGCTGAGCCACAGCTTCTCCAGACATTTCTCCCATGCCCATGAAAATCTTCTGTCCTGTGGGGCCTCCTTCCTCCTCCTTTCCCCTCTGTGCCTTTGTCTCACCTTCTCAGAGACTTTCCTTTATTTTAGGCCCATTTTGGCTTCCTTTAAAGCTGTCTCCCTCTCCTGTCAATTCCCTTCTTGGGGTGAATCTCAGGGCTCTGGGAACCCCCATCCTCCAACTCTTCTGCCAGGATAACTTTCTGCTTCCTCTGCTTGGAGCAAATCCCCTCAGCTCCCAAATTCACAGTAGGAGACAATGATTTCAGCCCTGCTTATCTGCCATTCCCACCTTTGTTCACATTTACCTTTTGGCTTCGTTTTCCTGCTCCTTTTCTGTGCCCAGAGCCACCACTGTTGATTTTCCACGTGCCTCCAAAGCAACACCAAAAACCTGAATGGAAAACTTCCCATTTATCAGCACGATGGATAGCTGGGCTTTCATTGCAAAATTAACATTCCTGCTAAGGCCACAAGAGACAGAAAGACCAGAGGAGGATTTATCAGATCCCAAACAGGGCTTGAAGATGATCTGAGCTCAGTTTCAGTGTCAGGCTCTGCCAAGTCTCACCACGACCATCTCTCCTCCCACAGGCCCTCGCTTAGGGCAGTCTCTCCTTGTGGTGACTGTTGCACCACTGAAATATTTGTTTGGGGTTTCCCAGCATCCCTGAAGTGATTTAGCCAAGACTTCCTGTGGATAAGTGACATTTAGCAGTGTTTGACCTTGTCACTGCTGACCCTGCTTTTGGTGGCTCTTCCTTTTTCTCTTTCCTGTTCTCTTTTGCCTCTTTCCTCTGCTGCCTCTTCAGGGATTCAGCTCACAGGATCAGGGAGTTATTCCCCATAATCCTACAAAGAAATGTGCCCTCCTCACATGTGGATCCTTACATTTTATCTCCAACCCCATCTTAATGGAAAGTTGATTTCAGTTTCTGTTGCTTCCTCTTTTTGGGAGTCCTGTGCAGGGATTTAGTCGTAACCTCATCACTAATTAATCCATTTCTGTTTAGCCACATATCTCTCCATGATGTACGTTAGGAAACTATGGGAAGCACCGGGAGAGAAAGAGGAAAAGGTAAAATGTAGGGTTGGAACCCTTGATTTGCAACAGAGCACCCTGTGAGGGTGGTGGTGGGGACCCACTGCTGGGCGTGCTGGAGTTGGTGCTGCCTCTCACTGGAAGCATCCCTGCACTCGGCAGCTGCGAGGGTGCGATCCTGCTTTAGGAAAGCACAGTCAAAACAGACAAATAAATAAACAAATCAATAAATAAATAGCCTCATTCTGGCCTCTCAGGAACCCCCTGCACTGACAGGGATCCGAAGCAGCTCGGCTGGCAGCAAACACTGGCGTCCTCTGCCAGTGTTTCAGAGGCAGCTCTGAGAGCAGGACAAGGGGCGATGGTTTTAAACTAAAAGAGGGGAGATTCAGATTGGATCTAAGGAGGACTTTTTTTCTCTGAGGGTGGTGAGGCCCTGGCACAGGGTGTCCAGAGAAGCTGTGGCTGCCCCTGGATCCCTGGAAGTGCCCAAGGCCAGGTTGACTGGGGCTTGGAGCAACCTGGGATAGTTAAAGATGTCCCTTGCCATGGCAGGAAGTTGGATGGGATGACCTTTAAAGGTGCCTTCCTCCTAGACAATTCTCTGATTTAATAATGATCCAGGCCTAAGCCAAATCCCTGGATCTGTTCCCCAGCACACCAGGGGCGTATTGGTACCCAGAAGGGAAACACCGTGGGTTGTGCTGCTCCTCACCTTAACGGTTTGGGGCTCCACATCCCCCTCAGTCGGCTGACCTCCCTCAGACCCGAATAAAACCCCAACCCCAGTCCTTGCAGCGAGCGTTGCCGCTGCTGAGGCCATCCCTTGCGTGCGGCACTGACCCAGCTCTTTCTTTCCCCCCCTGGCACAGAAGATGGAACCCCGCAGCCCGCCCTGCTCCCCTGGCACCCCGCAGCCCGCGTGCCCCCGGGCCCTGCAGCCCCCTCACGACCTCCACGCTCCCGGCCGAGGGGAGGAGAATGTCTTCAGCCACCTCCCGCTGCACTCGCAGCAGCTCGCCAGGACCCCCTACCCCATGATCCCCATCGGGGGCATCCAGATGGTGCAGGCCAGGCCCAGCACCCACGCCAGCCTGGTGCCCGGCCCCGTGCTGTCCCTCCAAGCGGGACACTTCGCCTCTGCAGCCAGCGGCCTCGCCCAGCACAGCCGGGCTCCCAGGAGGGACCAGGAGCCCCAAACCCCTCCGGAGCCGTCATCGGCGTCCGTGTCCCCCGTCGCGAAGGTCTCCAAGTACACCCTGTCCCCAGAGCCGGCCGGTGGGGCCTTCTCAGAGGAGAAGATGAGGACGAGTGAGCTCCAGCAGGAGCAGGAGGAGCGCAGGCCCGAGGCCGAGCCCAGCCCAGCGGAGCAGACGGGGCCCTCGCTGTCCCCAGCCAGCCCCAGCACCCCCCAGGAGCCCTCTCCGGAGCCCTCGGCCAGCGGGGACGACCCCTCCAAACCCACGGGCAAGCAGCAATCGGGCAGCTCGAGCACCCCTTCGGAACCCCCCTGCACTTTCATCTCAGCCAGCCCCTCGCTGGAACCCCCCCAGGCCCAGCCCTGCTCCGGGCGCCCCAGGAACCTCTCCGGAGAGCCCGGCGCCAGCAGCCCTCACCCAGAGCACTCCGATTTAGGTCAAACTCACACAAAGGTGGATGAAAACACGGGAAGTACTTAAGCCTCCGCCGGCTGTTCCACCTTTAGGCTTCCTCTGTAAAATCAACAGACATTTTCAACACTATTTCCTTTAGTATAATCATAAGAAGCACTCTAGTGGATGACCAAACCCATGGAAAATTCCTGGTTTTCTTTGTCCCAGTCTGGTATTATCTCCACATGTATGCAGTTACTTGTGCCTTTTTCTATACCTTTTGTTGCTTGAAATGTACAAAACTGTTTGAGGCTGTGAATATTTTTTTAGAGTTTTTTGGAAAGGGGGTTTGTTAGACCTTGTCTTTTTTGCCATTTAGGTGTGCGTAATCCTGGGCCTGAGAGACGCAGAAAGGAAAGGGTTAAGCATTTTAAAGAGGAAGAAGATGCACTGAAAACAAAAGCAAAACAGAGAAAAAACCTTTTTTTTTATATTGATTAAACGATTAAAAAAAAAAAAAACAAAAACAAAAAAAACCCCAAACCCTTGCTCCTGTGTACAGAAGTTTATGATTCGTATTTATTACATGCTTTATTTAATTCTTGCAAAGTGCTTGGTTTTTTGGTTGTTTTTTTCCCCTCGCATCCCTATGGTTGTGCTTTAAACAGTTGAAACTGCTTTACATTTGAAAAACGTGTTTACCCTGACCTTGTGACTGAAAGTAGCACTTCCTTGAGCAGGGGAGGTTCGTTGTTGGCAGGGAGAGAAGTTGTCCCTCGAAAAGAGGAAAACGAACCGCGAGCACCCCTCCCTCCTGCAGAACCCAGCAAAGCACTTTTCTAAAAAAAAAAAAAAAAAAAAAA
>VYXG01002975.1:192999-214167 GCA_013397235.1 Lanius ludovicianus
CTCCCGGCCGCTTTGGCCCCGCTGCTCCCCAGGGATGCGGCGGCTCCGGGCTCTGCTCCTCTGCCGGCGCTCCCGGGGACTCCGGCTCTCATCCTCACCTTTATTTATTTATTCAAGCGGGACACCCCCAGCTCAGCCCCTCTGGTGCAGACGGGCCCCGTTTTGGGGTGTTTTTGGGGGATAAAGGATTGATGCTGAATGGTGAATGCTTGCACAGCTTGTTGTGCATGCGCAGCAGCTTTTTCCAGAGCAGCTTTTTTGAGATGAGCATCCCTGGCAGAGCAAAGGCCTCAACTGCCAATAAATCTGATACCAAATCCAGAGCGACCCCGACGGAGCCATCCCTCTGTCACAACTTTTTAAACCACAAAGCTTCGAGACGTTTGCCCCAGCAAGTCCTTTACTACTTCAGAGGGTTTTCTGGTCTATGGAATCTGTACAAACCTCTTTTTTTTTTTTCTTTTTATTTTAACAAAAAAGAAAAAAAAAGCAAAAAAAAAAAAAAGAAAATAATATAAATATTTAACCAGTGGACCAGTTCTTTCTTCTTTCAGAGCTGTTCCAGTTTATTGGGTACGTAATACACTTTTTAAAAAAAAAATAAAAATGCAAAAAAAAATAAAAATTAAATAAAAGGAATCAAATAAAACCCTGAATGAGAACATATTTCCTTGCCAGACTTGATGAGCTACGAACTGTTCCCGTTTCACGGGCAAAGAATAGACATTTTTTAATAATATTCTGTCATTTTTTCTATATTTTTTTTTTTTTTTTTTGCTCTTCTCGTAAAAGGAATTAAGTACAAAAAAAGACATCATGGAAATACCATTAAGGCTGTGACACTGACCAAAACAACGTCCAGACCCCATTTATCCCCTAATTAGCACTTTTATCAGGTTTCCCTTTTTCCCATCTCCCTCTTTTTGGCCCCAAGCCTGGAAGCTGCTCCTGTTGGCAGATCCAGCGGCAGGAGCAGGGGCGGGAGCTCGGCTCAGCCGCGCAGCTCCGTTTACTCGGGCTCTTAAGCACCAGCTTAAACCCCACTCAGGCTTTAAGTGCGTGCTTAATGTGTGCTTAATCCCGGAGTGAGTGGGAGTGGAGTGCTCGGCCGGGGCTGGTGCGAGCATCCCTGGAAACCATGCACGAAATCGAGCGAATTCCCTGATTTTGGCCACTTTCTGCCCCTTGTCACGCTCTTAACTTGATCCAAGGTAGCTTTTTGTATTTAATTTTACATATATATATAGATATATGTATGTATGTATTACATAACAACCCTGCAGCAGCTGTGTCTGGTTTTTTGGTGCATTTGCCATGAGTTTTGGGCTAGATCAAATCTGCTCAGCTTCCTTCTGTACCTGCATTTCAATCCTTAACCTATTTCAACTTGGTGTGGATTTTTTTTTCCCCTCCGTCATGTGTGGAAAGGGGGGTGAAAAAAAGCCCAAGAAAACCCTGAAGTCTTAATTATTGGTTATTTTTTGCTGTTGTTGGGGGGGTTATTACTGTCATTATCAGGATTTTTGAGGCTCTCCCAGCAGCTCGAAGTTTTCTGCATCTCAGCAGCGGAGCATCCGGGCAGTGGGAATGTGTAACCACCCGGATCCTTTCACCCGGGGCCAAAAAAAAGACCAGGAAAAGGAGTTTGGGAAAGGGCTGAGGCGCTCCCGGGGACATTCCCTGCCCGGATCCCCTCCCCACCCCCGGCAGCCACGGAGCAGGGCAGGCAGGGACCGCTGCAAACTCAGGAGATGGGCACAAAAACTGAGTCCCAACCCAGTTTGGCTTCTCTGGCTGGGGTGCAATGGTGCTTCACGCTGTACCCAAGGGGCGAGAAGGCTCCCCCCAAAATAACTAATTGCTAATTAAGGGCTAATGGTCGCACTGCCAGCTCAGAGCTCCGCGGGAGGGACCCGCAGCCCGCCAGCACCAGCATCTCTGTCTGCGGGCAGGGAGGGTCCCGGGCAGCCCAGCCCCGCTGGAGCCCCCCGGGACCCTGGGCAAAAGTGTCTCCTTCTGCCAAGGAGCACAGGAATGTCACTCCCGGGATTTTAATAGGGCTGGGCGTTATTCCAGCCCTCACCGGTGGCTGCCGTTCCCACCTGGATCCCCCTTTGGTTTCCCTGTGTCACCCTCGGTGAAAGCTGATTGCTGCTCACAGCTTTTCCTGTCACTCTGAATGTCTGTTCTGCCTGCAAAACAGGGATGGAAAACCCCACTTTGCATCCCACGAGGGCAGGATTATCTGCCAGAGAATGTATTAATAATGCAAATAGGCAGAGAAAAAGCAGAGCCCAGCCCTTCCCTTTCAGCAGCAGGTGGAAGTAAAACCCCCCTGCTTTTCTCCTGGCAGAGCTCCTCCAGTTTAGAACCCATGAGGGCCCAGGCCTGGCTGCTCCTCTGTTGTGTGGCTGCTCCATCGGCCCCAATCCCGCTGGGATATTTCCAGTTTAGAACCCATGAGGGCCCAGGCCTGGCTGCTCCTCTGTTGTGTGGCTGCTCCATCGGCCCCAATCCCGCTGGGATATTTCCAGTTTAGAACCCATGAGGGCCCAGGCCTGGCTGCTCCTCTGTTGTGTGGCTGCTCCATCGGCCCCAATCCCGCTGGGATATTTCCAGTTTAGAACCCATGAGGGCCCAGGCCTGGCTGCTCCTCTGTTGTGTGGCTGCTCCATCGGCCCCAATCCCGCTGGGATATTTCCAGTTTAGAACCCATGAGGGCCCAGGCCTGGCTGCTCCTCTGTTGTGTGGCTGCTCCATCGGCCCCAATCCCGCTGGGATATTTCCCTCCCAGCTGAGCTGTTTGGGTGGCTCCCGTCCCTGCAGCTCTTGGGTCACACATGGATGCTCCGGCACCCCGAAATCCTCCTGCACACAGAGCACTTGGCCCAAGCTCTGGAATCTCTCCTGGACAGTGTTCTTAAAGCCAGGACTGACATCCAGAGCTCAGAAAGCTCTTGGACCTTAAGCTCGAGCATCTCTGGAGTTCCAGGAACTCCTTTGTGCTGTAGCATGGATTTAGCTCCTAAATTGAGCTCGGGGTCTTGCAGGGCCAAGCGGGCCATGGGATGAGGAGAGGGGCCAGCTGGCTCCCCAAACCCCCCCTGACCCTGGGGGCAGAGCTCTGCCAGCTCTGGTTTTTCCCAGGCCCTTTGCTGGATACCCAGGAGCTGCCGCAGGGAACAAAACCGTGATGAAACAGTGGTGAATTCCCAGTTTTGACTGAGAAATTCACCTGCTCCTAAGGGGTGACATCCCAGCCCTCGTGTCCCTAACGTCCCACAGGTCCCAAGCCTTGCTCTGATCCCAAATCCTGCCCAGCCCTGTCCAAGCTGCTGGGTCCTGCTGGGAGCAGGTAATTCCCACCTGTGTCTACCCAGAGCATCCCAAATCCCTCCTACCAGGGCTGGGGCTCTGCCTCTCCCTCCCCAATTCCTCTGCAGCTTTCCCTGCCTCGGGTTTTGTCCAAAATCCACAGAGACAGCATCTGAACAAGCAATATCCTCGGAGAAGTCATCCAAATTATCCCAATTTCCATGCAAAATCCTCCAGGATTTGATCTAGCCCTTCCCTGCTCTCCTTGCTTTTCCTCTGCTCATCATCTGCTTTTCTGTTTGTTTTTTTTTTCCTTTTCTTTTAATATTTCTGTCTATTGCACAGTATTTACAAATAAAAGCGTATTGTAAATTATTTACAAAAAAAAAAAAAGAAAACAAAAAAAAAAGAAAAAATTAAGTTAAAAAGTCCTGATGGCATAAAACCAATCTGTTTTCATTACTGAGATATGATGGCACTTACGATCACTTTAGTAAATGTAATGTAAAAAATAATTAATAATAATAATAATGAATAATAATAATAATGTGTACGCAAATTTAATATACATGGTCTCATGTAAGATAAATATTTGCCTTTTTTCTAAAAGGTGTATGTATTCTGTAAGTGGAATAGTCTGTAGAAAGTTTCTATATGTTCTTAAAATGGCAATACATTCCAAAAAAAAATGGTACTGTAAATATGTACAGCGTCCAATGGAATTTGGTAGTTTTGCCTGTAATTTTATTTGAACTCCAGTTTCTACACTTGCATCTTGCAATGTCTGTATGGTTATAACAGTGCAAAAAAAAAAAATGCAGGTACAAAGCACAGTCTGATGTAAAAACAAGAAAAAAAAAAAAACGAACAAAAAACACACAGAAAACAGGAAAAAAAAAAAAAGAAGAAGAAAAATACTCAGTATTTGATGTTTGTGACCCTTATTGTAAATGACATCTGTACTGTGAATGAGAAGTTTTTACAAGTATAATATTGCCTTTACTACAGCTCAGATTGTCTGCTCGGTCTGGGCGTATTTTTAAAAAAACAGCATGTTGGAATAAATTTTAAAGTCCCAACATATCACTCCGTGTACGAGTGGCACTCTTTAATTCCCGTTTTATTTTCCTGGGAAGCGATGGAGGCCCATCAGGAAAAATCCTGGTTCTTCTGCAGCCCCCCCAGCCCTGCTGAACCCCCACTGCCGGGGAAGTGAAAATGCCCTTGTGAAAATGCCACAATTCTATTTCTTTTCCAGTTTTTCCTCCATTTTTCCCTCTGTTTTTTCCTCCTCACGGAGTTGAAGCCGTGAGCAGAGGATCTGCAGAGGCCAGGCTGAATTCCCAGAATCCCAGACTGGTTTGGGCTGGAAAGGACCATAAAGATCATCCAAGCCCTGCTGTGGGCAGGGACAGCTCCCACTGGGGCAGGGTGCTCAGAGCCTCGTCCAGCCTGGCCTTGAGCACAACCTTTAGGAGAAAAAAACCAGGATAAATACAAAAAAGTCTGGAATTTCCCCCTGCCAACTGCTCCTCCCCAGGAACTGAGCTGCCCTCAGCCCCTCCATGCCCTTTATTCACCTGGAAATCCTTCTTGCCCTGCTCCCCTTCGCCCCATCGGCCCTGGGGCTCCGGAAACCAGGGCAGGGAAGGAAATCCCAGTGCCCTGCTCCCCTTCCTGCCCTGCTCCCCTTCACCCCATCGGCCCTGGGGCTCCCGAAACCAGGGCAGGGAAGGAAATCCCGGTGGGATTCCTCCCTGTGATGTTCCAGCTGGGGCTGCAGAACCTGCAGCTCCCTGGGCAAACTGCCTGAATGTTTGGAGTTCTCTGGCTCTGAATCCTGAGCTGGATGAGGGAGGTGAGGGCAGGGGGGGGAGGTTGGTCGGTCTCCACTGATCTCCCAACAGCCCCATTTGTGCATGAAGAGCGGGGAGAGGTTTTGGGGACAAAGCTCTGCCTTGCCCTCGCAGGGATCAGCTGGAATTCAGCAATCACTGCTTTCCAAGGAAGGAGCTCTACCCCATTCCCAGACTCAGCCACTCCGTGCCTCAGTTTCCCCAGCTCTGGGTACCTCAGCACCCCTGGGCTGCCAGGAGCAAACTCCAGCCCAGAGGCGTCAGCAGGGCAGGGATTTTCCTGGGAAAGGCTGACAAAGCTCTGGGGGCTGCGCTCTGCACCCCCAGCTCCAGGGGCTCCCCACTGCTGCTGCTGTCCCCAGCGGAGAGAAGTGGATGGAGCATCCAAAAACCCTGGGGAAATGTGTGAGATGTGTGAAGATTCCCTACTAACTCCTTGGATTTTCCTTTCTTGGGGTGGGAGGCAGCGAGGGCTGGCTGGAGGCAGCGAGATGGTGACATTTTTCCCACTGCCAGCTCCTGCCACGGAGTAGGGGAATAATTTTAATTTAAAAGAAAAAAAAAAAATCATTTCTGCAATGCTCAAAACTGCTGGAGGCAGCCAGAGCTGCCTGAGAACGCTGCAGTTAAACCCCGCTGAGCTCCCAAACCTGGAGCCAATTTGGATCACACCGATCTCCAGAGCGGCTCCCATTAATCAGGTGTCCCAAGAAATTCCTTCCCCCGAAAGAGTCTTTGTTTTCCTGACACAGAGAGCAGACATTTCCTGCCCTGGCGAAGCCAAATGTGGGATCAAACTGTTCAGATTCCCTTGGCTGAGGTTCCAGGCAGGCTCCCTTGGGAAATGCAGCCGTGTGGAGAAGGGAGGGTGGTGACCACGCTCCGGGAAGTTCAAACCAGTGCCTCCCTCTCTCTGGGAGGCTGAAATTCCTGCTGGTCTTTGGAAACACGTCATGGTCATTCCTTCTCCCCAAGTTCTGCCTCCCAGGAGCTCAGGAGCTTCAGCTGGGAATGTGGGAAAAGGAATTCCTCTCATCACCAGGCCTTAAAGTGCATCACAGCCACAAAAGCACCTTTGGAAACCTTCAGTCTTCGAGCTCTCATGGGACTCTTGGGTGAAGAACCACAGAACCATCGAGTGGTTTGGGTTGGAGCCCACCCAGTGCCATCCCTGCCATGGGCAGGGACACCTCCCACTGTCCCAGGCTGCTCCAGCCCCATCCAGCCTGGCCTTGGGGACCCAGGGGCAGCCACAGCTGCTCTGAAGAAGCTGCTCCTGGGGGGGTTTAATCCATTGCCAGCCACAGGCTTCCAAGGGAAATCTCTTTGAGACCTTGGATTTGATGGATTTTCTGGAACAGAGTCCAGAGCTCCCAGTGCCTTCAGGAGCAGCTCTGGCTCTGCCTGAGGACCCGGTTCCCCTTGGAGAAGCCTGTCTAGAGCCACAGGGAACTTCTGAGGCTCCTGAAGCTGCACCCACCTGGTCTGGTTCGGTCCTGCCTGTGCCTGGGCGTGCTGCGTGTTGGGTGGTGTCACACAGGGAGGGAAGGAGAGGGCTGAGAGCATCAAGGACCTGGCTCCAGGGATTTGGGGTCTCCCTGAGGAGAGGGCTGAGAGCATCAAGGACCTGGCTCCAGGGATTTGGGGTCTCCCTGAGGAGAGGGCTGAGAGCATCAAGGACCTGGCTCCAGGGATTTGGGGTCTCCCTGAGGAGAGGGCTGAGAGCATCAAGGACCTGGCTCCAGGGATTTGGGGTCTCCCTGAGGAGAGGGCTGAGAGCATCAAGGACCTGGCTCCAGGGATTTGGGGTCTCCCTGAGGAGAGGGCTGAGAGCATCAAGGACCTGGCTCCAGGGATTTGGGGTCTCCCTGAGGAGAGGGCTGAGAGCATCAAGGACCTGGCTCCAGGGATTTGGGGTCTCCCTGAGGAGAGGGCTGAGAGCATCAAGGACCTGGCTCCAGGGATTTGGGGTCTCCCTGAGGAGAGGGCTGAGAGCATCAAGGACCTGGCTCCAGGGATTTGGGGTCTCCCTGAGGAGAGGGCTGAGAGCATCAAGGACCTGGCTCCAGGGATTTGGGGTCTCCCTGAGGAGAGGGCTGAGAGCATCAAGGACCTGGCTCCAGGGATTTGGGGTCTCCCTGAGGAGAGGGCTGAGAGCATCAAGGACCTGGCTCCAGGGATTTGGGGTCTCCCTGAGGAGAGGGCTGAGAGCATCAAGGACCTGGCTCCAGGGATTTGGGGTCTCCCTGAGGAGAGGGCTGAGAGCATCAAGGACCTGGCTCCAGGGATTTGGGGTCTCCCTGAGGAGAGGGCTGAGAGCATCAAGGACCTGGCTCCAGGGATTTGGGGTCTCCCTGAGGAGAGGGCTGAGAGCATCAAGGACCTGGCTCCAGGGATTTGGGGTCTCCCTGAGGAGAGGGCTGAGAGCATCAAGGACCTGGCTCCAGGGATTTGGGGTCTCCCTGAGGAGAGGGCTGAGAGCATCAAGGACCTGGCTCCAGGGATTTGGGGTCTCCCTGAGGAGAGGGCTGAGAGCATCAAGGACCTGGCTCCAGGGATTTGGGGTCTCCCTGAGGAGAGGGCTGAGAGCATCAAGGACCTGGCTCCAGGGATTTGGGGTCTCCCTGAGGAGAGGGCTGAGAGCATCAAGGACCTGGCTCCAGGGATTTGGGGTCTCCCTGAGGAGAGGGCTGAGAGCATCAAGGACCTGGCTCCAGGGATTTGGGGTCTCCCTGAGGAGAGGGCTGAGAGCATCAAGGACCTGGCTCCAGGGATTTGGGGTCTCCCTGAGGAGAGGGCTGAGAGCATCAAGGACCTGGCTCCAGGGATTTGGGGTCTCCCTGAGGAGAGGGCTGAGAGCATCAAGGACCTGGCTCCAGGGATTTGGGGTCTCCCTGAGGAGAGGGCTGAGAGCATCAAGGACCTGGCTCCAGGGATTTGGGGTCTCCCTGAGGAGAGGGCTGAGAGCATCAAGGACCTGGCTCCAGGGATTTGGGGTCTCCCTGAGGAGAGGGCTGAGAGCATCAAGGACCTGGCTCCAGGGATTTGGATCCCCAGGGAGCTGTGGAGGTCACAGCTGTGGAAGGCTGGCCGGGGATGTGCTGCACAGACTGGCCAGGGACAGCTCCTCCTGTGCCCAACACCCCGTGCTGGGGACAGTGCGCGGCAGAGGGGACACAACCCCCGTCCCTCTGCCCGGGACACCCCTGGGCTCCTCCCCACCTCGGCCAGATGGTCCGGGGCTGGAGCTTCCTCCCGGGAGGAGCTGTGGGAGCTGGAAGGGCTGGCACGGCCACCCGGGCTGGTGCTCGTTGTTATGACAACAGGAGGAGGCTGCTGAGAGCAGAGAAGAGGGAGGGAGGAAAAGGGATCAGAGAATCAGGGAATCAGGGAATTGTAGGATCATTAAAGCCGGAAAAGACCTCCAAGAGCATCAGGTCCAACCTTTGACCGAATCCCACCATCCCCAGTGAACTGTCACACAAAGCTCTGGACTTTGTGGGGTAGAAGGGGTCGGGGAAGGGAGCGAGGGGTCAGGCTGAGGGATGGGCTGGGCACGGGGCAGGGATGGAGGGCAGCCCCAGGAGGAGCACCAGGGTTGCTGCTGTGCCTTGCTTGTGACACTGCTGGGCACAAGAAGGGCCTGGCAGTGCCTGCAGGGCTGAGCCCCAGCAGCCCAAACATCCCCACGGGTGGGACCAGTGCAGTGGGCAAAAACTGGGAGAATAATGCCCAAAACAGCAGCCTGAGGGTTATTGCAGCAGATCCCTCCCGGGGAGCGCTGGCAGCTGAGCTGCCTCATCCTCCTTACAGGCACTGCTCACACAGGCAGCAAAACAAACCAAAAATCACCTGAGAACCAACTCTGTGTCCTGCTGGGGTCACCAGTGTCCCCTGCCAGCTGCAGGAGGGGCACAAAAAGTGAGGTGCAGGAGTTGCCAGGTGACACCCGAGGTGTTGGGCCACACTTTTCATTTCAAAGCAGTGTTTCCTAACACGTCTTTCTCCATAAATCAGAGCTCCTGTGCCCAGAGGATGAAGTGGAAAGCTTGGCTTTCCTCTTCAGAAGGATGCAAGCAGCTGTATCCACTGGTTTATGGGGGAAAACCTGGAAGTGTGGGCCCGGTGTGGCTGCCAGGAGGGATTAACACCCCTGTGAAATACAGGAGTCTCCCCTGGCTGCCTGGCGGACCTGCTCACATCCCTCAGGAACTCTGCCAAAAGGAGAAAAAGTAAAGTTTCCAAGCCCAGAGGAGATAAAGGCTGGAGAAACCTGGCCTGACTCCCTGGCTGACCCTGCTCTCCCAGCCTGGGCTATCCCAAGTGATCCATCAGTGAGGGAGGGATGGGTTAAAGCCTCCCAGGTGCTCACGTGGAGGCAACACCAGCCAGACTTTGCTTCTGTGTTCTGGAGCTTGGGGTGTGGGAGTGAAACCCACCCCAGACTGGAAGGACACCGTGCCCTACCCTTGGGACTCAATCAGGTAACCAGAACCCACCTTAAACTTAAAAAAACATCAAACCTGTGAGTTGAATTTGCTTTATTCTTCCTCAAATTCCAGCTCAGCTGCACAAAGGACATGGTTCCAGCAAGAGACAGCTGTGGGTGAGGGCGCACTCACTGTGCTATTTATCTCAGCAAATACCCACTTTTGCTATAAATTGCAGTTTAGGCCTCAGCTATGCCCAAGTTGCTAAGTCCTAAAGGAATGCAGCATTCCAGCTGAAATAACTGGCTTAGGAGATGAAATCCCAAACTCCCAGAGGCTCCCAACATTTGGTTAAACCTTTGGTCCTGGAAGTGTGTGAGCGCTGGGAATTCCCAGCCCTGCCGTGCCACTGCTGGCTCCACTTTTCCCTCCCTTTTATTTCTGCTCCTGGAATCAGGTTGTTCACTGAGAATCCAAATGTTTCTCTATAAAAATAGACTTCTAAGTATCATGGTTGCGAAGAGAGCTGGAAACCATGAGCTTATCTTTCCTAACATATGGCAGAAATGAAGGCTGCAAAATGTGTTATTCCTTTAACCTCATAACTTTGGAGACACGGGGCCAGCAGGGCCCTGTGTGACACCGAGCTCCAGCAGAGATCTCGGGATTTAAGATCTCTGTAACCCATTAGGGTGCAAATTTATTAGAGTCGAGCTAGATAAAAACCAGGTGGTGTTTTAAGGTGAGTATTGTGCTGGAGGAAGGGATTTTCATGTTTTTTTTACAAGCCCTGCCCCCGTGGCTTTTGGCCTGGGATGGGGGTGCTGCTGGGCTGTCACTCAGTGCCAGCTGGCAGGGGACAAGTGTGGGGGGAAGATGAGATAGGGCTGGGGGGAGGAAGCCAGGAGGGAGGGATGGATGTGGGATGGATGGGGGATGGATGGATGGATGGGGGATGGATGGGGGATGGATGGATGGATGGGGGATGGATGGGGGATGGATGGATGGATGGGGGATGGATGGGGGATGGATGGATGGATGGGGGATGGATGGGGGATGGATGGATGGATGGGGGATGGATGGGGGATGGATGGATGGATGGGGGATGGATGGGGGATGGATGGATGGATGGGGGATGGATGGGGGATGGATGGATGGATGGGGGATGGATGGGGGATGGATGGATGGATGGGGGATGGATGGGGGATGGATGGATGGATGGGGGATGGATGGGGGATGGATGGATGGATGGGGGATGGATGGGGGATGGATGGATGGATGGGGGATGGATGGGGGATGGATGGATGGATGGGGGATGGATGGGGGATGGATGGATGGATGGGGGATGGATGGGGGATGGATGGATGGATGGGGGATGGATGGGGGATGGATGGATGGATGGGGGATGGATGGGGGATGGATGGATGGATGGGGGATGGATGGGGGATGGATGGATGGATGGGGGATGGATGGGGGATGGATGGATGGATGGGGGATGGATGGGGGATGGATGGATGGATGGGGGATGGATGGGGGATGGATGGATGGATGGGGGATGGATGGGGGATGGATGGATGGATGGGGGATGGATGGGGGATGGATGGATGGATGGGGGATGGATGGGGGATGGATGGATGGATGGGGGATGGATGGGGGATGGATGGATGGATGGGGGATGGATGGGGGATGGATGGATGGATGGGGGATGGATGGGGGATGGATGGATGGATGGATGGAGGGAGGGAGGGATGGGGGATGGATGGATGAGGGGATGAGGAGAAGCCTCTGGAATGTGGGTTTGTGTTCTCTGAGGGAGAGCCCAACACCACAGTGGTGCCTGAGGCTGTGTGAAATCCCAGCTCATCCTGCTCCGAAAATCCCCTCCTATTTTCCATGCCTTCCTGACTCTGTGGGAATGTTTGTGCATTTATCATCCCCTTCCTGAGCTCCTCCTTCAGGGCCAAACCCCACAACTCCCAAACTCTTGCAGGGCACCAGGACCTGGGGCTTTACATCCTTCTCTCCCAGCCCAGTCAGCAGCAGGAGCCCCGCAGGCTGCTCGAGCAGCAGTGATGGCTCTTGCTAACAGCAACCCCCTCTTCCAGAGCTTTATATCTGTGACTGGAGACCTAATAAGTGCTGAATTGGTGTGTGATTTAATGAGGCGAACTTCAAAGCTGCTGTTTCCACACCTAATTCACTCATCTGGACCAATAACTGCAATAGGTGGCGGGGTTTTTTTATTTCCTCCTAGCAATTTATTATTTACCCAGATGCTTTACAGCTCCTAATTTAATAAGTGCAATAACCCAGGGGGACTGCTTCAGTGAGGAGGAGAAGCTGTGAAATCCAACAGCCTCTGCTTTGCTGGACACCAGAGGTCCCATTACGACATTTTAAGCCCTCTGTGACATTGGCAAGGAGGAAATGTGAGCTCTGTGCCTCTCCAGATGGCTCCATTCCCAAAATGTGCTGGCAGCTGCTGGAAGGGGAGGATGGCAGTGCTGCACCTCCTGTGGATTTGTGTCCTGCAGCCTGGCCAGGTTTGAGCCTGGCTGACCACACAGTGGACGTGGATTGAGGCAAACTTGAGGACGGCAAAGCTCATTCCCTCCGGGCAGATGTCTCACTTTTGGGCTCTCCCCACTCTGCCTCCCCCTTCCAGGGATGTGCATGAGGGAGCAGTGAGCTCGTCCCAGCCCAGTTTCATGCTGGGTGTTACAGCCACGGCCACAAACCCCACTCTGCCCTCCAGGGGGACTTTTGGAGGTCCAGAGGAATTTTTCTAGGGGAGACAGAAGTTTCCAGGATTATTCCAGGGACGTGCAGACAGCTCTGAGGTTGAGGGATGGACTCTGAAGTCCCCATGTGCCCAGCACCAGGATAAATCAGAGCTTGCTCTGCTCCGGCACTGCCCTGACAGCCTGGGCACTGCTGGATCACCAAACCTTTGCCTTTTTCCAACCTGAAGCATCCCTGAGGTCCTGCAGCTCCTTGGATATTTTCCAGCTGCATCCTGGGGAGGAACCTGAGCCGAGCCTCCCCCCGAGCTCCTCCTCAGCCGCGATTTCTCGGAGCTGTTGCGTTCCGAGCTGCTCGGGGCCTGTTCCCAACAAGCCCCGTCCTTCCCCATTTCCCACCGTTTCAAAGCTCTTTCGCAGACATTAAAGAGCTGTTCCCCAGAACCCCAGAGGCTGCGGCTGAGCCGAGCCTGCTCTGAAACGTTCCTGCTGTTGCTGTGATACCGGCTGGCGCTCGCTGCCTTTTTATTACAGCCTCAGCTCGCTCCGAGGTTAGGTCATTCCGCAGATAAAAACCCAGCCGGGGATGTGGCCGAGCTGGGATCTCGCTGCGAGCCCCTGGCAGAACAAGGGACGCTGCTTGGCATTCACCAGCCCTTCAGGCAAACTCACATCCTCCTTTCCTGCTCCTGTGCCATCCTTCCCTCCCCCGATTTATTCATCCTTGGGGCACCGACCGCTCTGAGTTCAGGGTAGAAAGAATTCCGGCTGTTTCGCAGCCTCTCCGTTAATCAGGCACTTCTGGAGAGGGGGAAAATCCTAATAAACCTGCAGCGAGTTCTCCTGCTGCTAATTAGCAGCTGATCCATTTTCCCCTGGATTTAAGTGGGAAAATCGCAGCGATCGGGAAGGGCTGCATTCCTGGCCCATGAGCTATTCCCAGCCAGGCAGCCCTGGGAGCATCCAAGGCGAAATCGCGGCTCGGTTTTCCTGCCTGCGGAGCACGAGGAAAAGGGGCTGCGTTCCCCATTTGGGGCTGCGTTTCTCATTTGGGGCTGCTGCTGGTCGGAGCCAGCACGAATTGCAGCCAGATTTGGGGGGGGTGGGCAGGCAGGGACCTGCCTGGGCCCCCGGCCACGGGGCTGGGCTCAGCCAGGGAGCAGCACAAGCCACTGCTGGTCCTGGGGAACATCCAGGGACTGCAGACCCACACAGAAACTCCAGTCTCAGCCTCCCCTGCACAGGGATGAAGGGAGAGGTGTGATCATCTGCAGGGATGAGGTATCCCAGGGAGAAGAGCTCAGTGTGAACAGGGCCAGGGCTGGTTGTGGCCTCACCACGCCAGCCTCGGGCTCTGCCGGAGCCAGAGACACCCGGAATTCTCCCTCTCAGTCCCCAGCACCCAGGGTGGTGAACTGGCACCACAGTGGTGGAATCACAGAATTGTTCATGCTGGGAAAGGTTCCTTTTGGCTGAGCACCACAGCACCAGCTAAACCACAGTGCTGAGTGCCACAGTGGATTGTTTGCTGAGCACCTCCAGGGATGGGCACTCCAAACCTCCCTGGGCAGCCCCTGCCAATCCCTGAGCACCCTTTCCATGGGGAAATCCCTGCTGGTGCCCACCCTGCCCCTGCCCTGGCCCAGCCTGAGGCCGTTCCCTCTCCTCCTGTCCCTGTTCCCAGAGCCCGACCCCCCTGAGCCCCCTCCTGTCAGGGAGTTGTGCAGAGCCACAAGGTCCCCCCTGAGCCTCCTTTGCTCCAGGCTGAGCCCCTTTCCAGCTCCCTCAGGAATTCTCCAGCCCCTTCCCAGCTCTGCTCCCTTCCCTGGACTCGCTCCAGCCCCTCAGGGTCCCTCTTGTCCTGAGGGGCCCAGAACTGGACACAGCTCTGGGTCTGATGCTCTCAGGTTTGTCACTGCCCCCTCCCTGTGGGCACCACCACACACCTGCCAGCCCTCCTGGCCCCTCCTGGGTGCTGTCACCTCTTGTCCAGCCTGGTGACACCCACCTGCATAGCTCTCTGGGCTGGGAGAGGAGCAAGGGGGGCTGTGGGTTCAGCACCCTCCTGGCCAGTGGGCTACAGAGGTCACAGGCAGTGGGGGTTTAATTTGAGTTAATTACTGCAAGAATGTGCAGCTGCTGGAGGGATTGGAGGCCTTTCAGCTGCAAATCCCTGGGGACATCCCCCATGTGCTGCCTGGGAGTGCCCCCATGGCTCTGCTGGGTCCCTTGGCTCCCTCCTGGCACCTTGGTGGCCCAGGATGCTGCTCCCAGAGCTGCTCCCTCTGCTTTCCCCCGGCTCTTGGCCATGGCTGTGCTTCCTGGGGCTGCCAGGCCGTGGTGGCTGTGCTGGGTCCAGTGGCACGGCCACCAGCAGCAGCCAGGCTGGGTGTCCCAGCTGGTTCCCCACAAAGGGGGACCGCCCACCCAGCAGCAGCCTGACCCTTCTGGCCAGGTTTGAGTCCCTTGGGGGTGCCCACAGACACCTCCACCCACGCTGGGAACCCTGCAAAGCCATCAGGGAATCCTCGTGCCTGGGACAGCCCCAGGAAACTCTGGGGTTTGGGATGAGAGGCCCTAAAGCCACCATCGCTGCCCTGCAGACCCAGGGGAGAGCGTGGCCAGTCCTTGGAGGGGTGGGTGGACACTGGTGGCACTGGGCATGGCCAGGGCTGGGCTGCTTTTGGGTTTTCAGAGGTGGCTCCCTGGGGTGAAATCAGTGAATCACCCTGACAGTAAAATCAGGCAAAATGAAGGGAATTTGGGGTTCTCAGGCTGGCACCCACCCAGGTCTGTGTCCCAGCCACACATTTCCTTCCTTCTCCTCACTGTCCTCATTGCCTGACCAGTGATGGTCACGGCCCTCCCCAGTCACCCCCCGGTCCCTCAGCCCCAAACCCTGCAGGCTCCTCACCACCATCCCCGCTCCCACCTTCACTCAACCCTTGAGCAGCATCACCCCAACAACAAATGCCGTTTTCCCACCAGAAAACCCCAAAAGCAGCCCAGCCCTGGCCATGCCCAGTGCCACCAGTGTCCACCCACCCCTCCAAGGACTGGCCACGCTCTCCCCTGGGTCTGCAGGGCAGCGATGGTGGCTTTAGGGCCTCTCATCCCAAACCCCAGAGTTTCCTGGGGCTGTCCCAGGCACGAGGATTCCCTGATGGCTTTGCAGGGTTGCCAGCCTGGGTGGAGGGTTAGGGTCAGGACTGGGGTTGGGGTCAGGGATTAGGGTTAAGGTTAGTGTTCGGGTTAGGTTTAGGATTAGGGTTCATTGGCTGCCATGAGGTTTAGGGATCAGGGTTAGGTGTTAGGTCAGGTTTGTGGTTAGAGTTAGGGTTAGGTTTGGGGTTAGGGTTTGTTGGCTGCCATTAGAGTTTGGGATTAGTTTTAAGGGTTAGGGTTTGGGGTTATGGTCAGGGATTGGTTTAGGGGTTAGGCTTAGTGTTTGGTGTTCATCTTGGAGTTAATTTTAGTTTTCTGCCATTGGCTTTAGGGTCAGCGTTAGGGTTTGCATTCGGGTCTGGGTCAGGTTTAGGTCTCTGAGTACCCCCCAGCCTCTCTCATGGGCGGGTTTGTGTGGCTGCTGTGGCAGATGGAGTTAAATCGAGCTTGCAGTGATGAAACACAAAAAGCTTGGCTCAGCAGGGCTGGGGGACCTCGTGCCAGCCCCACACAGCCCTGTGGTGGGCAGGTCAGCCGTGCGAGGGTTTCTCTATAGGAGTAATTACTGATCATCCTGGGGCTCTAATCAATACCTGGGGAAGCTGTCGGTCACACCAGGCCCTGCAGCCCCCCGGGCAGGGAGCATTTGGGGCAAGGAACCAGGAGGCCACTGTGAGCCACCACAGGGGTGGCACCGGCAGCAAGATGGCCTGGAGGGGTCCCCATTCCCCGGGAGCGGGGCTGGGAGCAGGGGGATGAGGAGGAGAATCATCCTGGGGAAGGAAAAACCCTCGTGGGCTCTGCTGGTGCCACAAACATCCCTGAGGACACCACAGAGAAGGGTTTGAGGCCAGGAGAAATAAAGGACTGGGGTTTGGGGTTTGCTGGACGTCCCCCACCCCACAGCACACAATGGGTTACCCTGGTGGGGGCTACCCCTCCCAGCTGCCCTTGCCCCCAGCCCTGGCACGGTGGCTGTGGGGCTGGGAAGCCACCAGACCCTCTCCTCTTTGAGAATTACATTGCTCTAAGCAAACAGGACCCTTTCCCCAGGTCCTTTTAGGCTAGCAGTGCCCCCTCGCTGTGTCAGCCTCTGGAGGAGCCCCCCCCTCAGCTGGGGGGTCAGGCTGGGGGCAGTGGGCAAGGGGAGGAGGAGGAAGATGCCCCTTTCTGCTGTCCCTGTCCTAGAGCTCCGTCACAGGGCAGCTCCCTGGCCAGAGCCACCGGTGGAAGGGTCAAACCAAGATTTCTGGCACCCCACACAAGGCTGGGGGTGATGGGGACACCTCTGCAACGCCACCCGAGGAAAGGCTGTGGGGACACCGTTTCAGTGCCACCCTCCCTGTCCGGCTGAACCCCCCAAGAGCAGCACTTTCAGGGCTTTCCCCCCTTCTTCCCAGCAAATCCCTCCCTGGCCTTCGGGCCCAGGTTCCCACCAGAGAACCCCAAGAGCCGCACTCTGAGCAGCACCAGGGGAAGGAGATCCCCGCTCGCCAGCCCCGGGATGCTCCCAGCTCCAGCTCCGTCTGCCCGGGGCTCTGCGGGAGCTGCGGGGTGAATGATGCGCGTCCACCGAGTGCCATCTAGTGGGATTTCATCTCCCAGCCATATTTCCTTCCAAATCCCCCCTGCTTTTGCTTAAAAACGGATTTGATGCACGTCCGAGAGGAGAGCACGAGAAAATTAATGCAAATTCTCCCTCTCGCTCGCTCTCCCGGCAGCTCCTTCCCAGCGGGGCTGGTGCAGCTCCCCTCCCTCCTCGCACAGCGCCTGCGGTTCCCTGGCACCGGATCAATCTCGATTTAGAGGAGGAAAACCTCGCAGCTTCCCAGTGGTGCTTAAGGGGCCCTGCAATTCAGGGGCACTGCGGGGTGGAGAAGTATTGTAAGATCTCGATCCTGTTGTGAAATCTAAATTCCCCGGTCAGGTCACCCTCCAGGGTGTTCCCCGCGCTGGTGGCACTCCACGGGACATTTGGGGGAGGATCTGGCTCCTTGCAGCTCATCCCTGCTCTGCTCTTCCTTCCAGACCGACAGCAGGCAAAGCCTGATCCTGGTGCTCCCGGTTATTCCAGCCTGGAGCCATTGGAGGGGACTGGGAAAGTCCCCCCAGTGCTTTCCTAGCCCAGCTGTGCCCGTGGGGGTCCCTGTGAGGTGTGGGTGACGCTGGGCTGCAGTGACAGCTCCTGCTTGGAACTGCCGGCTCTGAGCAGGGGGCACCGGCAGCAGGGACAAGAGGGGGGCCAGGACTGGGAGGAACTGGGAGGAACTGGGAGAAACTGGGAGGAACACTCGTCATCCCTTGGAGAAACTCATGGATGTGCCCCCTGTGCTCACGGTGACACTTTGTGACCTCAAGGAAATGCAAATGTGCCCTTAAACGGGAGTAAAACAGGAATAAACACGGACACTCCCTCAGCCTCTGTCCCTCTGTCACACTCAGCGACAGCTTTAGGTAACATGGAATAATTTAAAATAATTGTTAATTAAATAATATCATTTCACGTTTAAAATAATGAATAATTATTATTCCATATAAAAATAGGGAATAATAGGGCCCTGTAAGGGACTTGGGGCTGGGAAGGGCCAGCTCTGTGCTGAGGGTCTGGTTTAAAGCTGCCCAAGGCTCAGCTCTTCAGAGATAACCCGGGATGAGGATTTTCCGGGGATGCTCTGTCCTTCCCTTGCCTTCTGCATCCTCCCAGCCCTGCCCACCAGCAGCTGGTCCAGCTCCACCCCCTGAATGCTCCAGCTGTGGAGCCAGCTGTTCTCTGCCGGCCGGGCAGAGAGGCTGGAGGAGGCTCCTCCAGGGAAATGCTGGAAAAGGGATGCAGGAGAGCCCCCTGATGAGTGAGGGGTGACTCCCTCTGCATGAGTGACCCCCAGCCCAGTCACCTGCACTGGGAACACGGCAATGTTTGGAGCAAAATGCCAAAAAGCTCTGGGAAGAGGCTTCAGCTGCTGGGAAATCCTTAATTTAGAGAAGTGTTTGTGGATGTGGCAGAATAAAGGTGTGGCTGATCAGCCTGGAGAGGACAAGGTTATGGAGAGACCTCAGAGAACCTTCCAGGATCTCAAAGGGCTCTGAGGAACCTGTGGAGGGACTATTCATCAGGAACTGCAGTGATGGGACAAGGGGGAATGGTTTCAAACACAAAAGCTGGGAAATTAAGGTTAAACACATGGAAGGAATGTGAGGGTGGGCAGGCGCTGGGATGGAATTCCCAGAGCGGCTGTGGCTGCCCCTGGATCCCTGGCAGTGCCCAAGGCCAGGCTGGAGCAGCCTGGGACGGTGGGAGGTGTCCCTGCCCATGGTTTGGGTTGGACTTGATGACTTTTAAATGTCCCTTCCACCCCAAACCATTCTGGGATTCCTAAATCACGTCTGCCATAGTACCAGTGATGTGGTACTGGTTTATCCTGAAGTTTTAAAAATCAGGAATAAAACCCATCAGCTGATCCAAATTGATTGCTCAAAACTAACCCTAAACTTGTATTTTCTTTTGGAATGAGCTGAGAAAGGAGGAGCTGCCAGAGCGGAGCCATTTCTGCTGCTTCTGTGGGCCCAGCGAGTCTGTCACAACCAGCCCTAGAGAGCGTTAATCACACTTTACTCACTCCTTACTCAAATCACCACCCACAAACGGCCCATGCAAGCCCTGAGAAGCTGAAAGGATCGATACTGAGCTCTCTCCCCGGGTTAATTTGCACTCTCATCACCGGGGGACCCAAACTACACAAAATCTGTGTCATCACCACTCCCGGGAGCGCCCACCCACAGCACAGCCCTGGCTGTGCCTGGGGCACCTGGGGAATGCTCTGGGGGTCGATCCAGGTTCTCCATGAATCGTCTGCTCCATGGAATTCCTCCCTCCTGGCCAGGATGGCCCCACATAAGGGGGAGCTGGAGAAAGGCTCCAGTGAACCCCCAACCCAGCCAGAGGCCTGGGTTCCCCAGCGGGATCCCTGGCTTTGGGAACGCTCAGCTTGGCTCTGGCTCCTGTCTCCACACTCTTGGCTGCTGCTGGGCTCTCTTGTTTGCTGTCATTAATCCTCAGATAGTCCTGGAGCCTGGAGGAGCCTCCCTGGGAAAAGGCCCCGTGTTCATTCCCGGCATCAGCCCATGGCTCTGCACGGGCACTGCAGACCCAAACCCTTCACTGCTGTTTCTTTTGCGGGGGAAGAAAGGGGAAGTTGTTTAATTGATCCCAAACGAGTTCCCCTTCTCAGTGATAACGAGACTGGGGAGCACAGCCCCGTCCTGCAGGTGGGAGTCACCACTATCCCAAATTATCCTGCCTGGCCCCAAAGTTACACCAGGAGAAACCGCTCAGTGCAACGCCGCAATCCGAGGGAAAACATCCCCTGCTGACGTTCCTCTTGGGATTAAGGACCTCCTGGTGTCCTCCACCCACCACCGTGGTCCCCCCCAGGAGAGCTGGGCTTGTGGGTTGGGTTTGCATTTGAGGCTGGGTTGGGTTTGTATTTGAGGCTGGCTCAGGCTGTTGGGCCCAGGCCATAACCCAACAGCATTTATCTAAACCAGATCCCAACTTGGACCAGTCTGCTCCCCAGAGACCTCGGCCACAGCCAACATGGAAGCAGCAAAGGGGCCCCTTTGGGGATTTGGCCCAAGCAGAGTCACAGCTGCTGGTGGTGGTCCAAGAATCGTGATTGATTCTGCCAACACCCCCCCCCCAGCACTGTGAGGGGCTGGGGCTGGCCCCGAGTGTGAAACCTCACCCCAGGAGCCTCCTGGTGCTGGGAGCTCTTGGCTCTGCACCTGGAACCAGCACTGGGACAGCAACCCAGGGATGGGGCCCTGCCTGGGAACAGCTGCTGGCATCTGCTCCCAATGGGGGACAGCAGGGCACCCAGAGGGGATCAGAGCAGCGAGCAGGGATCCCCCTGGCTTTCTTTCTGTGTGACACCACCTCCCTTCACCCTTGGGATCACTGGCTGGACAAAGCTCCCAGACCTACAGAGAACAGCATCACCAGAGTGGGGTGAGAACCTCCATGGACCTTCTGCACCCTCAGGACCTTGTGAATGCAAAGGAGTGCTGCAAAGAGGGTGTGACAGGGATCTGGGGCTCCAAACTCAGCACACGGTGGCTTTGCAGCCCTTCTGAGTGGCACAGATGACCCAGGGAAGGTCCCTGGTGTCCCCTGGCTGAGGTGGGGTGAGGGAACGGGGCACTGAGCCCGGTTTCACTGATTCCAGTGACTTCCTTGGCTCATCACTACCCAATCCCAGCTGCTGCACTTGTTGTCTCTCCAAAGCACAGGAAGGAAGGACCTGCACCCAAGGGCTGCCTGGCTGAGGGAATGGAGCAGCTCAGAGGGAAAAGAACCGGTGTTGATCTGTGCCAAGTGGGAACATTCATGGACACAAGCAGGCTCTGGACATGGGGTCTTTTTCCCCAGTCTGCTCTGGGACCTGGTGAGCTCCACGCTGGAGCAGCCTCTGCCATGTTGCTCTGGTGCCAGTCCGAAATTCAGGGATAAAGGCCAGGAAAATGAACCAAAATGCTCAAAATGCTCTGACTGATCTGTGCAGGAGGAAGTCTCACCTCTTCCCTCCACTTTGCCACTCTGCTTCCCTTCTCGCAGACGGATGGAGACAGAGCTTGGAATGTGCCTGGCTTTCCATGGAGCCTTTC
>VYXG01003009.1:0-21000 GCA_013397235.1 Lanius ludovicianus
ATACCCTGCAGGGTCTCTCCCCAGGAAGAGGCACCTCCATAGGCAGGGACACAATTTCTGACAAAACTAGACTTCATTAATTCTTCTGCGTGGTTGTATTATTGTTTTCTGTAAAAATGACGAGGATTATTAGACATAGCCGGTAATTGCATTACCAGCATGAAAAGGCCTTAACAAAACCACAAGGGGATGATTAGAAAAGAAGCTCCAATACTGAGAAACCATGTAAAATGTCATACAGAAGAAGGGCCAACATCAACATGTAACTTACACTGCATATTGAGTAAAGTAATGCATGTGCTGACAGCCCTCAAAAATAGGAAAGAGCCTGCAGGGCATTGAGAGTAAGAGTGGCACCTTCATAAACTGGTGTATGTTTTTGGGCATACCTGAGTTCAGCCAAAGGTTGTTCTGAGAGTTCCTTTATACTTTAGGAAGTTGGACAGACTGAAAGACCTTATGCATTGCACTGTGGCTTCCTGTGGAAGTGTTAACTCAGAGCTGACCATTGCATGCTCTAAAAACACACTTTAACAAGTTTCAGTTTTGTAGGAACATGCTTAGAGCATCAGGATAAATGCTTAGAGATAAAGCAAGCATCAGCCCTAAGAAACCACATCCTTCAGACAGATCTGAGATGAGGCCTGTGAAAAATGAGGAAGACTTAAGCTACACAGGAGCTGCCCTTATGGAAGTAACTGAAGAGTCAGATTCTGCTGCCTTTTGTGGCTTGAAAAGAAAGAGCAAGCCTGTAGAAATGATGGGCTTTTTTCCAATTTAAAGGCAATCTGGGAATAAAAGCTGGTTTCTACAAATTCAGCTCCTGCTGAAAAGACTGTTTCACTCTTCAATTGTTACACTACTGCTTTTTAAACAGCAAACAGAATGCAAGGTAAGGAGGGAGTTTTGTTCTACATTAAGGAAGATCTGTTAAGCACATACCCCACATCTTCATCAGATGACAGGATGATCATTTCAACAACTTTTTCTGTTGAGTGTCACAAGGCTAAAGGGGACTGCTTATTCCCTTTCTCTACAATGACTCAGGCAGGGATTTCCCTTTGTTTTGTTATTAGCCTAAGTGCTATTTTTCCTCCTACCCATTTTGTTGCTTAGGAGACTGCTAGTCATGGAAAAAAAAACTCCACAAAGAAAACAGAATTTAAAAAAAAAACTCAGCAAGGTCCAGTCCTGCCACTGCTATCCCAAGTTACAGAATGCTGAATGGTCTTGCCTCCTGGGATCTGCTCCCACACAAGGAATATGCTTTATCAGTATAAATAGTCGCCAAGAAAGTAATTCTTCAGGCACAGACAGTTTTGCTCTCCAAAAGCCAGGTAGTATAGATTTATTTTTTGTGTCTTTGGAGAAGTAACAGAAGTTTCTCCAGCAGAATCATGTAACTGGGCAATGACTTCCAAGGCAGAGGGTTGGTTGTAAGACAGAGTCATAAAACAGAGCAGCAATTTCCCTGTCAGTACATTAGGACTGTGCAGTCCTATAATAATTATACTTACTTCCCCATGTAAATATAAGAAAAAATTATCCTTTTCCCAGGGACGCTGTTTGTACATTCTAGTTCAGTATGAATATGGAGCCCCACAATAACTTTTCTGCCATGTTTTCTTCAGGAGATGTCAATCTGCTTTCTAAGACTGGTCATCATAATTTCCTCTCTTCCCCTTACATTTTTATCCTCCCTTCCCACCATTCATTTTATAGAAGGTGAAACTGTAGCCAAGACATCTGGTCAACAATAAGAGATGCTGAAAATTCCTGGATTCTGATTCAGTCTTTTAATGACTAGAGTGATGACTATCACTCTAAAGAGAAACCAGTGTAAAATGCTGTACAAGACTTCACACATGGAAGAAAATGAATCCTGCATTACAAGCCCTGTCTAATGTTATTTTCTGGCTTTTCAAAAGGACCAAATATGTAATATCTTAATAATGGGTTAAAGCTCTTTAGATTTCAAATCTCTTGAAAATTCTGGTTCTTAATTTAGAATCCCAGCTACAGGTTTAAGAAATTAACATCAGGCTCCTGTTCTTGACATGCTGAAAGTGTGGGTTTCTGGCACATGCATTTAAAAAGAGATGTGTTATAAATTGGCTTCCTAGGGCCTGAGGACTTTGGAAAAAGACATTAAAAGTTATGCAGCATTAGGAAGAAGAACACGTTGAAAAACTTCTGCCGTACAAGATGACTCATAAGGTTATACCACCAATTTTGCTAGTAACACCAGAGGAAAATTATGTCCTAGATCAAAAACACTCAGATGTTGCGAACTTGTTCCTGGAGAAGACATATGACATGTTTTACCATTATTATTTCCTTAGCTGAATGAAGTGACTAAGAAAGCAGATAATATCAGCCTATCCAACGCAAGCAGCAGGCAATGAGGGGATAAGTTCTTATGTCTTGATCTGACTTTTATTTGTAGATGCTGACACATCTCTCTTGGACTTTAGGAAAGCAGGACTGACATCATCATAGTTGCTCTTAATTTCCTGCTTTCTTTTCCAATGCATTCTTCCTATCTGTAGCTTCCTGTGACTGGTCTTTTTAGATTCCCACTCCAGGAAGCTTGTTCATGTCTTCCTATCTGTTTGCATAAGCCGGTGGAGCAGAATATGTAGCTCTTCACCTTTATATAACATTTGCTTATAATCCAGTATTATCTTTGGAAGAGCTGGCACTTTCAATGACCTATCTGAAGCACGGACAAAATTATAAGATCATTAATGCCCTTTCAAAATTACTGTCATCCCACTGGCAGAGGCAAGGACATAGATAGGTTGTATGTGAACCAAAATATATGATCAAGAAAGAAGAAAGAGACAAAAGCACTTTCCCAAAAGAAGAAAGCAGATGAGGTTACATTCAAAATACGTGTTCTATCATGGAGAGACAACCTATGGTTGAAGACACAGGGTCATGACCAGCCCATCCTACCTTTATTGTCAAGTTGTGAGAATTTATGTATTAATTTCTATTTCTGTAGCTCTTAATACCAAGAGGTCAGGGCCATGCTGTAAAAAGCATAGTGACACTTAAAACAAAGACAGTTCCTCTTCCCCATAGATAGCACATACCTTGCAAGCTAGACAGTACACAGCACAAGTAGAGTGACACGTTTCAAATGGGAGACAAATAGGGGGGCAAAGCAAGAGCCAAGCCAGGGACACTAGGGCAGGCTTGTTGTTCAGCCACAGGCAAACATCCTGATTGATGTCTGCTGCAAGCTAACTGGGTCATGCTGGCTGAGGGTGTGATGCAGATTTCATTTTCATTGCCATCCTGCTTTGCTACAGACAGTAGGAACAGCACAATGTGAGTTCAGGAGCCCATAGATAACTGCCTGAAACCAACAACAAACTCTAACTTACCCCCATCACAGGGAGGGCATTTTTATCAAGTACCGTTGCTTCAATTCCCTCGTCATTTTAACATAAGCAAGAACAGCTGAGTTAGATTTGAAAGTCAGGTCTTCTGGCTCCAGCTCCTGGACTTTGAGTTCTCATCTGCTTTTTACCTCTCTCTCAGGTGCAAACTGCTCCGCTCAGCTGGGAACACTTCACATCCATTTTCTTTGCTGATTTCTTTTGTAAACCTGTTGTGCCTCAGCTCATTAGATAATAAGTTCTTTAGTATCCTCATTGTAGTCTGTTTGTACAGCACCAAGCATGACATAGCAGCAGATCCCTTATTGGAGTGTCCATAATTTACTAAAATCTAAACTCCAAGAGGTTATGGGGAGCATAAAAAGGAAAATATTTATAAGTGTTCCATTACCTTCTGCCATGAGGAAAGGGGCAACAGCTGTGGCAGCAGCTACCAGGAATGTCCTTAGTGAGAGTGGAAGAGATGGTAGTTGTGGTTGGTGGCAAACAACAGCCACCTGTGTATCTCACAACACCATTCCTTTTCCAATAATTTTAGCATCTCTTTTGACAGATTCTAGCTCTTCTTTAATCAAATAGAAGCAGCTGGAAGTGGGGCACTTCTGAGTGCCCAAGGCTTTGTTTTGGAAAGCTAGGGAAGTACAGTGTTATTTCCATCTTGTCTGAAAGGGATAAAAATATCTCAGACCTTACATAGGCTACTGCTTCCTTGTGGAAAGTCATTGCAGGGTTAAGCCCTGTTTCAAAAATGGAGGAAAACCTGTATGAAAAGTGCCTGGGGGCTTTTGAACTGGTTTATAAAAATAGCTGCCTAGAGAAAAAAAAAGAAGAGAAAAAGAAAAAAAGAAATGTGAAAAAACCCACCAGATAGTTTCTAGTGTATCCATCTATTGCAGCTAATGTGATATTAATAGAATACACAGCAGCAGGGAGTAGGAAAATATATTTTCACTCATATAAAGGGACTGTCTAAATGACTCACGTATGCAAAAATAAATAAATGGCTCTCCATGATAATCTGAAACTTTATTGTATCCACATAAAAAACTCAGCTTCTTAACTGTAACCTAACATATTAAATTCACTTTGTTTTATTTGAGGGCATGGACACATTGAGTGATCAATCTCTATTCACTGAGCTTTTTTTTTATCCCTTCCTTACTGTGCCATTTTTCTTCCCACTAGACATTTTAGTTCATTTCCCTGAGCCTTCTTCAGTTTATTAGCTGCATTTCAGACTTACAGAAAAAAAAAAGCTATCAAACTTCCAGAGGGGAATGAGTGAGTAAGCGAATGTTGTGCATGAGAGGGGGAAATACAGCAAATAAAAACAGAGTAAAAGGGCAGTTTTTAGAATTGCATGTGCTGCTCTTAGAGAATAACAGTTACATATTCCAGTTTCATAATGGAGATGTTCAGGGCCAACAAGTTGCTGGCTTCAGATGCTGTAAAATCAAGAGGCGGAGGGGGTTTTTTATCTTGTAGAACTGGCAAACAGGTATTCCCCATGAGAAACAGAATGAGGACATAGCGATTAACTCTCCTGTTCCTGCAATCAGAGTGCTAATCACATCCTTACCATCTGCATGGTCACTATGGTACTGACAACATTTTTGGGTCAAATCCTTTCTGACTCATTCTCCTGGTAACTTTGGTGATGGTCAGAGCAGAGGTGACATACACTTGCTGACACTGTGCTGAACGGTTCCATCAATCTCCATTTTGCATATTGGATGCTATTGCAAATGAGAATGAGCTCCAAGGATAGAAAGGAAGCCAGTAAGTGTCCAGGGAATCTGTGCTGTATGCTTTTCAGATACACTGTGCAAATGACAAACACAATGCTTCACTACAGCCTCTCTGCTCTAATAGTCTTAAATGCAAGGCTAATAAACTTTAGCTTTCAACACCATTGAACCTCATAATACCATAAATACCCTTTGTGTAACATCTTTTTGTGACTCAGATACCAAAAACAATAATGAAGCTGTCAGAAAAGAGGGAAAGGAAAAGGCTACAACCTTAAAAAAAGAAAAGCCAATCAGATTAAACTTTCCACAGCAAGTATTTGTCCTGTGAGAAGCAGTGAAAAATTATAAAGGTTGCAATGGAAAAATGCTGGATATGGAGACATTTATGGATGCTAACAGAATCAGAAATAGCACACAGGAAGCGGACTAAAAATCTGTCCTTGATAGAGTTGCTTAGAATGATTGCTGAATCTCTCCTGTAAGAGGTTCTAAATCCCCTGCACTGCAGAAACAAACAACTGGAACCAGCTTTCATTCACCAAGCATGTGGGGTTTGCTGCACTAATCTGTAACTGCTTTGAGTGCTCCAGTGACACAAAGGAGCTGGAAGCCCAGCCCTCACTGTTTGAAGAGTACTGCTGACTCCCTTGCCTCCCCAGCAGTATGAAGTGGTGAAGAAGAATTTACTCAAGACTCCAACCCTTTATTTTCAAATCTCAACATTTTTGGACACAGGAAGACCAATCTTAGTATCAGTCAAGCAGAGAGAAGGAAACAAGTGTTTTCAGGGAAAAGATGGATGTAATGTAATCAAAGTATATGAGTTAAAAGGAATAGGAGGAAACATTCCATGGTGGCATATTTTCAATATCTCCCCAGATGCAAGACTATGTCCTTTGATAAAGCTGGTACTGATCATTTTTGGAGGCAGAACTGGCAGATGTTTTGTGGACCTAGGGTGACAAACATCTATTTTTACACGTGGGAGATAACATTAAAATGGAAGGTATGGATACTGAGAGGTAGTCAGTTTCAAGTAGTACTGACTGAGAACGAGATAAATGCATAACTTAAGAAGGATTCACAGAGTGGACATCTTTGATGTCAGCATTTATTATATACTCCTAATTGGAAGACCTCAGTTCTCCATTTTCCTAATAGATACCTGCAAAAAAGACGTCCTGAATGATGTATATACCGCTCACTGATTGCTGGGCAAATATTATTTGAGTGTCAATATTTACTTTTTTTCTAGAACTATCATTGAGAGGGTATAAGGCATTTTAGATTTCTACTAGAGATGTATTAACTAACTCACAGATGAAAATCACCTTGTATACCTACTCTGTGCTATTTTCATTGCATTTTACTTTGCAGTGAAAACAACTGCTAGTCATGTGATAAAACCAGAAATTGAGCAATAATTAATGATAGTGGAGCTGGAGATAAACCCATAATTGCAAGTTTGGTCAGCCTACCCAAAGCCTTCACCATAAACTTTATGAGAAACACTGCTCACTATTTGCATGAAGTTGCAATACTCAGAGTATGGTAATTTGACAGGGTGACTGAGTTGAAGAGCTGTTCAGTAGTAGTTCAGATCATCCTTCAATATATAGGTTACTGTATCTCATATAACAGTCCCCCAAGGTAGTTCACTACAATTTTTGGTAATAAAATGTGTAGGGAGCCTTCCTGCTGCACTTGGGAGGAAGATAGGAGAAAAGTGGATTGCAAAATCCAAATACTATGGTCTTGGCTCCCTGACATAGGTCAAGAATATGTTGTTTGGAAGTTAAACACATATCTCAGATCTAGAAATCCATGGCACAGAAACAGAAGTTTTGAAAGGACAGCTTTGTTACCCAGGGTTGTTTGGCTCACTTCAATGTTTTTCCTCTACGCTGCTCTATAATCAGGGTACAGTTTGACCTTGTATATTTTAAAAAATATGCCTTTCAGGAGGTGTTTAAATTAATGATTATTCTTATGAAAGTCAGTTGGGAAGGTGTTTAAATCCACAATACGTCTTTTAACGTGTGCAGAAATTTGGTTTAATGAACAGGAACTTCAAGCATCTGAAGTAGACAAAAATCTATGGTAAGGATCTGACAAGAAACTTTTGTGTGTTCTATGCTAGAGCTTACATTTATGTGAAACATTACCAAGATCCTGCTGTACAGGAATTTGTCTTGTCATTAAACTGCTTGGTAACTGCTGGTCAGTGTAAGTCATGTTTTTCTTTGTGCGTAGTCTGAAGAGAGCAAGAGCCTCTCACAGCTCCAGTTGCACAGGATAGTTCAAATATAAAAGCTTGTGTGTTCAGCTCTCTGTACATTCTTGGGTCATTTCCCAAAGGATCAGACATTTCAATAACATCATAAAGTTCCTTTTTCACTTCTGATGAAACTTCCTCTATCAAAGACCAGAGCTAATGATCCAGATTTAATCAACAAAAGTATTTACATTTTAAAATAATGAGACCCACTCAGCTGGTAACTTGTTAATTAGTTGCCAAGCATTCTCCTTTTATCCTCTTGTGCAGCAGTGGTACAGCTGACAATCCTTCCAATATTAAGGGAAGTTATTTGAGAAGTGTTATCTCAGAGTCCTATCTTGCTCCAGGATCAATTTACACTAACTAATGTGTTGATTACAGAACTACTCCTGATTTACCTAGAGGTAAATGCCTTTATGTATCACACTGTCTCACCCTTCCCAACAAGTTTTTGCCTTGTATTTTTGCATGCTGAATGTCTTCAAAGTAATTAGGTACCTGAATTTAAGCTTCTCTGCCCTGTTATCTTTTAGTAATGCTATTCTTTCACTCTGGAGGTCCTAATACTTGAGGTCAAATTCACATTTACAGAAAAGTTATTTATACCACTTTATAATTCACTGCCCTTTTCTTTCCTTAATTCTACATCAAGGGTCTTCTACCCAGCTATACAAAGGTACCAGAATGTAAATAAGAATCTGTCCATAAATATTTTTTCTAGCACCGCGACATTTGCAAGTGTGGATGGATGTTAAGAATGAGGATCTGTTCCCAATTTCTGTCCCAGTACTTGCACAGTCTGAAACACATGTGCTGGGTTTCACAGTCTTCTCCAGCAGCTCCCTTAGCAACTGGAAAACTCCATCATTTAGTCCTCAGTGCAGGACATGCTTCAGCTGACCTGATGCTCTAGAGCCTAGATTGATTTTGCCCTGTGATTATCAATTCTCCTGTCAGACAGAACAGACAAGATCTTAAAAACAAGAAGACATTTAAAGAAATAAGATCAAGATATTTTAATTAGCACACCATTTCCTCCTATAACTTTGCAAGGCATATAAGTGTGTGCTTAACTTCAAGCACAATTAATCACCTCTTTAGGAACAGCAAGTTTTTCTAGAACTGGAAATTATTTCTTCTCTTCTGCAGTTCCATAGTTGTGTGGTTGTGCACCTTCTTTTCTCCTTTTTTTTTTTAACATTTCCTCTTTTCTTTTTTGCCTGTCATATGTAATGCAACTGTGCAAAGTTCTTTTCTTCCCTAAACGTGGTGGGTGGGCAAGGAGACAATTATTTAAATTATATGGTGGGAGAATAAGTTACAAAAATAGCAGCTACTTTTTTAACAGGAATTTGTATTTCTGAACCATTTAAAATTCACTGGAGGCCTGAGGACTAAGTACACATAAGACTGAACCTGGCTTTTTAATTAATTGTTTATCTTCTGCAAATTAATTACAAAACTTTCAGAAAACTTCAAACTACCACAAGAAGCTGCATAAATTGCAAGTAAAACAAAAGAAAAGAAGAAACAAAACTGCCAAGCAAAACTTTATCCTTCCCAAGTCCCTGGGACATCTTTTGAATACCCATCTAATTTTAAATGTTTGTGACCATGGCAAAAAATGCTCCCACATGTTGCAAACATGGAAAATATTGCCAATATTTTAAAAATATTTGAATAGGAAACTCTTTTAATTAGACATTTAGAGCATGCATGTGTTGCCTGTAAAGCCAATGCAATCATTCTGATTTTCACAAAAACATGATCCAGCCCTAACATTGTCAGAAGTTGTGATTTTTGGATCTGAGTTCCAGGGAAAGAAATTCTAGAAATGTAATTAATGAACTGAAGGATTCAGTTTGGGTGTATTTCACTTGCAATATTTGAAAGGAATCTAGTCACTTCCTTAAAGATAATCTCATGTTTTTACAAGGGTTACTCTTGAAGATTCATTTTATCACAAGGTTTCCAGCTTGTTTGTCCATAGGAGGAATAAGTTTTGAAGACTATCGGGATTTGATAGCCAGATTTGTGACAAGCAGTGAACTAAATGCCTATATATGCAAAACCCATTCATCTGATGAAAACTCCCTGATTAAATAGATGGTTCACTACAACAAAGAGAAGAAGTAAGAACTGGGGAAGAGGGGTTAATTAATCAAGGTTTTTTTCAAGCTACTACTATTCTTTTCTTCCTGACTCTTTTTCCTGTACTTTAGAAAAACTTCACCCTCCTAGAATAGTCTATCAATAGCACAAACATTCACAGCAGATTAGCCCAGAGTGGACTCTGATCCACTTTCACTGTTAAGACAAACCTCTAATTGACACCAGTGAATTTGACCCTGAAATACACTTTTCCCATTGACTGGTCAGAGCCCAGCTTTGCTGCTCACTTCATGTGATGCACACCATGCACCTACTTATTTAGGATCTGGAATGAGAAGTGAGAGTTACAGAAAGTCTGTTCTGAGCTACTTTAGTTTAATTTGGGTATTTGTGGGATTCAGTGGAGACCCAGCAAGACTAACCTAGTTATGGAATAAGAATGCCAGCCATTGTCCATCAGGTCCTGGCCACATAATTTTTCAAATACAAATAATCTTTGTTGTGACTATGAATAAACAGGGTTGGGGTTTGGTTTGCTTTTTTTTTTAAACTTTTGCATGACATTTGGACATCTGTTCCTACAAAGAACTATGCCAATATTTGACCTTAAACTTTGTGGAGTAGCCTCCTAAACCTCCCAAATTTAATTCCTTAATTTCAGCATGTGCAAGGAATAAGATTAGGCAGCTCAAGGTTGCCTTGAGGTGTTCTGGTCTATCATCTGCAGATTCATATGGGAGTCTTCTGCAGATACCCACAGCAGCAAGAAAACAGCTGGGTTATTATATCATAATAGTTTTGTGTAGGGAAGATATAAAGAGGAATAGCAGAAAGAAGAATATCTTAGAAAAATATTTCAGTGTAAAATTAGGGTATGGCATGGGAAGGTAGAAATGGAGTCATTAGTTAACCTAGAGTGTAAAACCCACTGTTATTTGTGACCACTATAAATTACTCAGAAAAAGCTTCCTTGCTTAATCCAAGGCTTTTAATCTCCTTACTCAATATTCTATAATTAGTTCTCTAGCTTCTCCATTTGATTTTGTACTTTTTTATTAGAAAATTCTTCCTTTATGAATTTGAATTTTTGCCAGCTACTCTTTGACATGCTGCTTACACAGAGGTGATTACTCAGTAATGCTGTGGTTCCTTTTATTTACTCCTAACTTCAGTTGCTTCTTGTCAGCAATTAATAGATAAATATTTTACTATCTAGTTTTCTTCATCTAATAAAATCTTATCTATATAGAAGGGTCTGGCAGCTGCAAAGTCCTCTTCCTACCCTTTACTCCATAACCTAACATGTCCTCAGTCTAGAGATTATAGCAAGTGTTACAATATTCTGTTGTATTTTAACAGTCCTTCATTCTTCAGGAATATCTATTACGTCAAGTTCTCCTTCCACAGTCATACACTCTGCTTTCACCCATTATTATTTTTAAGCTTCTGGTATGCAGACATATTTTTGGCCATCTACCGATTTTTAAACAATTCCTCTGCTTAGCTCCCTACTTCAGAATACACCACTGTGATTTCAATGCAGTTATCGTCAATGTCATCCATCATCCCTCTTCCCATCTTTTAGAACTGGATACAGAGTTAAGATGCTGATGGTAGGAAAAGAAGATGCGCGGAAATGGAGGCATTCTTTTACCCAAAGACATGACTACTCATGTCCTACCCAGTGCAGACAATTTGATGAGGTCAGAGTTGTATGGCCACACATCCCTTTCCATGATTAGGTACGGGCTGCATTTTCCCTTGGAAATGCTCCCTCTTTATCATCACAACATTTAAAAGATCAAAAGCTCTTTTTTTTTTTTTTTTTTGAAGCAATGGGACAGCTGATTTTTCCTAGCAATTTTTTCCCTGTCAGGAAAATGATAATGAAAAACAATTTCTACTTAAAGTTTTTTTTCAGCTATTCCATTACTGAACCTTCCATTGGCTCAGTGGAAACTGTGAGAGAGGGTTTGATTCTTTTAGGTGGAAAGAACACAGAAAAACCTTACTAGGCTTCTGGTAGCAAAAGAACAATTTCTCTTTTATCCAGGATTTTGCTTCAATTTTGTGGAACATTTCTTTGAAAATGCATGTCCCAGTTTCCTTTTAAACTTCTTTATTCTGTTCTGCTACTGAAAAGGCTGCAGATGGAAGGGGAGAGCTAGGAACTCCCCATGTCAATCAGCTCTATTCATTCAATGGCTGTATTTATTAGTTTCATTAAAAACATATTGAGCAGCCCTGGTTCCTCAGTTCTGCACGCCTACACAATCCTGGCTGCCTTGCCATCCCCCTGTCAGTAAGGGCTCTATCCTGAGGCCTCTCTCAGCTTGAGATTCCACATGAAACATGAATCCAAGAGGATATCACATGCTTTTAGGTCTTGCTGGAAGGACTTCACACAGCTTGATGGGTGCAGAGGGGGCTGGGGACAGTTAGATGAGGAAAAAATAAGTATTTGAGATGAACTGATAATTCATTTTTCAAAAAAGAAATGGAAAGAAAAAGTCTGTGTAAAGCTTGGAAAATGTCTCCATTGCTACTGCCATCACTGACATGAATTTAAGTGTAACGTCTGACCAGCACATTGCTCATAAACTATGGTTTAGTAGGAAATAGAGCACTCTGGGCTGCCATCAGACAAGGGAGCAGTTCTTGGAGAAGGCTGTTAATTTGCTACGTTTGTAATGCTGAGGCATGAACTGGTCTCCTTCAGAAAATGTTATATTCTCTATATACCTGCTCCCGCTATTAAAATCAGAACTATGTGGAAGAGCAGAACCACGGCAGGAGCTTACTAATTATGGGGCAAAAAGAATGTGTGCCAACAGAGGTATTAAAACTATATTGGCTGTCTTTTAGCACTTTTGTTGGTGCATTTTTTTGGAAAAAAAATCTTGTTTTATTGCATGGCAAAATACAAAAAGTTTCCTATTAATCAAAAGATCTCCAAACTCAGGACTGAGAATTAACGTTGCAGTTTAAGCACTACTTAAGTTGAAAACCTAGTGGTGTTTAGCTCAGACACCAGGCTAGAGATGATTTTTCATAAAAAGAAATTTCTTTCTCTATTCAGTCCCGAAGAGTGATCTGTAAGTATCTATCTGCTCAGACACACTGGAACTTAACATCTTCCTCTCTTTTGAAATTATCTCTCCTTCCATAAACATCAGGTTGAATAACTGCTACCTAACTACCCTAATTTCATTTTTCTTTTCCTAAATACATATGGACCACAAACTTTAACACCTGCACCCTACAGTTCTTCAGCAAAGGAAGAGACTGGAATATGCACTAATGCCCTTAAGCACTCCCAAGGATATATCACACACAATCTCTTCCATACATATCCTCTTTTCTTTCTTAAGTGGGTCATAGTGTATTAGCCCACAGTGTGTTACATAACCATGGTACTTTTCTGTCTTTCATGGCAATACAGACTCAAGGATACAGCAAAATGATCTACTTTTTATCAAACAAGAAATATCTTAATATTACTTGCCCTGTCCTCAAAATGTTTCATCCTCACAGTCACCTTTGACAGAGAATTCTTAGCACTGCTTCCTTTCCAGATGATTGAGAAGAGGTGCACTGGCATTACAAAATACATATCAGTATCACATCAGCATGGCCTTGGCCAAGACTGAATATATGCGCCCTGATATTTCTGTGTCTTTGTGTGACAAGAAATAAGCCCTACTGAGACAGAGAGCTCATCCAGTCCATAGGCACTTGCTTGGTCCTTTCCAGATTACACACAGCCCCTGAGTGATGCATCACACAAGTCCAACAAAGAACACAACAGAGAGGACAAGGCAGGGAGCGGGGAGAACCATAGCAAGCCATGCCTTCACCTACAGTATTGGTAGTTCACCTACCAAGTGCTGCCACTGAAGTCACTTTGAGACTTTGGGAGTCAACTGAGGAGAAGTTAGTGTTTAACAGGATATAACTTGATTGAAGGCAATAAAAAACAGGAATGACATGGTGTTATAAACAGATTAGCAGACAGGTGAGACAAGGGAAATCAGTCTGTAACCTCTGTGGTTTCAGAATATGATAATTTCTTTAATGTAGGTACCCCTGTCTGGTAGAGGAATGCTACCATCCCTGATTTAGGAAGTTATTGGGAGGCTAAAGGCTCCCAATACCAATAAAGATATTTAGGTATTGAATTCTACTTTGAATTTGGACTAAAGTGACAGGTTTACAGTGCCACAGGAGTATCTGGCTTGACACACAAGGTTTCTTAAGACCACACTAGTATTACACTCAGAGCATCTTTGTTCCTCTCCTCTACTCTCTGACATTGACTAAGTATAGGAGGAGAATGTTAAGGACTGCATTATAGAACCACCAGAAAAGTAAGAAGGGAACACGAGAATTTTCATATTCCTAAGTACCTGTGTGTATACACATGTATAAATACAAATGCTCATGTATGGGTTCACACAGAAAGCAGTAATGATGCTGATGGTGACTACCTGTTCACTCTGACAGTTACCAGTACACCAAATACATGTCAGTCTGGTTCTTAATAAGTGTGTATCTCCTTGCACAGCGGGAGATGCTTGGCACAGCTAAGAGTGGTTATAATCAATAAGCCTTAAATTTAAGTGGTGCAGAAACTGGTTTACTCCTCCACTTCAAATAGTTCTTCTGGGTCAGCTGCAGGGCGTATGGCATGTGAAGGAAGAATCATAAACATTCTTGACGTATCAAGTGTTTTCACCAGCCATAACTTTTTACCAAACAAAGCAAAACAAAAAACTTTATCAGCATAAAGTGATTTTGACATTAGACTCTCCTTGTTTTCAGTCTCATCATGCTGTAAGACAATTGGCACCATAATCAGATGAATAAACATTATGGCATCGTCTGAGGGTCACATCCTTCTACTGAAACCATAGATTTTTCTGAAACTGCAATTCTTTACAAATTCTTCTCAGAAAAATCAACACTAGGAAAAAATAAATTACTCTGTGCCTTACTAAAAAATCAGTTGCTGTACTTATAAAAAAGGGTATTGTAACCAATGCCTAGAGTTACACAGGATTCATTTTGGTCAAGAAGAGAGGCTGTTCCCAACTTGGTGTCAAAGTCAACTCAACACCCCTGCAGACTAGGCTGTAAATTCCTAGAAACTGGATTTAGCATACAATTCAGTCATAACAAATGATAGTTCAAACCATCCTCTTGAACTTGCTACTGTCAGTAGAAACCCTTTCCCCACTGCTTATTGTTAATGTTTGAACTTCTGTTAAGTGTACCATTTCTATTCTCCCCATGGAAAGAGGAAACCAGTATTAAGCTTTCGCAGCAGAATCATCTGGGCAAAATATCTACACAGATATTAACACCTTGTTGTGTGTCTGCTAGAGCCATGGATCAACTGAATTCCATGGGCATTCTGTACTTATGCTATTTATATTTACCTAAAATATCTGCAGTGGTATAGGTACAATCTGGCTCTTCCACATCTTCATACAGTTCCCGACTGTACAGCTCCTCATAACACCTTGCTCTATTCAAAGTTCAAATTTGATTTGAGATTTGATGTTTTCTTTGAATGTTTTGTCTTCATTGTCCTCTTCCTTTCTCTTCTGTAAAAAAGAAAATTAAAAAAAAAAAAAAAACCAAAAACAAGGCATTTAAATCTGAGTGTACATTTCTCTATTAAATTGACACAAAAATACCAGCAATTTTCTGAGAGTTGCTGACTACCTTTCATCTGTTTAAGCAGCTTCCAAGCAAGTCCTTCCCTGTGTGGAAATAGGACACTTCTGAAAAGTGAAGGATAATTGGCCAAAAGCTTTTTGACACAGTGACTCACTGACAGTGATTTCTGATTAATTAGGGGAACATTCCCCTCTTGATCTGTAATATAATGTAACTCCCACTAACGTCAAAGAGAAAGCTGCCCTCATTAAGTCTGTCAGGCAGCAACTACCCAGGGGCTGGTCTTTTGTTCAGGGGCTGAGCAGAATTGCTCAGCCTCTGGATGCTTTTTCACCTGCCCACTGCGCTAGGTCAGCTTCCTTCTGGAGCATGTGCCTAGGTCTTGCTGCCAGTAACACCTAGTGCAGGTAGTGAAAGGGGAGGAAGGAGGCCTGCCCAGACTGGCAGCCGTCCCAGCTGCTGCTGGCACAACTGACATCTGGAAGCACCATGCTGGACATCTGAGGCATAAAGCTGAAGTGGCCTAGCTGTCAGGGGGTGCATTCAGAAAGCAGGGCAGCTACTTCTCACACTGCAGATCAGTTAATTTTGGTCGATATCTGGTCACAGTGAAACAATTCCCTCGCAGACAGCTGTGCTCAATGGGAGAGCCCAAGAGCAGCTGCTGGAGGGAATGGCACTACATGGCAGAGTTGGCAGTGCTCATGCGGACACGGAAACGCACCTGGAGCCTCCTAGGGTTGCCTGCTCAGCACAACTTACATCTCACATCACTGAAATCTCCTATCACTATATCTATCTCCCAAAAAAGTGCCCATGTCTGTGCCTTTGAGCACACACTGGCCCTGGGCCCCACCTAGGCAGGGCTGTGGGGGGTGTCTGGCAGGGCCATACCAACAATTTAACTGTAGGGACAGGCAGGCCATGGCTCTGTGTTGAGTTTACTAATAAAAATGCAATCTGTGGATGCCTAGGTGGCTGCATTTAATCCATACCATGGCTCAGGTGAGCAGGCATCTAGCATCAGGACTGCTGATAGTAAAGCAGACAAGGGGGTAATAGCACTGACCACCATGAAGAACATGGAAGCAATTTATAATTCTTTGGTTACATTTTAGAATTCTTTGGTGAATATAAAACCCCATCCTGGTTCTACAGAAAGCCTGGACAGCTTTGCAATGGGGCACCCCAAAACAGTGAGGTAGAGGGTGGGGAAAGAGGGGTGACCGAATCACTGTACAGGGAGAGGGCAGCATGGCTTCCACGTACCGGGAAAGGATCCACTGGTGGGAGGACATGTCATCCTGTGCTTCCCTTCAACCTTAATGCTCCTGCTGCTGATGGCACCACTTCCAGTTGCTGAGGCCCTGAGCAGGCCTGGCTCCTGCAGTCGATGTCAAAAGGTGCCTGACGGGACAGGCCGGCTGTGCCAGGACACCTGAGGGGAGAAAGGTGCCATTCTGAGGGCCCTGGGCCCTCCTGTGCTGTGAGGGGCCCAAGGGGCCCTGCTGTGGGCCCTGCTGTGGGCCCTGCTGTGAGGCCTGCTCTCCACAGGGCTAGGAAGAGAAACTGTCATCCGGCAGCATAAAACTGTGGAAAAGGAGAGAAATGAGGAGTGGGATGAGATGATTTGGGGAAATGCTTGCTAGATAAGCAAGATAGAAAATAAAGGCAGAATGAAAACAGTTAAGGTTTATTAATAACCATTAGTTGTGATTATAGGGTGTTTGAGGTGATGCCTTGGTGCTCCTCGTGTGACTTTACATGAAGACAAGTATCTGTAGCTGAGTCCTTCCACTCTGTGCCACAGCTCATGAACTATATTTAGGTTACATGCTGGCAGCTTTCACTGTTTCCCAGAGCATCAGGTGTTGTTCTTCGATCATGAGAGCTGTGCCCTCCTTCCTATTCCAAATTATCTTCTTTCTAAAAGCTCTTTCTGCACCATAACCCAGCCATAGTATTTCAGGGTCACAGGAAAGAGGTGAAAAGAAACGTCTATTTTTGGGACCAAAATATTCACCTGAGAAGGCCAAGGTTCTCGTCGCTGAATTTTAGGTACTTGTATTTATTTTGCAAGGGTAAGAAGCTTTTGTTGAAGGGCAGGAAAGTTCCCATTTCTCAAGGACCCTTCCTGAATATTCCAAAATGCTTCTTAAATGGTATCATTACACAACTACTCTTTACTTCTGGGATTAGTACTGCTCATAGGTTTCATGACACCAGCTAGACCGAATCCTGAGGGAAGAAATGCCTCCTGTTTACCTTAGAAAATGAGAAATATTAGGTAAGATCTTCAAACCAGAAGGCAAACATTTGCCTGGAGTGAACTCTGCTTTCCAGTTCTCACACTCTATGTTACTTGGGAATCTCAAATTGAATTCCTGTTCTACCTGTTTGAGGTACTTTTGTTCAGTCTGCATCCCCAAAAAGCCCAGCAGAAATTCAGCAGATAAAGGTAAATTTGACTGAGTTTGGAAGAGTATTCAAAGTCCTGAAGAATTTTAACCTCAAGACTAATTAGCTACAGCATTTTCATCTTCTTCAGTTTTATTGCCTTTCCATCAGTGAACATTAAACTGACAGAACAGAAGCAGACAATGAATCTGAAAACATGCACAGGGGTGCATGAGGAAGGCTCTGTGAAAATAGGATGTGGCTGTTATGATTTCAGACAAGAGATTTCCAGAAAAGTGAAGTCAATGGACAAGCCATGGACACAGAAGGTTCATGGAAGTAATTGTTCCAATAACCTTCATTAGGTCTCAGTACCACAGAGGCACTCAAGCTCTCAGTCAGAAGACATGGTTTGTGACTGGGCCTTTGGAAGGATTTCCAGCCAGGTGGTCAGAAACTGTTAATGAAAAACTGTTTATTTCGTATCAAAACTGACATCTTAAAAACCAATTAAACCCAGAAGTATTACAAATATTTGTAAAAAGCAGTAAAATAACATGATTCTGGTGGCAAACCTTTGCTTTCACTCATTTTTAATGCTGCTTCCCTCATTTACTCTCAGAAAAAGCAGAGTAAAGCCAAAAATTAAAAAATCAGAATTAAAATAAATAAATAAATAAATAAATGGGTGAGAATCACCTGAGAGAGCTGGTGTTGTTCAGCAGGAAAAAGAGAAGGCTTTGGGGGAAACCTCACTGCAGCTTTTAAGTACTTTAAGGGGGCTCATAAAAAGCACGATGGGACTTTTCATACGGGCAGATAGTGATAGAAAAGGAGATAATGTTTTTAAACTAAAGTTGGGCAGGCTTAGATTAGGTATTAGGAAGAAATTCTTTACTCAGAGAGTGGTGAAGTACTGGAATAGGTTGCCCAGGGACATTTGGATACCCCATCCCTGGCAGTGTTCAAGACCAGGCTGGATGGGGCCCTGAGGAACCTGATCTAGTGGGTGACATCCCTTCCCATGGCAGGGCGATTGGAACCAAATGATCTTTAAGGTCCCTTTCAACCCAATATGTTCTATGACTCTATGTCTGAAAAGTCACACAAAGTTGGCACATGATGAGTTTGCATCAGATGAGCAAACAGAAGGGTATTATACAGTTTAACCCTAGAAGTAAATTAATTTTTCTCTCCTCAGAAAACTCTGTACCCAACAGTGGGAGTTACTTAAGGTGTGTGACTGTGTGCTACTGAACAATTTCAAAGAGGAGGAGTAAATTCACTTTATGTCTTTCCCCTGGCCTCCAGCCCAGGGAAGTGTCAGACTAATAACCTACTTGCTTCTAAGAGGAAATCTTTGATAGCAAAGCATTGCATTTTCTGAAAGTTCATGGAAAACAACCTAGTTATATGCTTATCTGTAATTGATAATCATCCCTCCAGTTGGGTTTCAGGCTGTGCTGCCCTTGAAAAGGTTCTTCCAGAAGTCTTTGGAAGTCCCTCTCACAGGTGGAGAGCAAATGACTAATTTGCACTAGAAGTTTCTTTGTCTAGTACAGACATTTAATATACAACTGTCAGAAAGATCACGGTAGGTGAGATGCTAAAAGCTTCCAGAGGTTTTCAAGGAAAAGAGAAAGTGAAGGAACCCAGACATTGTCTTTACAAGAAAAAAAGCTATAATGTCAAAATTCTATTTGCAGAAATAATTCTGTCAAACACAACTCCATTCATACCTACATCATACTTCAATCCACAACAAAGAGACCATTTTTTCAGCTATGACAACTCACTGTCTCAATTGCTCATACTCTGTGACACAAGGATACAACTGTCACACTGAAGCAGACAGAGCATGGTCCAGTTTTGACCATTTGGAACACAAACCCAAAATTTGGACCTGTGCTGAGTCCTTTTTCAGTGCTCAAGAGCTGTTAACATACACCCAAACACTACAGATTATGTTCATCATTAAGTATCTGGTACAACTTGAGTGACCAAAGCAGCCATGGGCATCACTTCTTCATTGCCTTTCAACGTGACCATATGGTTTTTCAGAAATGCTTAACAACACCCCAGTTCCTTTTGCCTTCAACTCCTCCCCTGGAGGGAGTTACCTGCGGATATGTCTCTCTTCATTAGCTACAGAGGGAGTAAAAATGAGCAGAGAGTGATCATCCGACTTCTAGATGCACATGTCAGGAGGGGAATCCTACTCTCTGTCTGACATAAACAATCCTAGCAGGTTTCCCAACAGGGCAAGTGAGGCATGTTGTCCCAGAAATGAAACCCAGCCAGCTGGCGTAAGACAAGCCCTACAGAATGTCCTGCTGCAATGCCCACTGAGGTTGCTGAAGTGTGTGAGCCCAAAGCAGCAAAAACCTAAAGGGATATTGGCCTGACTTGAAAAAGTAATTTCATTTTATGTCATGACACTGCAAAGTAATTGTGCTCAAAATAACTGGTTTTACTGCCTAAATACGTTTTTAGTACTTGAGCATCCAGGTGGATTCAATTGTGCTTGCAATTTTGCAGACATTAACGAGGGAGACTAAATGACTGAGGCGGGAAAAGAGAACAATGCTGTAGTCCTGTGAGACAGCCTGACACACAGACTAGAGCACAGCACAAGCTCTCAGGAGCCTCAAAGTCTAGTCCTGTTTTGACCACTGACTGACAAAGGCTGTAAAGCTAAGCATGGAAAATGAAACACAACTGTTCTCTGGTGTCTTTTACAAAAATAATACTGGCTGAAATCTTCAACAAGTGTAAACTATCAAATAACAGAAATCACTGACTCCAAAAGAAGCAGGATTACAAGCCAAAGTTGGTCAGCTTTTAAGAAGAAGTTCCTTCTTGAGCATCTTTTCCAAAAGCAACATCTGACACAGCATGAACATAAACAACACTTGAACTGTTATGAAATACATTAAAAATAAATTATTTAAATCCAGAAATATGATTCTGATAGGCTAAAGCACACTTAGAAGTTGTATTCTTTATGTCAATAACTGTTTACAGAACCATGGCCTTAATTGATACTCCAAAAGCCATTTCACTTATCAGAGAAGTTTTCATAAAGAAATAACATGCAAGGCACACACTGTCGGGCCAAACACATTCTACTGTTTATTACACATATTACATTCTTAAATAAAAATGCGTCACATAACATTTTTGCATAGATATCTTACAATATACCAATTTAAAAAAGAATTATGAAACAGACCAGTAACAAAAATAAATTTTTTCTTCATTAATAATTTTGTAACATTAACATACCACCATCATATAATACAAATAATATTTTTAAATCTTAAGACTTTTTGTACAGCAAAAAAACTGACAAAGTAATATATATATATATATA
>VYXG01003011.1:0-18560 GCA_013397235.1 Lanius ludovicianus
ATCTAGTCACCCCAAGACACTGGTGAAATGTACTTTAGGGTAAATATGGTCAAAAAGGTCCTGTCTACATATCCATAAGTCCCATTAATATCCACAAGTAAAACATTTAAATGGAGGTGTTTGGTTGTATCTTAGCAATTTTATGGTGCTTTAATACCTCTTTATTGCATTAATGGTCATAGGCTATTTGGGAATCTAGACCCCCACAGTGAAAGCGGGAAGATATTTCATCCCTTGGAGAGGTTCTACTCTGTCAGAAATGTCATCCAGGCTGACAGACTTTTTTGTAGAAACAAATCAGCACAATCTGTAGACATCTTTGTTTCCCAAGGAGCATCATTTGTCACTTGACTAAGTGGCAGAAATGAGGTGGTAAATCCACTTGTAGCAAACTTTTTCCTTCCTAAAATGGACAGAGAAAGTCTTAAACTACGTGGCATGTAAGGATTGCAAAGGCTGGCTAATACTGTGGCACTCAGCACCATCCCTGCACTGCCAGTTTGTGGGAGAACAGGACATGAACAAGGGAAGGCAAAGCAAGGATACTGCCTCTGCTGAAGCTGCTCTGCCTGTCAAGACCAGCAGCTGATATTTCCACCTAAGATGTATGAATCCAACAGAATCCATCTGCTGAACCATCTGTGTGATGAATCACTAAAACTACAGTCCATCTGTTGTTTCACTGCTACAAAGTTTGCCAGTCTCACCCTCACTCCATTATTTGAAAGTTTTTCTTTCCCCTTGGGCCTCCTCTGTGCTCTCATCTCTCTCCTTGTCTATATCTTGTTGTTTTGTTAATATATTGCCTTTCCAATCTCTGAAATGTTAAAAAAGAGGGAGTTATATTCCTACTACTCTCTAGTTAGCCAGGAATAGCTTTGCTTAGGGCAAAATAGAGATCTGTTATGTGTATATCATCATTGCCTGTCTTCAGCTGCTCTGTACCAGGTGAGAGATTGAGGCTGTTTCACACTCCTTAAGACTGTCCCCCACATTTAGGCTGTCACATGGAACTATTAGAAGTTTAGACTGTGTTTTGACTTTTTCCTCACTCTTGAGGGAAGTATTTTTCATGTATTATTTACCTCTCAGCTTGAAAATTCAACCTTGCCTTTAGTGTCTAAAAAAAAGAGAGAGAAATGCTCAGTTACATCTTTACCCATGTGTATCTTACATTTGGGGAAGGCTTACCTAAAGGTCCTTCACCAGAGGATGAGCTTTGGCTGGCATCAGCCACAGCATAGTGTTGAGAGAGTGGGGATGGGCAGGAAACATGGCTGTATGCAAAGTAGAAAGCTGATTTCTGTGCAGCTGAAAAAAAAAGAAGGTATAATCTCTTTTACAGTCTTCACAGTCCAGCCAAGCAGATTTTCCCTATTTGCTCTCAACTTTGAAATTTAACAAGGAACAGGAGTAGAATTTGGTCCTGTGTGAAGGCATGGAGAAAAGAGGAGAAGGAGACTCCTCATTGTCACAGATTTGGAAAGGAGACTGCTGTGCAAGCAGACATAAGGACCATGGTATTTAAGGACATGGCTGTAGTCAGCAGGTTTCTGTGGTGTCTGCATTGACATTGACTCAGCCTGGGCTGGGAAGGCTGTGTTGGACAGCCTGGGCATCACTCAAGGAAAACATGGTTTGCAGCAGGCCCACATCTGTCCCCTCTTTCTGCAACACCTACTCCATCTGTCCCCCTGCAGCCTCGACTAAAGAGTAATGTTACAAAGCCCTTCAGATCAGGGCAGGGGCGTGCAGACATATGCCCTGCTCTCCCACAGTTCTTGGGACATGACTGAGGGATGGGAGAGCACATTTTTATCAAGGCCTGATCAAACTGGAATGCCTCACTGTCCTATCCGCATATAGAAGAGCTGCCTAGAAATAATCCATGATGCAGCAAAGCTGCCTTGAGAGGTGCTTGATGCCTCAAGCCTATTCAAGAGACATTTGTACAATGCCCTTAACAGTATGATTTAGCTATTCGGCAGCCCTGCAGGGGTCAAGCAGTTGGACTAGATGGTCATTTTAGGTCTCTCTCAACTATTCTATTTTGTTCTTTATAGCCTGCATTCACCAAGCAGAGGTGTTTAGATCATCTCTTAGACTTCTGCTCTACATCCCCTTTGTCTTGAATTCCCCTTTCTCTCTAGACTTTAGAAGGGCTAGAGAGACTGATTTCTTAATTTGGGCATTGAATTAGATGGCTAAAAAAACCTGGCTGTTTGACTCCCCCCATGCACTTCCCCTTGCTTTGCCTTGCTAAGGATTTGAAGTGATAACAAATTCACTACTTGTCACCACCAAGAGATGTTCAAATTATTAACTATACTGCTAAGATAAAGAAAAAGACAACAACCTGGACCTTTAATTTCATGTTAGCTACTATTTAACTTCGACCTCCAACCAATATATCTTTTAGACTTTTATCTACTAGATTGAAGGACTTTCTCCTGACAGCTATCCTTTTGTATAGGAATTTATGTTCCTGCACTTGGGAACATCAGAGATTAAAATCAGAACACAAGGAGCACTGAAAAGTGTTGTACTTTGTTTGCTTAGGAGAGGGTGGAGTTATAAAACACCCAGGCTGATGGGACTTTTCACAAAGAAAGAGTAAATAAAAGGGATGTCCTCTCTTGGCAAACAAATGAGTGAAAGAGCAGCAGCTGCCTGAGCCTAGAGAACAGCAATTTCTTGGCATTTTTGAAAGGACTGTACCCCTGCCCTTTCCTGCCCCATTCACTTTCAGACAATGCTTGTTCTGTAGTTTATCTCGGGCAAGAAGCAGCGTCTTCAACAGAGCAGTTAATGGAATTATTTAGTACAAAAGGGATGTTGAATGCAAACAGTGACTAGAGGAGCCCAGAAACAGGATTAACCCATTGCATGGATGAAGAAAGTGAATAAAAGGCAGAAATATTGTGTTATGTTTGGGCCCATAGATCTAGCCCAATTTTTAGAGGTACTGCTCTGGAAGGGTTAAAAGTAATGTTTCTGGGCAAATGCAGAACAGTACTGCCTGTTTTCATTAGCATGCATGTATCTGCTTAAAATATCATCCAGTATAAGCAAATTTACTGTGCTTCATGGTTTTCTTCAGTGTCCAACTGACTTGGATCCGGCTATTCAATTGGATTGAAAATTTTTGAGCTCAAATGGGTTGAACCCATTGATCTCTGTGTAGATTATAATACCATCATTTGAACGGAGAGAGATCATCCAGTCCAACTGCCTGACTATGTCAGGGCTGACCAAAAATTAAAGCAGGTTGTTTGGGGCATCATCCAAATGCCTCTTAAACACCAGTAGGCTTGGGGCAGCGAACTCATCTCCAATGAGAGGGGAGAGAGAGATGTTCCCTAGCCAGAAAACAGTTCCCTTGGCAAAGAGAAGAGTACAGCTGCCTGGAGGAGAAAAGACAGGGTGTTTTGCTGTCCATGTAGCAAGAACAAGTCAGGGAAGATGAAGGAGGAGAAAACATTGACCTGATGAAAGATAGGACACCAATCAAGAAACGTGAGAAGGAGCAGCTATGGCTCTTACTCTCAGACACAAAGAGGGATGGCAGGTAGGCAGTGGTGTCATGCAAAGAGATGTGATTGTGGGACAAGTGTTAAAATCCCCTGCTCTGCAAGCAGAAGCAGTCTCAGTGTGACATTTTACTGAGCTAGGCCTTGCTGGTCACACATGTCTATTATGCCACCCCCGGGAACTGGAGCTGTCATTCCTGCTTGTCACTGCACTGCACAGAAATGTTGTTGTGCTTAGAACTAGCTCAGGTGTCTTTTAACACGTCACTGTGTAGACGGGCTGGATATTTACCACCCATTTGTTTTTTCAGTTGGCTAATTTATAGCTCAGGATGTGGAACTGTCTCAGAAAATGAATCCATGTGCTAACTGCAGCCATCCAGGAAGACCCTCGGTAGCTATTTGTTCTTGGCTCCTAGGTTTGCTCTAGGCTGTTTGGTTGACATATCTGCAATGTGTCAGACCTGTCTGCATCTGTGCAGGTTTAGGTATTTCTGACTTGGGAAACAGATTGGAGGGCAAATGCAGCCTGTAATTACATAATCTTTCTCTCTTAAAAATAAAACCCATCAACCAAACCAAAGCAAAACAAACAAACAAAAAACCAAATAAAACTCAAAAAAAAACCCTCTGAAGTAAAATTTATGACTTTACATCCCAGGGACTCAACCTGGGTTTGTGGATACACATACACCAGGCTATTTTTTGCAATTGCTCCCTGTGACAGATATCAGACGAAAATTTCATCAACACACATGAATTCCTGAGGGAATATATCTGATTTGGAAAGCAAAACCATTTCAGGAAATTTTTGACAAGCTCTGCTTTGAAATTATGATTTTCTGGAAGTTATTTAAACAACAGAAGTAACTAGCCTCATACAATATGCCAGCTAATTTTTTATGACAACTGATGAAGGAGAAATAGAGAAGGAGAACGTGGGGAAAAAAATGATTCACCAGAAAATACCTGAGATTTGTACAAGCAGTCAAATAATGATAGATCCTAGTCAGAAATAATGTAGTCATAAAAAAAAAAAAAAATTAATTGGATCATTTACTTGAAACAAATAATGTAACCAACTCTACTCCACAACCACAAAAAACAAATTTATCTCATAGCAGATGACAGCACTTTCTCAGGAAAAGATATTGCTATACAGTCAGCATATACATTTTCGAAGGAATTGGCATTGGGAAAGAGCACTCTTCAGGCACTGAATACCAGTGATTTTTCTTTATGACTTTCATTTAAAATACATTGTGAAAGTCACTTGATTCTACTTGGCAATTGCCAGATTTTGAATAAATTACTTTCAAAGTCACCAAAATGCTGGAACTGATTTAATATATTAAGAGGAAACATTGTCAGACCAGCATTTGACATCAGTCACACTGGTTTGGAAGTTTACCACCACGTAAAAACTATATCATAGGATCATGACATGAGACATGGAGACTGACATGGGCTCATTGCCAGAGAAGGGAAGATCTTTGTCATTCTTACCAAACATGCAGCAAACGGGTTCAGATAAAGGCCCTTGCTTTATGATTGCCTGTTGTGAGAACCACTTACCACAGAGCTCCCTAAAATTTAGGTCACCATTTGGATCCAGCTGTGTTCTGACCTGAGCTAGAGCCTGCCCTTACAAATGGTCCATCACATTTGTCAGTGGAAATCTGCCCTTGTCTTTATCCGAAAAATTGGACTGAGTGTTATTTTCTTAAAAATGCTGATTGGTTATCTGCAGCTTGTCTGGAGGGGATCCTCACAGCCAAATACAGAGTTTGTTGTGCATGTTGTCTGAAGCTTCTCCAACAGAGAAAAAAAAAATATTGCCAAAGAATTATGTCTGAGGATTCTGTAATATTTAGACACTATTTGCTACCATCCAAATATTCCTAGTAAGAACTGGAGCTGGTCAAAAAACTCATGTAAATTCTCACATATGAGGGCAGAGTAAACTTGTCTTAATTTTCATTTAAACATTTCAAGACATGATATTCCTCCATCAGTGATGGTGCCAATAAGAGAGCAAACAGTCAGCAGAAATGTTTATAAGGAGACATGTCTTTATACACTTTGGAAATAAACTAGAAGAGGAATTTTCTAAATTTTTAGGGTTTTGCAAATGGCAAAGAAAACTTGGCTGGAGGATCTGCTGCCTTCCTTCCTGCAGTCTGTGTACGGTCTCAGGAGGAAAGTCAAAGGTGGCAGCTTGCACAAGTTACTACCTGAGAGTGCAAGCCAGTATGGGAAGACTGTAGCCTGTATGGCACATTTCAATTATTTATATATTTATTTATTATTTATATGGGTCCAGGTGTTGGTTTGCAGGTCTACATAAAGGACACTGGAAAATGTCAGTTCGAAAGGACTGTTTGCCATTTGTTGTGTTTGCTGTAAAGCGCCCCAGGTTGCGTAAAGACAATTCCTTGATATAGTCTTGCTCTCCTACCTGTTTCTGCAGTCTCACATTAATCTAACCTTAAATTATAAAAAAAATAGAAAAAGCATATTGTTATCAGGTTGTACTAGGCAACAGGAAAATTTGTTGTCTTTGAAATCTATGTATCTGCAGATGGGTTCATCAAGCCAATTTATACTGGTGATATAGTATCCCACTAGTCACTGGAGAGGGAATAGGTACTTCCCAAAACCATATCTGCTCTTCAGATTTCTATCAGAAATGTAAGGTGAAGTTATGCCTGCAAAGTAATGATTTTTAATTTTTTTTTTGTAAACAAAGTGAGACTTATACAAGATATTAGCTAGCAGGCAGCTGGAGCTGAGTAAAACCCACCTCTCTCAAGGTCTATTCCTCGTTCTGCTTCCACACTCAAATATGCCTTTTCAGCTGTTGCCCCTATAAATGTGTTTCAGTGGATACAATCCCCAATTTATCTGCATAGCAGGCACTCTAAGCAAAACAAAATGAAGTACAATCCCTGTTTCACCACATCCCAGAAAATTAGAGATGTTTTTCTCTTCTAACATATTTTGCCCCAATAGTCTGGAAAGTTATCCTTGAGAACATGAGTCCTTCCTCCATTCTTTGCAGATTTCTTTATTTAAGAAAGTATTCACTTCCCGAATTCTTTGACTTTTCTGTAAAATGGATGTGTATGTTTCAAATAGGTTTTATTGTTGTCATCCTAGTCTTGAAACCCTCACCAGCTAGCCCAAACAGGCTGTTATTTCTGTGTTGAGCAGCTTCAGCCCAGAGACTGTGAGGAACTCTTAATTTATTGTTAAAAGCCTGAATCATTTTTCTCTTATGCAAATACAAACATCCTCTAGGCTTTATACCTTCAAGGCTGTTTTTTAATCTAAAGTCTACTGCTTATCAGAACACTTTAATATCTAACAGGGACATAATGTGAAGGCCTTTAAAAAATGAGAGGCAATTTTTGGAAAAGATTTTTCACTATACCTTCTCAAATACTACATTTTTTGAATGAAAGTAAATTCTTGTTACCCACAAATATTTGTTCAGTGTCAATAACATATAAAGGCAGAAGAGTCATGTTAATTGTTAAATGGAAAAACTTCAAGGAAAAAGTATTTACTAACTGGAAAATGAATCCTGTGGTTTTGTAAAAAATAAATGACATGATAGAAATATAAATAGCATACAAAATCTGTTAAGTATTGTAATTTTTTCCAAATTCTCAAAAATCTTTGCCCACTGAAAATGCTACTCTGCTGCCCTTTCCTGCAGCTCTTAATGCCAGAGTGAGAGTCAAGCCTTCACAATAAGGGCACTTATTTATTACACTTACTTATTTGTTTGTTTGTTTCTTTATTTATTTATAAAATCCTGTGGGAGCTATTCAGGAACAGTCACTAGAAGCCCTTCCATTTTATCCTTGGGACAGAAGAAAATCTTCCTAAGAAAAGATATGCATCTATCATAGGAGTAAACTTGTTTCACCTCACTCATGACTGCCAATTTAAGACAGAAGTAAATGTCACAGATCAGCTTACTGTAGCATTTCTTCTCAAAAATCTTGCTGTGGTACATATCTACATGGAACAAAGGATATGCTAGTATTACCTAGTACTCCTTACAATAAATGGGTATCTGATAGGATTAACAGAGAAGACAAAATATTTGAGTTTTGTACAATTGACCTTCAACAGGCATCAGTGAAGAGCTTTCTGCAAAGAGTTCAGGTCATGAGCGAGAAATCTATTTCATGCCATTCTATCATGGTCCATTCTGTTCCATTCTATTTCATTTACTTTCATTCAATTCCACTCCATTCCTCTTAATTTCATTTAATTCTATTGCATTCCATGCCATTCTATGAGGTTTCATTACATTTTATTCTATGAAATTCCATTCTGTTCCATGCCATGCCATGCCATGCCATGCCATTCCATTCCATGAGGTTTCATTTCATTCCATTCCATTCCATTCCATTCCATTCCATTCCATTCCATTCCATTAAATTCTAGGAATTTTTATTCCACTCCATTCCCTTCCATTCTGTGATATTTTATTTGCAATCAGATCTATCCAGTCCTTTTGGTTTGTTTTCAGCTCAGAGCAAAAACTGAGAACTTCACCATGATTATTGTCATACTGAGCTGGAGCCCTCAAAATCTCCTCTTCTCTGCAGATGTGGAAGGGAACAAGGTGCATGAGGAGATGCTTGCCTGTATCTAGTGAGGTTCTCAGTTGCACAGGTAAACATTTGGGTCATTCCCCTTTATAGAAAGAGAGATCCGGACACACACAGATATTTGTACCCCCATTCCTTTGGAAACGCCTCCACACGTAGACCAAAATAAGAAGTCTTCTAAATATGGTGCTGCAAACCTGTATTCTCCTCTGCAGTGATCAGCTGGGCTTGTTTACCCATTTACAGTGACCTAAACCATGTCTCAAACTTAAATTGGCCTAATAGGGGCCCTACAGCCCATTTCCCTACTCCTATAAGAATGCAAAGCTCTGCTGGTGCCTGTGCTGTAGAAACTGCACAGTGAATACATTTTCTGCATGGTGAACAACGACAGACTGCTTTGCAGGCTGGTTACAGCAATAGATTTTGAATTTGTAAGCTAATCTGTGACATTTACTTCTGTCTTAAACTGGCAGTCACAGGCGAGGTGAAACAATTTTACTCTTATAATAGATTCATATCTTTGCTTAGGTAGTTTTTCTACTGAATAAATAACTACTTGGCTCTATTTCTTAGAGGAGGGGCAAAATATCCTCACCACATGCAAAATACAAAAAAAAAAAGCAGGGCATAAAAAGAAGAAGAAATAGTATCTTCCATCAGAGCTTTTTACTATTTGGAAACTGGGATGAGGAGCATAATATAAATAAATTATTCCCTTTAACAATATCTTAGAAACAAGTAAAATAATAATCTGTCTACACTCCTCAAGGAAAAATGCCACTGATTTTTAGCCCAGAGAATTTTTATTTCATGTGAGTGAAACAACACAATTCACATTCATATGCTAGGCAAAAGATTACTTTGAAATTGGAATGGTTTACTGTGTTTGTGATGCACGAGTTTCTAGAGCTGTTGAATTTGTCATTATTTCAGTTTCTTTCAGAAAAACAATCAATATCCAGAATCACAAAAAGGGCTAAATATATTTTCTGTGAGTGAAGCCCTTTTTATATGCTTGAAAAATCCTTATTGAGGTTTAGAAATGACAAAAAAATAGCACTCAGCTTTCATTTGACTGGGGGTTTTTTTCAGAGTACTTTAGAATCCAAGTTCACAGCTGGAATTAACCCATCCTCCAACACCTGAATTTCTAGGAAAATATAGGTGGAAGACTTCCTTGAAAATGTTTGGGGGAAGCATTCTTCTTACTGCCTACAGAATGAGGCAGTTAAGGGCTTAATTTAAAACATTATTAAGAATATATAAGACTGAATTTGGGGAATGGTAGTAGGTTTTGTGTGTGTAGGAATACCATCTTAAATCCCAGTCGGTTCTTACAACTAAACAACTGTAAGATATTTCTTGCAAGTATCATAACACTGCACCAAGGATCACTGCTCTAAGGGATCCCTTAATCTGGGACTGGGAAAAGTGTTTAACTGCCTCATCTTCTCCTCAAAGAATAGAACATCCTTGGAGAGCTTCACTATGTTTTCCTACTTCCCTTTATGGTTAGAGTGTTCCAGTGCTTAGCCACTCTTCCAGTGAAGAAGATTTTTCTAATACCCAATCTGAACCCTGAAACTTCTGTGCTGATCAGTTTGCTTTGGCTGGTCATAGTGGAACAAGACTCAGCATGGCACTGCTTCATCTGTTGGAAGTGGTTTCCTGTATTTGCAGTGAATCTTTGGCACTGAGGACAGAAATATATTACAGCTCAAGTAGCTGAGGTTCAAAACCCGAAGGGAGATGTCAAGATTGAGAGAGACTTTTACAAGGATGTGTAGTGGCAGTATAAGGGGGAATGGCTTCAAACTGAAAGAGAGTAGTTTAGATTAGATATTAGGAAGAAATTCTTTATTGTGATGGTCTTGAGGCACTGAAACAGGTTGCCCAGAGAACTTGTGGGTGCCCAATCCATAGCAGTAGTATTCAGGGCCAGGTTTGATGGGGCTTTGAGTAATCTGGTCTAATGGAAAGTGACCCTGTCCTTGGCAGGGGGAGGTTGAAACTAAACGGTCTTTAAGGTTCCCTCCAGCCCAAGCCATTCTTGGATTCTATGCTTCTATGATATTCAAGGATTTTACTGTCACAGAGGGCAGAATCCCATCACCTGATAGAACAAAGTATTCTCTATCTTTGATTGCCTCCTATCTCCCTTTTTCCTTCTCTTTGTTCTGACTGGGAAGTTACCTGTTGATAACAGCACAAATTATCAGAAGTATGTCCTTGCTAAAGTCAGCCAACAAGCTCTTTATGACTCAGAAAAGAAGCCTTATGGTTATTTGGCTCAAGTGGAGCCATATGGACAATCTACCTCCCAAATGGCAATGAATCAGATAAAGAGATTTCCTCCCCCAACACTAAGCAGGAAGTGTTGACCTAATTGACAGATAAAGGATCTGTCAGGAAACGAAACTGATATTGTCATTGTTTGAAATGCTTTTATATCTCTAGGTTTAAGCAAACAATAAGAAGTTCCAATAAAAACTGGAACTATTTGAATTTATTTTATGAGAATGACAGAGAAATTACAATCACCTACATTGAGCCAGCAGTTGTGCATAGGTATATGCCAGTATAGTTTCTTGTTGGACAGTACAAACCATTGCAAGGAAAAAAACCCAAACCAAACCAAATCCAAAATTAAACAAACCCCATACAATCAAGGCTCGGGAGTTACAGTAGATAAAGCTGTAACCCACAAACCTGCACCCATTGCAGAAGAACAGTGCTGATGTACACAAAAGGAAGCCATTTAAGTAGACACTTGTACTGTAGATACTGCATATCGCACTCATCAAGGTCAGCTATGTATGAATTGCACAAGACCCTATCCATTACAGATGTAGCTGTTATGGGACTTCTTTTAACACAAATCCAACTGTTCAGCTATGGTTTGAGTTTAAATTCCCTTCCTGACACTGCCTTGCAGATCTGATTCATAATTCAGACACTTGCATCAAATTTTATTTCTCAGGCCAAAAAGCTTTTCCTTTCCTCCCCCAAGCCATTGTCAAGGTATTATGGATATTATAAGATTCGTGCCTTAGCTACTGCAGATGCTGCTGAAACAAACTGATTTTTACAACTCCAATCTTCATTTCTTCTGTTTCCCTACACTCTCTGTTTGACTCCAACAACGTCGTTGAGGCAGTTGCCTGGAGAAGAAGAGAGGGGAGACCTCATTGCAGTCTACAACTTCTTCCCGAGGGAAGCAGAGTGACAGGAACTGATCTGTTCTCTGTGGTGACCAGTGACAGGACTCGAGGGAAAGGCCTGAAGGTGTGTCAGGAGAGGTTTAGGTTGGATATTACAAGATGGTTCAGTGCCTGGGCACTGAAACAGGCTCCCCAGGGAAGTGGCCAAAACACCAAACCTGATAGGTCTGAAGAAATGTTTGGACAACACTCCCAGTCTCATGGTGGGATTCTCAGGACTGTTCTCTGTGCAGGGACAGGAATTGGACTTTGATAATCTTAGTGGGTGCCTTCCAATTTAGGATATTCTACGACTTTGTAATTCTGTGCTAAGTTTCTATTGTAGCCTTTCTGATTCAGCATTAAAGTTTCTTTCTTTTTACTGCACTTTGAGAAACTCCTCTCACAAATTTGACCTGCATATTTTATAAAGCAAATTGATATGCTAAAATATGCAAAAATCCATCTGATTTTGCCTAAAGGAGTCTGTCCAAATGGGAAAAAACCTTCAGAAGTTCATTAATTGCAGTCTTACCAATGCTGTTCTTTACATAGTCATGGATGAAGAACTCATGGCACAAAGCAGCAAAAGAAGGTTAGGTTTTTTTAATCAAAAATTGAATTAGGAAACTATAGAAACCAAACATGTTTTCTAACAAAATAACATCATACCCTTTGGACTTTGAGTCAATTTAGGCATGGACTGATCCCCAAAGAATTTCCATGTTCAAGTACATATTTGAACCCATAATTGTCATTTATTAATTTTGGTGTTGAGCAGAGTGTCCTGCTCTTGATAAGACAACCATGGAGAGAAGTGTGGAACTGCAATAGACATTTGAACTATAAAAGGGAACATAAATATGCAAATAGGTGCTCAGTGAAAGGAAAAAGCAATTATCTCAGACTTCTACGCTTTCTATTGTACTGAACATCAGGAAGAGATTCTTCTGTTCTGTACATGCTTCTTGGCTCCCAACAGGGCTGGAGTCCACTGACAGAGCATTGCCATAAGGATGTTTACTCACAGCATCACTCCTTACAATAGAGTCCTACAGTATAAGGTACAAGAAAATTGTTCGTCCTACTTGATTTGCAATCTGATCAGTGAAGGAACAGCCCTGGGGTCATAAGCTGCACAAGTCAGTGAGTACTTTGCTGTTAACCAGGCTTTGATTTCTCCTCACTACCATCTAGACAACAAGCTTACTAAAAAAATGCCCACGAGTGATTCAAAAAAAACAAGGAGGCACTGATTTGCTCCATCTGTGCACAGGATAGCAAAGTAGAGGCAATGAAAGCAGCATCACATCCAGAGAGGCCCAACACTGTGCTCAAAGCTGCTGAAATTAATGTTCTTAAATTGTTGAGTGCAAAGTTTTGGCTGCATTCTTTCAATATGAAAAACTGTTTGCCTTTTTTTTTTTTTGTATCTTCTCTCTTTCTTTTGGAAAGGGTAGAAAACAATGCAGGAAAAGCAGAGACATTAAAACTAGAAATCAAAACCAGAAAATGATTGAAATATAGACAGGGGATGCTGGTAGTATTACACTTGAAAAACTGTACAGGATCAGAAGTTTGACTCGATGACCCTTGTGGGTCCTTTGCAAATCAGCTTATTCTGTTATTCTGTGATTGTTCAAAAAAGAATAATAGTTTCTTGTATTCTATCATCTATTCAGTTAGTCCCCAAGAAGGGTTGTTCCCCAAAATATCTTCTATGGTCCTTGCACTGATGATAAGCTGTAGAGAAAATTGTACACTGGAAGGGGAAGAATATTAGAGGATAAGAACAAAATCACTGCAATGGCAAGATAACCCCATAAACTTGCCATCAGTGCCATTCAAAGTGCTTTTCTTCCTGAGAAGCTGCTGAGCTCCAGCACTTTCATTCTTTACAGTACATGGGACAACAGGCTCCCCTCAGGTGTTTGCAGGACTGATCCACTTCACTTCATAGTTTCCATACTTTGATGAGAGCAAGGAACATTGTGAGGAGGCAGCAACTTGTAAAAGTTAGAGTGGTCCAAGTCTATAACCCTCAGAGCAGACCAGCTGAGTGTCTCCCAGTGTTTCCTTGGGAGCCATATCATCCCATTTCTAAAGCAGACAGCTCCACTGTTCAAGTCTTGAAATATTTCTGTAGGTCTCCATGCTGTACCACAGAGTTAGCCTAGGACTGTAACCATGTACCTTGTTTTCTGAGCTACAATATCCCTGTGGCAAGGGAAGTTGATACTTCCCAAACACTCACTTGCACTTGCTATGCACAACATGACACTATACAGCTTCATTTTTTTGGACGATGTCCCTGAGCATTGCAAGAGGGTTGGACTGGAAGACCTTTACAGGTACCTTCCAACCCACACTCTTTTTTGATTATGGTAGGATATGGATACTAGGCAGTGGGGGCTGTGTGTGCACCTAGAAAAGGCAGTGTAAGATAACTGCAATGTGCCTTGCTGGATTTCTGCTGTTATATCACAATAATCTCTGAATAAGAGGACATGAGGAATTGCCACATCAGCTCACGGAATCCTGTCAGCACTAAGAGCAACACCATGGATGCCTCTATTTACAGCAACGGAGATTCATAGATAAGCATTTGGCATTCTTTTATTGCTCATTTCATAGCCAGTGAAGTTCCCTAACCAGTACTGTGTAGCTGCCTGGAATTGTAGAATGATACTGTTGCGTGGCTTAATGCTGTGCAGAGTATTAAGTGAAACAAGAGGGTGAAAATAAGGCATGTGTCACCCACCCATTTTTTCTTCAGTAGTTTTGTTCTAGGGAGAATGATGTGCCAGTCCCAGCCACTAATCACCTTTACAGTTTGGTCTGGGTCTATTTTTAATGCTTGAAATCTGTTTTGGCAGATGAACATTACAGCAGATGTCAAAACAGATGTGTATACAAGTTAATGATGGCACTCACCACAGTCAATTTTAGCCTTCTCTAACTTATGCACATATAGACCAATCGTTGTTATGCTCAACAGAGACATCCAGAGAATGGTGAATTCTGTGTTCCTGTCTGCTTTTAATGATTAATGAGATTCTGATCTGTATGATCTATATCTCTGAGAAACCTCAAAGTTGGGCACTTAAATCCTGCCCTAAATATGCAAATATATAATTGGTCCTTAACTTTCAGATTCTTGTACTTTAGAGCAGGTTGGACTTATTCTATAAACTTCTTAAAACACTGAAGAAGTTTTGGATGATTGTAGGAAGCATGATATTTACTTTTATTACCCAGCTCCTCCACTACCCATGCCAGTTACATTTTTAACATATCACTATCCATGCTTTTCAGGTTTAGATCTTTGCAAAAAAAAGAGAGGAAGAGTGATAGGAAAAGGAACTTGCAGTGGCATTTCAGGGTATTTTGTTGCTGGACTAATTCTTCCCTGTTTGTGACATGCTCTTTGTCAGATGCACAGTGATGACAGCATAGCTTCTGCTTACATCAAATTCCTAACAGAGAGAGAAGAACTAGTGATGCAGTCCCAGAACTCAATTTAGCTGTAGATTTGGAATACTCCAGACTTCAGCATGCCCTATATCCAGGGGACATTGGCTGATCTGCTCTCAAGATGAAGATTTTTTTCATGTAGATGTTTTTGGAGAGGAACATCTTTCTTTGTCATGATTTTCCTGGGAATTCAAATTTGTTTCCTGTTGGGGAGGATGAAATAGGGAAACCTTATAAATATGACTGCTTGGCAAAAGATTCTGAAAATATAAAACCTGTAAGTGAAATAGAAATTAAAGCTAGCTTTGAGATATAAGATACCAAGCTGTTAGTTACTGTACAACCAAAGAACAATGGNGTCTCTCTCTCTCTTACACTCTCTTGCTCTCTCTGGGGCATGCTCTAAGCTGTGGCTGGCAGCTTAAGCAGAGCTCCTGCACCCACGACCCTTGCAAATAAACTGCACGTTTCAGGAGCTGCCTTGAACTGTAGAAATCACCTGAGCCGACTGAGTCCCGCGGCACCTATATACTTTCTACAGTTTCCAGTTGTGTATAAAGGCTCCAGATAGAGCCAGTAATGAGTGCTGTAGACACAGCTGCACCTGCTTTTTAAATAGAGTTTCATGTAATAACGATGGAAATATTTTTTGGCAATCAACCATTTCATCTTTCTGTAAAAATACAATGAATTTACAATCCCTCATGCATGGAACTTTCTTTTTTAGGGCCTCCCTTTATAGTGATTTTGTAAGAAAATAATCTGTGTTCGTCACTAAAAAGGTGTCAGTGAAAGATCGGATGGTTGTTAGAGGCACCCAGAAGAAGTCTTTCCAGCCTTATTAAAAAATACAAAAACAGTTTTTTGGCCACTTGGAAAAACAGATCCAACTCTGAATGCAGACAGAAGATCAAACAGATCCCAGGCATCTCTTTCCCCTAAAGGAGTTAATCTGTCTTCTTTTATTAAAAAGGTTAAGTGCAAAAAGGCCTAATTCTTATCTATAGAGACTCAGCAGAGTGCTGGTGGGAAAGCAACATCAAGGGGCAGTGGAAGATATTTCCCTGCATGCTCTATGCTCTGTGCTGGCAAAGCAGGGGTGGAAATATCTCAGGCAGGGTCTAGGAGAAGATGCAACCTGACCTGTTGGATCTGAGCACTGCTACCCTGGATTCAAAGTGTCCACAGCACATGGAGAAATGCTGAGCCATTAGAGTTGTGGGCTCAATCTGGCCTGTGCCTGCTGCATCCAGGGCACTTCTCTGGGGAAAAGCTGTCTTTGATTTCTAAATGCAGCACTAGCACTTGCGCATAAATAAGCATGGCCAGGGTTAAACACGGCTTCAGGCTCTTGCTGGGCCAGTTTTGGCACTTACGGTGAAAGGAACACCCCATGTCCCTCTCAAACAGGGAAGCAAGTCACTGCTGCTCATCTTTATATCCTTGCTGATCACCTTCAGTATCTCTGCGACCAGAACCAGGAATTTTGGGAGTTTATCAAATTTCCAAGCAGACGCACAACAGTCTAGCATTATCTTCCCCAGAGATCTCTTATCTCTAGACACGTCAAATTTAAGTATGTGAGATAGTAAGAAAACACCAGCTGCAGATCCCCTTATTAAAGATCCACAACTATCAGGTTTTACTATTTTGGCTTGGGAGCAGGTGCTTAGTGGAAATGCAGGCTATAACACAAGGCAGAAAATTAATTCTCCGGCTACCTCTCCTTCTGCCCCTCCCCCTCACTCCCCACCAAAAAAAAGTCTTTTGAAATATTGCCAAGGTTCTGATAAAAAGGGCTCCATGGTGCTATGAATGTCAATGTCAGCAGATAATAAGTAGATTTAATTACATGCAGAGAGCAAATATATTGAGTGGCATATAAGCAAAGTGAGATTCTCTGTGTCCCTGATATGGAAAACTGCCTGTGAATGTTATATTAGGAGGCGGATACTGAGTCAGGAAGACTTGAAATAAGAAAATGAGGACAGTGGAGAAAGGGTGTTGAAATGATGCCCAAAGAGGAAGGGGACAGGAGTTCATCTTTCACTGACAAAAAACCAAAATGTTAAAAAAGTCAGATTGTTAGAGGATGGAGAGGAACCTATGCCCCTTGAAGAGCCCTAAATGGGTGTAATTTTTCAGGAGTGTGAGGAGGCATGGCATCTGTCAGAGTAGGAAAACAGATATGGGTGGGGGAGATATGCTCAGAACTTTTTCATAGATACTGGGCCTTTAAAAGCAGTGAAGGCCTCCTTGTTCTCCCTTTTTTTTCTGCCTGACTTGTCTTTTAGATGGAATAATATATCCCATATTCATTAAACCCTATTAAATAGCTTCACAATTAAGGATGTGAATAAGGTGTAGATTGTAATTAACTTTATGGCCATAAAAAAGGTGAAAGAAAAGAATACATCAAATTACAGAAGCTGGAGGGAGAAGAAAGAGGTACAGTGTGGAGGTACCTCTCCCCTGAAGTCCCGGTGGAAGGGACCCTGCAGGGTACAGGTCTGCCCCTGTCCCTGTCCCCATGTCACGTGTGCCCCATACCTGTTCCTGATTGGGTGGGTTTGTATGCCCGGGTCAGGGAAGAGAGCAGCGTCCTGTGACTGGAGAGTCTGCCTGGGAACTCCATGCAGCCAGAGGAATAAATCATCTCTGAACATCTAAAAAAATATCACTTTGTATTTCCTTCCAAGTTCATCACTGTCTTATACTTGTTGTAAGGATTCCCATTACAACAAATGGTGGAGATATGCAGACATTCGATCCCTGAAAACGATTTCTAAAGGTCCGGAGTACACCAATGTGAATTGTGAGTAATTGAACTTTTCTTATTGTCTTGTTTTTGGCTGTACTTTCTGACCAGATGGAGAAATCAGAGGAGTTGTGGCTATCTGAGCCACAGAAAAAAATGTACTTGGAAGTGAAAGAAATACTAGGGCAACAAAAGGCAAAACTGGACCCAGGACATTTAGAACATTTTTTTCACTGGCTTTTCAAAAATTTCTTTTATGTCACTTGAGACTTAATTTTTGTTGTTGGTTATGCTGTGACTAGAGGGGACAATTTTTGGAAAGAAACCAATGAGTTGATAATGATCAAGTCAAGAAGTGAAATGGTAGTAGAATTGATATTAGCATCTTTTGCAATTGAAGATGCTCTCATAAAGCACATACTAGGTCCCAGTAACACAGAGGTGCCTGCGGCTGAGGTGCCTGTGGCTGAGGTGCCTGCGGTGGAGGCGCCCAGCACCCCTAAAAGCAAAAGCCATAGAGCAGACCCCATCCCTGTATCAGAGTGCACTCCCAAGTGACAGCGGATGACAGAGTGACGACAAAGATGCTGGAGGTGAGAGTGCATTCCTAGGGGTCTCCGAGGTATCCTTACAGTGAATAAAGAAGGACAGCAAGTAGAAATAGCTGCTGAAAAACACAAAAAGTGAGCCGCTAGAGCAGAGGTGCAAGCAGCGAGGGCAGCAGTGAGGGCAGTGGTGAGGGCGGTGGCAGCTGAGGCTTCTCCTGGCAATGGCCTCCCCACACCGCATGGTGAGCGATGGTCCAAGCCCAAGCCTCGCAGCAAGAAAGGCAGTGGTGATAGCGGCAGTCGCTGAGCCGGAGCAGTGTGGGGGTGAGAAGGCAACCACGTTAGTGCCCAGCAGTGACACATCTGTAGCCAACAGTAGCAGAAACGGTGGCAGCGCCTGCAGGGTCTGGCAGGCCCCT
>VYXG01003033.1:0-19931 GCA_013397235.1 Lanius ludovicianus
ACATGTCCTGAGAGATGAGATTGAAGGAATTCTGCTGGTTTCATGGATGAAAAAAGATGATGAGAAAACATGCCCTCTCCCTTCATCATGGAAGTGGCCTCAGTGTTACAGATACAAACCCAGGATTTTTTGGTTTTTCTTTCTTTCATTGTTTTACCTTTTGGACATCCTCAGGACATATTTTCAAAATTTTCTAATCTCAAAATAGTTAAAAACCTCCATTTGACAACTTTGAGGGAAAATAACCCTCTTGGTAACATGTGTTTCAAGACAAAACCCTTAGAATTAACAATTCTAATATACAATAAGCCACATATCTAATAAGGCATCCCATGAAATATATATCGCGTTGCTTATTAGGCAAACTATATCTAAACATTTTTCTTTTTTTTTTCTGTCTGAGAAATCACAAGTTCAGATATTTTATGTAACGCACAGTACTGATCTCTTTTTCTGACCCCTACAGGTTAACTCTTCTGGAGTGGACTAATATCCTTTAATGAGGCATTCCTTCAAAACCTACTCCATTTCTGACACACTGTTTATACACAGAATTAGCATGAACATCTATGCAAAACACCAAAAAGAGAATGTATGTGTATATATATGAATATGTTGTGTGGTGTAGCATAGCAGAGTACAGAGAAGAGTTTAGTACAGTAGGGTGTGGGGCACTGGGTATCTTCTGCTGTTACTACATTATGTTTTATATTGAAAGTAGAGAGCTATCTTCATTTAGAAGAGGGTTGATTCAAAGGTGAATGACCTCCCAAATTACCTGTAGTACATCTTCATTTTCTGTTGGAGGAACTAAGAAGGATCTTTAAGATTTAATTTTAGCTACCTTTTGATATAAATCACTGCTATTTCCTTGATGGTAGAAATATATTCTGCTGGTATCCTTTACCTTTTGAAATTATCAAGTAGAAACATGCATTTAGAATATTTAGTATTATGAAAATACATATTCTCTAAATCATACTCATTCTCAGCTCCTAGATTAAAAATCAAGATACAGCATTCTTACTGCAACTCTCACAAATATTCTTACAGGGAAATAAAAAATAGTTCAAGCTATGTTCAAGTGAACTATATTAGTCATATCCTGTCTGTAAGAGTACTTGTTATGGGAAGACTAATCTGTGCAATTAATAATCAGCATTGGAAAAAAGGATCTGTTCTGCCTTTGAAGGGAATTTTTCAGAAGGACAAGTCTGAGAAAGGTCATGTTAAAGTTTATCTGGTTTGTACATTCCGTCAGGGTCTGTATAGGGACAGCCAGATTTAGCAATAGCATGGTATCTTCTAAAAATATTTTCTACTCTACCCAATGTTATGGAGTTCATGTTCTTCAACATCTGCTCAGCAGAAGCTGTATCTGGTGAAGCAGAACTGGCAGCTTCCATGCAGGTAGCCCAGGCATGAGCTTCACTACTCTGGTGTGTGTTTATAAATTCAAGATTGAAGTCATCAGTGCCAGAACAAAAATTATGAATATTTTCCCCCAAATCCACGTTATGTTTACGACATGGTACACAAAACATTATTCCCCTTTTATCATCATATTTTAACCAGGAGTATTTAGTTAGCCATATTTTTGGAAACTGGTGATTCCTCTTTGTTTTCTGACGTTCCAAATCTTTCTTCTCTTTCCCTCTGTCACCAACTTCTCTGTTGCTAGAAGAATTACTCTTGCTTTTAAATTGCTTCAGTGCTCTTATGGCTATAATTTAAAAAGAAACAACTAAATATAAAATAGTTTTTATCTGATAAAGTATCAATTGTATGTTTTCTTTCTTATCCATATTTATCTTGCTAATTTAGGATTAGACTGTGGCTTGAAACGAACAGCCATGAAAGACAACAAAGAAAACAAATCTGCTCTTAAATAATTTGAAGGCTACTCAGGATTCTTGTAAGAAATGGTCGGTTTTGAATTTTGACTATCAGAAATTTGTCAGTATGCAACCCATGAAGTGAAGCAGCATCAATCCTACTTTTGAAACAGAGAAGAGCAAAGTTAGGAAGTGGAATTCAGAATGGTCTTTTAGTCAAAACATCTCCAGAAAATACTGCTGAAATCACAGACTCATTACAATGTCCATTACACCCGGCATTAGCTGAAATGTTAACTTTGAAGAAGTCTGGAAATACATAATCAAAAACCAGACACAGAATACTTATGATGCATATGTAGTAGCTGACATGATCTTCTTAAAATTTTTACCTGCAAATGATATTATTACTGCTTTCAGAACACTATAAGCATTCTTAATGCACTGAGATTGTTCTCAACTTTTCCCCAATTGTTCTGAGGATGGTCACTCCTGTATTTTGTAGGAGCAAACCCATAAGCTGACATTTTTGAAAATTTTATTTTTAGATCTCATTTATCTCCTGCTTTTGGCCTGTAACTTAATGATTCTTTCAGTACAAATGTGCCATCATTTTAGGACTTTGAAAAGAAAACAATCAAATAAGCAAGAGAAATGTCATACAGAATGAAGGCAATAAAACTAGAAACCTATTTGTTCGCTGGGAAATAACAAAAGTAAGACTCTGCAAATGACCTAAAATCTGACTCTCCTTATTGTGATGTGTACGTCAAGAAACAAAATTAATGAGTACATTAAGCTAATCATAGGGAGAAATGCCATTGCTGGTGCTTTAAAAGGTCTTGAGAAAAAGAGTTTTTGTAAGCCACTGTTCTCTACTTTAGAAGAAGGAGCAAATTTTTATATATATATACTATACAAAGTGTGTTTGTTCCCACTGTTGAAAAAAGTGACAGTTTGTTCCATTCTATTCTAAGCATCCTGAAAGGCCATAATATTAATAAAAGAAGTTAGGAACATGCAGTTTAAATACTTTTCCAGTATGAATGATTCTTGTAAAGAACTTAAAATCTGAGGTAGCAGCCGTGGTCCACATGGACAGCAAAATGAACTGTCACAGGAGGTTTTTCTGACATGTGCCCAGGTACCATTACCAGAACTGAAAACAGGAAGAGAAATATTCTTAACACACAGCAGAGATCAAACATCTTCATTAGGCAGACACAAAACCACACGGTAAAGTGTAAAAGAGGTGGAGGGCTGGATAGCTGGATCTGCAGCTTCAGAAGTAAAAAAAAGTGTAAGGGACAAAGACATTTAAATGCCTCTACAGTGCCTACTGCTTCTTTAGGCATATGGAAATATGTGGAAATTTTTCTGGTGGTTAGATAAATAGGGATTGGAGTAGACCTGTGATCCACTATTAGGGATAATATTCCATCTAAGATGGGCCTTCAGTGTTACCAGCATTTTTTCAATTCACAGGGAGAAACTGGGAACAGAGGAAAAGGTGGGATCTGTTGCAGAGGTACCTTGGAAAGAAGAGAGGGTAGAAAAAGAAGCCAGCCTGTACCACTTTTTCACATAAAGTTTGTTATGAAGTGAAAGAAGGAAGAAGACTAATGTAGGAAAAGCTACACTAGGTAGGATTGCTTTTCATTAAAATGTTCTTAAAAGGCAGGATCATTCCCTGACACACATGGTGACTGGCCAGCCTTTACATGTTTCAATAAGCAGTGCAGAAACTTCATAAACAAATGAAAAAATTAATTAGTGAAGAAATTGAGATTATGACCACTAGTGAAACTGAAAACACAAAAAATAAACATTTTAAAAGGAGCATTATGAATAACAGCAGCATAAGTTTACACTACATCCTGTGAACGAGGATCATGACATTTTAAACAGAACCTGTTACATTTAAATAAAGAGCAATCACCATGCCTCAGTTACTAGGCAGATACCACCATGTTTCCATAGCAATTCCTGACTAGAGGTTTGGATAATGATCCATTGCAAATTACACACCAAACTCTATAGCAATTTTACAAGGATGAATGAGTGAAATAAACCCTGAGGTTGAATTATATTCTTTTAACTTCAAGACTCTAAAAGGTAGTAATTTGGGATACTTCTACCCTTACATGAAAAATATGTGAGTCTCAAAATGTGATATTTTCATCCAAGTTGTTGATAGACTAATCACTCCCTACAGGTCAATTTCACTGTAAATATTTACCTAACTTATTCATCAATTATTACTGGTGCTGCTATACGTCTGATCTTTAAGTAGCAAAAATTGGAATTTTAAACTTAGAATCACGGTGAGTTAAGATACTTTTGTTGCTGCACAGATGCAGTGAGGGGAGAGGTCCTCTGCCATGCTGACTGAAATTTTAGTATTTGATATATATATATATATATTCAAATTCACAGAAACATATACAACATGTTAAATATGTTCCAAAATTTCTGAATTTAAATAGCATACATGACTTAGTAAGAGACACAACAGGAGGTGTAAATAAAACTATTGGTAGAATTACTAAGTTTTCACCTAGTAACAAATACTTCCTCTGGCCACAAACTTACAAGCTTTCTTATTTTCAACTTTTAAAAAAACACATTGAAGATAAATATTCTTTAAAAGATGTAAGTTAGAGATGATGAAGCTATTCCTATGCTCTCATATGGACTTCAACCTCCATTTGCATCAAAGTCAGGCAATTACTATTCTAAAACCTTGAATTGTGGTTGTGGAAAGAAAGCATAATCTATAGACATTATCCAGGGCAAGGATATAATTCTGACTCAACAAAATATTTCATTAAAAAGGCAACATTTCGCTGAACTACACACGCACTTTAATATACCTGTCTGCTCAAATTCTATCAATTGGAGAATTCAATTGACAAGTCCACAATTTGAAAATAAACTGCATAGATTATAGGTTGTCTCTTATGTTTACATCTTAGCTGACTCTTTAACAGTTTTATAAATAAGTATTTTAAACATTTTTTTCGTTATTTGGTATAGAACTTTTTTAAACCTGACTGATGTCTATCTATTCTATCTAATCATAGAATAATTTCTATAATTAAACTGTAATGGTTCATAAGGATCATGACTGTGAAAAAGAAAATAAAATTTTAAATTCCCTCGTGTGATTCAGTCATAAAATGGAGGACAATGCTGAAAGAATATGCTTTGATCTGCTTGGTAATGCAAAACCACACCCAAACTGCATTCTCTGAAACATCTTTAGAAGAAAATGAAGAAATTCCCTATGTGTGCTAATTGAAATGACAGGAGATGTGGTCACAAAAGATCGTAGTGCTGAAGAGAATCAAAGAGGATGATATCTAATAAATAATTTAATTTTGTTGATAAAAAAAGCATACATTCAAAAAGACTGTAAGAGAGAAAATAAAAAAGTGAATGTTACTAGCTCCACTTAAGACTTGTCACAGCTCTTCCTATGAAAAAGCTCTCCCAAGGTAATATATTAGAGCACTGTTAACAACTTGATCAAAGAGTTAGTGAAATTAGTGCAGATTCATGTTGACTTTAGGCAATAGCACTTGAGATAATAATAAAACAAAAAATAAACTTCGTTCTCAAATGAAAGACTGTCAGTAGGAAGGTCCAGCACAGGCCATTTTTTTGTCCATTGCTGCTTAGAATGAAGAGTAATGTGCTTCCATGGAGAACCAAGTGTGCAGGACAGCACAAAGTTGTCTGTGAAGAATCTGCAGTTCTTTAAAACTTTAGATTCCTAGGAAACACAAAACTGTTTCATAAGAATTCTTTCATGAATATCAAACATTTTTAAGTACAATGCCACTCCCACTTTCAACTTTAATTCTGGCAATTTTTAAAATGTATCTTGAAAAGACTTCCTTCTGATATATTAATAAACATCTTGTGAGAAACCTGTTTATGTGTAATTTATTCTATTATAATCAGCCCTCCATTGTTACTCTTCATTTGCTTGCATTTCTAAGTAAAAATCTGCTTCTTTTTAATCTCCATGATGCTTTAGAAAAGCCTAATTTCCAATTTTCAGAAAAAAAATAGGAAATTTACTATTAACTACTACTTCTATTCTACTCTACAAGCAATTGGTAGATCTATTCTATTTAGACTTGTCCAATAGCCTATGTGCTGTGTGCTTGTTTATGTGGATTTCCACTATGAATACTGAGAGATCTGCTGGGGTGGGAAAGAATATGAAAAAAAAAAAGATGTTTGGCAGGAAATCTAGATCTGTTTGGAGGTTCTCCAAGGTAGGGATTTGTTTGTTACTTTTCGGTATCTCCTTTAGAGATGCTGTTCAACAACTTCACTGCCACTGTTCTGGGTGCTTTAGTGTTTTTCCCTCTTTTGTTCAGTGAGAGACTAACCCCTGAGATGTGTATTTTCTGTAGATTATTCTATTGCACAAGGAGAGACAGAAGGCTATGAAAAATTTTCCTGATGTTTTAGGAAAGAAAGGAGTCTATAACGAAGGAAAATGAGTGCCTTAGGAAACCTAAGATGTGAGTTAAGCTCTCTTAAAATGTGTAAGAGAATGGGAGGAAGTATTTTACAAGTGACTTGCACAGCTTGTGCTTTCCATCCTAATTCAGCTATCCAAAAAAGTAAGTGTCTTAACTTAATATTCACCAAACAGAAGATAAATGTATGGAGTTTGGGGCCTTATTTTAAACAATTCTGTCCCATTGTCTCAAAGAACAAGAAACAACATTCTTTTACTGTCTCATGACTGCTAAGCCAAGAAATTTTCTTTTTTCAATAGTCATGCAAGTAATTTTGGGTCATTTTAGTGAATATAATACTATCAAAAGAGAAATACTGTAGAATGATAAGGATTTGTTTTCTTGCTAATTATTACACATTTACAAAGAAAATGGTTGTTCTGTCTTAAAAATGTCAAGAATATTAAAGTTCGTAATAGACAAAATTTTTTAGTTTTAAATATCTTAATGATGAATGACCGAAAACCATAAAAACCTTTTTAATTGGAAGTACCAATCAAACTGGTGTCTGTATTTCATTTCTATGGCACTTTAGCGATTACAAACATACAGATTTTTAGTTCCATGTGCCATTATATATGCAATACTATCTGCAGAATAGGTCTCTACAGAAGATTTTTAAATGCTTACACACACATCCACACTCCTACACCAGAGATAAGATTATATGCATCTCTCTAAGGAAAATATGTAAACATCTTTCTGCCTAAAATGGTTTTATATTAAAAAAAAATAGGAATTGCTCTATAAACATATATGAAAAGCATTTCTGAAAAAAGAATTAAACTCCATTTCATTGTGCTTTTGTGGCCTTATTACACTGAAAGAATTAGATCTTAAATTGTAAGCACTTTTTTACACATTGTATTTCATAATCTTAGTGGCAATAATACTAAAATTATAATTATAATATGGAACACTGGTAATGAAACACTCTGCAAATATATGTGTAACTACTTTCCATCTCAGTTTAAAACTGCCTTACCTAAATTACTTTGTAACATTTATACAGCCTCAGGAACTTTTGCAAGTAAGTCTTTTTAGGCATCCTAAGCCTTAAGTTTCCATAATTAGAGGGTAGGCACACAATAAATGCACGTTTAAAGGTAAAAAAGAAATTACATATCTGAGTTAATACTCGCAAATCACCCAAACAACAGGCACACATTGACTTGAAGAATAGTAATAGACCATATATAACAGTTTCATTACAATACTGATAATTTTTAAATTAAGTTTTAAAATAATATAGCCTGAGTGTTCACTGAGCTCTCAATTAGTAACAAGTTAAAGACTTGCATCTTTAAGCAAAGCAAGCATGATGCATATTGTACTAAAAACCTATTACCGAGACACTTGTCAGAGGAATACTAGACATGTGGTCTTAGCAATGAAAAGCCCATAGCAAAGCCATTAAAAGCTTTCTACTGGTCTGTTATTTCACATTTTCAATATTCTCCACTACAACTTTGCTTTTCTATGTAGCAGGATCTTTAACGGTAGTACAATCTTTAACAATATAAATAACTAATGTTTAGCAGTCCACTGTTACTCTAGATTTTAAGGATGTAACCAAGAGTTCTTTGGGAGTTAAAAGAAAAAAAAATTCTTACCTTTAGGTGCCAGCTGTAGAAATTGTTTATGAAGTGTATTAAGCTGTGAAATAGTTAGAGCGTTACTTCCAGAGGTTTCTATGCGTTGAAATTCTGGTGGAGGAATAGGGTCAGGAACAGGGTCAGGAACCATTTTTACATCGCTGTTGATGAAGAAATCTGTTTCTTCTAAAGTCATTTCATATTGGATTCTGCTAGAACTCTCAATATGATGTCGCGCAACCTCTACCAGCTTTTCAACACTGAAAGTGTAAATGCAGAAACCCATGAGTACTGTTAATAACTTAGCTTTAAATTTTCATGTGCTTATACTTTTAGAGCTTTCCCAAAGTAAGAATTACAAACTCTCTGTGAGAATTCTGTAACTACCAAAATCATTCAGAAGTCTACTTTTCCTCTGGCTGTAAGAAATCTTTTGACTGTAGTCAGTAATTTATATAAAGTCAGATCTAAGACACAGAGGAGACTTGATGGAAAAACACGAAAGTACTTTCTAGGATAGCACAGTGGAGAGGCATATGAACTCCTGTTTCAAGTGCAATGAGTACAATCTATACAGGGAAATACATCAACTGTCTATAATGTTCAACTAGACATAGCTTTGCCTTGGAGTGTCAGGTCAAAGGAGATGATACTATGTAAATACTGTGTCTTTGTTAGCACTTGTCAAGAGGGCAAATAAAACCAGCTGGAAGGAAGAGGCTTTTCCTCTTTGAGGTATTGCTCATTAAAGCCTTCACGTGCCTCATTTGTGTCTTTCTTCTTGGTCATGCCCTGTAGCATTGTCCCAGGTATGATTCAATTCAATCCCAGGTATACTGATTAGTATAGGCCAGACTTGCAAAGGGCAGAGTGACCCCTTTCCTTTAGAGAGGAAAAGCCCTTTAATGATAAGGACATTGGTCATTCTATGCCAGATAGTCTAATGTGCTATAGTGATGCCAAGTACATTTTATTTACTAGGACAGAAAAATTGTGAAGGAGAATTTTTTATTTTAACAGTTCTTGAAATAATTTTGGGAAATGTAATATGAGGTGATATAACCAATAAGGTAGAATTTTCCAGTGTGTGTAAAAAACAGGAAAGAAAATAATCCCACACTCCAAAGTGACAGAAGCTATTGAAATGAAACAGCACTTTCTATTGAACGGAGTAACTGATTGTCTTCTCATTAATCTGCTAAACCTGTAGTCTAGAAAAATAGCATAGCAGGATAATTACCTTTACAGCTACAAGCAGAACCTTTTAATTAGCCAATTAATTAGTTACTGGCATTCAGGATTTTAAGACAAAACTAATGAAATTATTATTTTCTACATTTTTTTCCAAATTACTTCTTTCTATATAAACAACTATATTTACTACCATAGTCTAGGTTAAAAAAGAGAAAAAAAAAACTATTTAAAATTGATATACATTACCAGGATATTTCTGCCAAGAAGGCGGATCCAAGCCATTTTTCCATATCTTTATAAGCCTCTTCTGCTTTACATTTTAGATCCTCAAGAAATGCTAAAGCTTTTTCTCTTATAAGTTCTAGTTGAGATTTTGTGGCTGCCTCTGTTTAAATGGTAAAGTCATAATGAATAATATTTATAAAATGTGAGGCATGCTCTCATGTCTAAGCACCTAAAGTTCAGCATATTTACTTGTTTTTAGCCAAAAGTACCTTAGAGGATACTTGGTGCCTGATTAGTCACCTTTCTGTAGTACAATTAAAGCTGCTTTAATTGTGGCTTCTCTACATGTTCTTTGAGTAGCTGCTATCAGGATGTTAAGAGGTAAGTGTATGACAATTTCTGTCTCCCTGTATTTTCAGAAGTAGGTACTGCACAGACCACTGATAAAGCTGCTCTCTTAACACTAACAGAATAAAAGGCAAGGTACATTGATGCAACAGAGAAATTAAATATAAAATCAATGTTCAAAGCTTAGCAACTATAGAAAACTAGTGCCTTTGCTAGATTCAATGGATCTGTATAATGAAAACCAGAAGTTATAAAAAGGTAACTGGATAATAAACCTGCAAGTGAAACAATGATTCTAAATACCAGCTATGCACCTGTGCAAATAGGAAATAGAACTCAACATGTTCAGCCTTCCTTAAATTCTTGGCTTTTTTTCTTAAATATAGGATTAAAATGAAGTAATGTCATGGGAAAAAAAACCAAACCCCATGTTAATGAATCACTAAAATTTATCTTCAGGCTATTAAGATCTTCAAAGTTATTACTGTTCTTCTCATAACTCCAAAATCCTAGAATATTTTTTTTGAACGGCTTTTGTATTAAACTATATTGAAAGCAGTAGGTGTATAAGGTGTACAAGCATTTGGCTTGATAGTATCTAAAGAAGCCTTATGAGTTTTTGGTTTGTTCAAGAACTGCTGTATGACCTCTACCTTTCATAATAAAAATACTCTGCAATAATTAGCCCACCAAAGAGGTACCATATTATGATGGGCTTGCCAACTGTTGCCAAATAGAATCTATAAAAGCCGAGTTCTATCTTCCCTTTAGTGACAAAACAGCGTTTTTCTAGTCTAAATCTATCTCAAAAAAAAATTTCAAACCATTTTCAGCGTGGGATTTTCTTTTTTCAGACATTTACTTTTGGCTCAAATGAACCATTTGGTTTGGAAGTTACTGAGTGAGACAGACAAAGAGACAGAATGACTGAAAAGTATGTAGTTTCTGGAAGAGCCTGTCTAGAAAGCAGTTTGGAACAACAAAATCTACATCCTCCTGCTGGAATCCCATGTTGCTCGACGATGACAGAATCAGAGAAAAACATCAATGAAATATAAAACTGCCAACAAATTCTTTCCCAGAACAAAACATTTCAAATAATGAATCCAATTCAATTAAATATTGAAGAGTGAGTAACAATATTTTCTCTCAGGATGAATATTTGCTTAGTCATGACAAATAAGATTAGATGAAATGAAACAGAAGATGAATGAAAATAACATTACTGCCTTAAGTATATTTACCACAGAATCATTGATGTTTACCACACTAAAAAAAATTCCTGATTTCTCCTGACATGACTGTTTCCTTCTTTTTCTTTTTATCCATCCATTTTTCCTACAGTCTCTGGTTAGTATTGACTAGTACACTAATCAAATTAGGAATAACAATCACCTATCAAGGTAAGTAACCAAATAGTAACATACCCTCGTGTTTCAAGGCACTGAAATATTCTTGCTTTATTTTAAGTGCCAGTTGCTGTTTTCTTAACTCTTCTGGGTCTGTAGGAACTGGACTGGCTTTTGCTCCTGCAGGAAAACAGACTTCTCAGTCTTTGGACTTTGCTTGTAAACTTGTTTATCATGAAAAATTATGTAGTGTTACCATTTAATGGAATACAAAGGTGAATACTCAGCTGTCAAATGTGATTTACATCTGCAAGCCATGCTAAGGTTAACATTGCATAAAAATATCCCAGCACACATAACTGTATTAAAGTTGGTTTAAATAGCATCCTAAAATGCATTTCTGAATGGAAAATCATGACTAAGTAAGTGTGCCTCTCATTTGATCCTAGATGGTCAGAATGTCCGGTTTGACCTTAGTATCTACCAATTTATCTTAATTAGAATGTAAATACATGTCTTTTGAAGAATATTCATTTCTTCTGGAATAAATTCAAGTTTAGCAAACTAGAGTGAAAATGTTATGGTAGTAGATACTATCAAAGTAGTGAAAAGAAATATCCTATTAAAATAAAAAGAAAAAAAAAGAGATGTTATTTCATGCCTCTTCAAACCTGCATTTCCACCTTGTGTTGACTTACTTATCTATGAACTGATATTGTAAAGGTATTTTATCATGTTTTCAGATATTACATGGAATTCTACAGCCACACCATTTTGACCATTACTCAAAAATATTAAAATATTTGTAATTGCTTTATCCTAGAAGAGCAGATGAAAATGTTACCAAAAAAAAAAAAAAGACATCTTCATGATACATAAGGTCAACATAAAACAAATGGTCAATTCTAGAAGTGATAAAACTACATGTATCACTCTGTTAGTAGCCCATAGCTCTGTCCTAGGGAGTCCTTGTTCTACCGGAACACTACAGTAACACTGTATTTGAAATGAAATCTAAGTCAATACATCAGCTACAAATCCATCAGTTCATAATTCATCTTCTACTAGGAAAAATGCACAGCTGAGTTTTGGGTTTGTGATTTCAGATAATTCACCTTGTACTAGGTCTGAACAAAAATTTGATTGCAAGAAGCAATCCACAAACTTCAAACTAGCCACCATACAAAAGCTGCTGATTTTTTATCACAAAACTTTTCTGGAAGTCTGAAAATCTGCTACTCTCTCAGCTGAATTGAGATGCTAAACTAAGCCTAAGGCTTCCTCAGGATCACAACTGGCTAAGTATTTGCAAGGCTATGCTTTTGTTCACTCTACATAGGCAGAAATAGCCAGAAAGAGAACTGAGCACAGTGCAAATAAAACACCTGTCAAAGAAAAAAGTCAACTGTATTATGCACAGTAACTCTGCAGTTACAGCCTTCTCATCTGGAAATACAGTACCCATATTTCAGGGTATTCTACACCCACCACAGGGCTTGAACCTCTCTCTTGCTACGCAGAATGTCTTAACAAAAGATACTAAGATTTAGGCTACAGGCCTCACTTCCTAATGAAGTTACAACATACTGCAGACAAAAGGCGAATATTATATAAACTACTACCTGCATAAGGAATTAGTTGTGAGAAAATGTATAAACAGCCTTGTATTCCGCAAACTCTTCCAGGACATTGCCTGTTTTTCTCTCTTGCAAACAAAATTTGTATTTTCAACTGGTGGGACAGGCCTACCTCAACAGGAGTCTGCTCTTTTTTAGCACTTCAGCTGTCAAGTAGGCAGAACTTAATAGAATTTTATTTAACTTGATAAACTACCTCTAACTGTTCCATTGCAATATTGAATATGAAGAAAAAATAATATTTACTTTCAATTTAGAATATTTATTTCTACATGTAATGACTACATATGTTTAAATAAATGCAACTGCCATTCAGAAGCTTTTCCCCTTCTTTATCACTTCCATTTTTTTATACTGATGTCACACTTGACATTTTAAAAGAGAAATTAAATCCAAATTAAATGTCTTGAGTCACTCATTTCTGTATTACTCATATATTTACATTTCAGTAATTTCAAGCACTGCTAAAACAAAGCCTGCATTTTAAATACCTTTTTTTTTAGTAGGTGATTTGGCAGATGGCTTTTGGGCACCTTTGGTATCTTTCCCAGCTGCTTTGCCTGTTTTTTTCTGTGCAGCTTTCGAAGCTTTTGGTTTTAGTTGATGCTCTTTTTCTTCCTCCATTTCTCTAGATTCTATTTCAGCTGTTACCTTGACACCACAGTCACACATAGTACAGTACATAGTATCAGCTCTGTGCAACTACTGTTTTAAATACCCTATACTTGCTGAAAGTACTTGATGAGAAGTAGACACATTAAAAAAATAAAAGAGATAATTCAATAAATTGATTAAATTTTATTTATCAAAAAAAAATTCTGCAGCAAAAACACAAGACATATTTGGTTTAATACTTACAGACATTGCCTCTGCTTGAGGAAAATGCTAGAAATGCAAGAATCAACAGTATACAAAGCAAGCCTGGAGTTAAATGGTAAAGGGTGCAAAAATTAATTTATTTTTAAATGATCAAAAAAGAAAACAAAAATTGAACCTAGAAATCAACCATTTGAAAAGCTCACCTAACTTACTTTTAGCTGTAGAGAAAAATGAACGTAACCATAGGCTCTGAACTTGTGAAAGGTTTGAGCAAACACTGCATCACAGGATTAAACCTGTCCATCTTCTCATATTTTTATTGAGGGATAAGAGAAGAGTTTATCGTGGAAGAAGAAGATACATAGAGGCAACATTTGAAATATTTCTCTCAGGAATGGCATGAAAGGCTCAGTTATAAATATGGAAGTGCTGAAAATACAATGATTCCAACATTTTCCTCATAGAACTACAAATATGTTCAAAGGAAGTATCAATGGGGGAGCAATACACATGAAACAGAGATAAATAGTGCAAAGATGATTTATTTAGGCTGCCTACTAAATGGGGCTTTGCACAATCCAGAAATGTTTGAGTAAACAAAAAATTCCTTACCATATCTGATACTGCTGTTACTGCTGTTTGCCATGTATCAATAACAAGATTTTCATCATTCCTGCATGTGGCCACTCCATTTTCTGAACTCTTACCCTTAGAACGCCCCTGTGAAGTTCCACTGCTTCTTGATTCGGTATTACCTGATGAAGGCACTTTCCAAGAAACTAAAGGAATCCTCAAAATAAAATAAAAGGAATAATTTACATACCCCTTTATAAAGTGTTAGTAACTACATTGGAGAATATGCTGAAAGAATTAAAACATTATTTTCAAAATTTGCAATAGAAAAAAAAAAGGGAGGAACTCTCCTCATGACCAAAGTGATGATGTGTGTGTATGGCAAGAAAACTGTCCAGTTTAACTGTAACTAAGAAAAAATAACAGATGGATAAAACTACATCAAATGACTGTGTAATCTGGTGAGGAATTCCACAGGGGTTAGACACAGTTTCATTACTCAGATAATTTCTAAATGCACTATCATTAAGTTAAAAAAGCAGTTGTTATTACTGATGGCATTTTCTATATTGGCGGTAATCCATATCTTTTAACATGGCATTCCATTTGGTTTGTCTTTGTAGATTGCTTTGATTTACATTTTTATTACATAACAATTAATTATACTTGTATTTACATAAAATTTATAACATTTTATCCTATTTATTGGCTCAAATTTTAAACCTGCTAATGTTCCACAACAATATTTTAACTTCTTTATGTGAGGATTGTACTGTAAAATAACAGCAACATAGAGGAAATAAGAAACATTTCTGTAATAGTAGACTTTCTCCTAAAGCAGCTTTTAAAATGTTTTGCAATTCAGAGATGCATTATGAATATGCTACAGGTAAGTAAATAAAAAATGAGGGATAAATGTAACCCCTAAAAGGATTTGAGTCATCACTTGACTATAATCCCTGGTATAAAATTCTCCATCCTTTGAAATATACATACGTATAATTCCACACACACCAAAAATCTATCAGTGCATTGTATTTGTTCATATTTGTATAATTTCATAATGCATTTCTACCTTCTTGATTCCTCTTGATCTTCCTTCTGCTCTCCATTAAAAATATCTAACAATGGGATTCTAGTAAAATCTGGAGCGTCTTCTGTTGGGATTTTTCCTTCCATTGCGCTATAATATTCATGAAGAAGATTCTTTGTATCTTGGAAACGATCCAGTTCGGCCTCAAGAAGAAAGGACAAAGAGACTGCAGTTCAACACAGGGCAGCACTAATTTTTGTTATCACATGTTAGCAGAAGCAATTATAAATCCTAAGATTTTGAGGGACAGCAAGAAACACAGCCATATTTGTTTTAAAATCTATAGTATACCGAATGAATACTTCTACTTGCATCTATAATGTAATCACACATTGTTGTGGTTTGACACTGCCATTACTAAGCAGTTATAAGAATCTTAATTGTTAAAATAGGAAAAACTATTTACAATAAATAATGATCAATGCATTAAATTTAATTACAATATATCTTGACGTATTATATTTCTATAGTAGCCAAGAAATTATAGGGATCATCTTGTTCAAAGGAAATAAAACCTTAAAAGCATAAAATAGAAAGGGTTATGAAATGGAGAAAATTTTAAAAGTCATACAGTTTTTCTGGACCTAACAGACTTTAACAACAGATTTTAAACACCTAATAGTCTTGAAGATTTATTTGTGTGAATCATCTCAGGAGAAATCAAGTAAGATTCAAGAAACATTTAACACCTGTCATGTTTTGATTTATTGATACAGTATGGTGCTAGTTTCTAACTGACAAAACAGTACTAAATATTCATGGGAAAATGCACAAAACCACATTCACAAAAAAAAAAAAAAAAACCTTTGTGGTGTAAACCAGCATTTATCCATAAGTTAAGGAGGAAATATCTTTTAGTATAACTGTGTACACAGAAAGAAGGAATGAAATCTGATAAACGGCTTTTCTACAAATCTATGTGTTTACACAGTTACAGAGCCACCTGGGGAATATATGTATCTTCCAACAGAAAAACCCACAAATGGAGAACTCAATACCAAAGCAGCCTGTTTTTGATTGCTTCAAAAAAGGTCATTACATAAAGTTATAGTTATTATAATTTTAGTTCTGTGGTTTTAGGATTAATAATTAATTTATTTGGGGGAATAAGTACTATCTAAAGCAAGAAGTAATGTTTTCTATTAAATCTTCCTTTAGGAAAACAAAAGCTTATATATGGTTAATATGTGTTAGTAATTTCAAACAGTTATTGTGCATATCCACACAAGACAACTCAAATTACATTCATAGTGAATCTCCTCTGAACTCCATCATACATGGCCATGAAACCCTGTTAGAACTAGGATTGCAAAGATATAACTGAATATAAAAGAAGAATAATAAAATATTTAAGCTCTGTAATGCAAGTTTGTCTCCCTTATGCATATAATTCAAGATGTATTTTTTTAAATATTCAGGATTATAAATACCGTAATTACAGGATCAGTGTGGTTCAGACAGCAGTTATTTGACATTTTGACCTCTCTCTTTAGTCAGTCGCCCAAAGTCTTTATTTAGGGCATTATTTAGACTCTTTGAAATCAAAGTTAACAATTTCCTTACTATAGGACTGACTATTTCACAGACTTTTCTGGAACTACCACAACACTCATATGATATAGGAGAGTGGTTCCCTTGTTTATTAGACATATAAAAATAGCACAGAGAACTAAAGGGCTGGAAGCCTGCCCTAAACTTCTTAGGCCTGGCTTTTTCAGCTAAATCAGAATCACAAGGCATTGTCTTCTTTAAATTTGCCAAGGCTTTCACAGAAGGTGAAGTTTACAGAAAAGCCTGACTAGCCTAGACTAGTCTAGAGTACTCTAGTCCAGTTCTAAACTAAATTTATGCACCTAGAACAGCAGTAACAGGGAAATCTTACTTTACTGCAGGACTGAATGGACTCTTGAAAACTTTAAAGTTACATATCTGAAAGCTGGGTCATATTTGAACAGGTTCCCTTAAGTGCAACAAATGACATCTCATTCTCAAAAAATATAACTTGATTTTTTGGGGTTTCTTTTTGTTGGTCTGTAGGTAAAATTTCAAGACATATTGGTGCAGTTACAACTGAAATAAATTTAAGTATTGGAAATACTGTAACATCAAGTGGGTTTACTACAGTTGTGAATGATGTAAATAAATTAAAAGGAGACATCAACATGATCACAGAAGGATAAAGAGCTGTAGCATTTCTGTCACAGAACTCAAGAAGATGCATTGAAGCGATAAAATTGCAAAAAGTAGCAGTATATAATAGAGATTGAAAGTTTTGGGGGTTGAATGACAAGAATAGTATTTTTCTTAATCTTTCCTGTCTGCCAAAGTTAAATGTACGGAATGTCATCTACTTTTTCCCTCTTAACTTTCTTTACAAATTCAGAAAACACATGACCATTTGCTAAACTAATTTTTAATCCTTCACATATTTGGAGCCAACCACACGAAATTCCTCTCGTGCTCAGTGTCTTCCAAATGTAATTAATTGCTCCTTTCCATTGCAGACTCTGTAGCATTCCATACCTGCATAAGTGTAAAGAAATGGTTCATTGCAAGCCCCCTACGATCTGGTAGCCACTCTTGATTCATGATATTAATACGTTCCTGCTCCGCTTCTTCCCTTCTGCTGTCACAGATATCCCACAGAAGATCTCTTAGGTTCTAAAGCACAAAATCAAATATGATAATTAATTATGAAAGAAAACTAATTTTTTTGGGAAAACTAATTTTGGTTGGTTGGTTGGGGTTTTTTTGCCTCGGTATACAGCATCTTTCTATCTGGGGCTTTTTCTATATTGCTGTAAATATCAACTCCTGGTCAGGTCATATGCCTATACAGAGTGCTGACAGAAAATTTCCTTACAAATGTGGTGGAGAGAATGCAAAGATGAGTTCAGTGTACAGGCTGCCTTGCTTTCCTCGGGCAGAGATGATCTACCTAAGCCAGACAAATAGGAGACCACGAATAGCTAAGCTCCCAACTGCACCAACAACTTTACACTTGAATGGTTTGCTAATTAATACACTAAGACTAGTACTATTAAGGGGATGTACAATATGAAAAATACTGAGAAAATTGTGTCAGATTTCAAGTGCTTTTCAAATTTGGGTAGCTTCCACACCACTTTTCCCTAATGTTCTTTAAATTAAGGGCTTTTCAGCTGGTGACTATGTCAAATAGCAGCACTATGTGGCTCACTGACAGCACTGAGGACCTACTAAGCATACAACATTATGTAAACCCTTTGTTCCCTATTGCCATCTCTGCATGTGTGACAGGCTGCAATGTGTATGAGGCCATGGGAGGAGAAGAGTGCTGTTAAATACAGTGCCAAGGTAGGACAACATGAGCTGCCTCTTTGGCTCCAGGCAGTTCCACCCAACCTGTTCCGGGACAGAAAAGGAGAGGAGCTTAGGCTTCTGGTAAGGTGATTTTCAACAGGTCTTGGTTGCAGCCTATTATGTCAGATTCTGTTTCTCTCCCCCTGTCTAAAGACTTCAGATAAATCCATTTGTCCTCTGCTGGACAAAAGCCACAGGGAAGTCCCTGGGGTACCTAAGACAACAGTAGTGGCTAAAAGGCAGCCAAGGTACAGGCAATCCGATATTCATGGCTGTTCACATTGTAGAATATGCATATAAAGATATGCTGCTGGATGAAAAGTACATAAGTGTACAACTTATCTACAGGCAGCAGAAGGTTGATCTTGGCTGGCTGCCAGCTGTCCAACAAACTTCTCTATCCCTCTTTTTCACAGGAAAGAGGGAGAGGATATGATGGAAGAGTTCATGCATCAAGATAATGAGAAGATCACTCACCTATTACTTGCATATGCAAACCAGACCTGATTTGGGGCAATTAATTTAATTTAATATCAATTAATAACACAGCAGAATAATGAGAAATAAAACAAAATTAAAATACCATTCACCCACCCATTGCTCTTCCCAGGTTTAACTTCACTCCTGACTCTTCTACCTCCTGCCTCCTAAATGGCACAGGAAAAATGGGGAATGGGTGATTGTCATGAGTTCATTACACATTTTATCTGCCGCTCCTTTCCCCTCACACGCTTTCCCTGCTCCAGAGTGAGGTTCCTCCCATGGAATACAGTCCTCCGTGGATTTTTCTGATGTGCATCCTTCCCACAGGCTTCAGTTCTTCAACAACTACTCCAGCGTGGATCCTCTCTATGTGTGCAGCCCTTCAGGACCACACTGCTCCAGCATGTGTACCCCATCAGCCACAGCTCCTGCCAGGAACCTGCTCTGGCTGGGCTCTCCACAGGCTGCTGCTCCTTCACAGCATGTCCACCTCATACAGCCTGGATGGACCACATGGACTGCAGGGTGGAGATCTGCTTCCCTGAGATCCTCCATGGGCTTCAGTGGAACAACCTGCATCACCGTGGTCTTCTCCACAGGCCGGAGGGAAATCTCTGCTCTGGTGCCTGGGGCACCTCCTCTTCCTCCTTCTTCACCATTGTTGGTGACCACAGAGCTGTTTATCACATTTTCTCACTCCTCTCTCACAGCTGCCATGCTTTCTTACTGTTGTGGTTTGACACGGAAGGGGTTTCTTGCAAAAGGTCCTTCTGGTTCTGATAAGAACCAATCAGTTGTCTGGCTTTATTATTGGCAAGTTTTAAGCCACTGAGGAGTTTGACACACCTCTGCGAATCACATTTTAAGATAGACAGAGCCCGGGAAAGCTCTCTGGACTTC
>VYXG01003041.1:0-19712 GCA_013397235.1 Lanius ludovicianus
ACATGGGAGCAGGGACAGACCCACCTCCACAGAGGTCTTCCTTCATATCACAGGGTAGGGAAATATGATTCAGAAACTTCACAGTTTAAAATATATTATTTTATAGTTTCAAATAACTGTAAATTTTCTATTGCATTTGTAAATCTCAGAAATCTTAACTTGTATGAAACAATTTATCTGTCCCTGGAAACCAAGATTTTGAGGTGTATGGAGCAAGATGATAATATTTAAACAGAAGATTTTAAAACAAGTGCAAGACATTGACAGGTGGTAAAGTTAATAATTATATACTTGTTCTTATAAAGTTACCAACATATGGAAGGATTCCAGCTACTATGGGTAGATGGGGTATTTTCTGATTTTTTTTTTTTAAACTTTTGAGAACTCTTCAGCTAGAAACAGGCAGCAAAGGAAATTTAATTGTGATAGATTTGTAAGCATAGTACAATAACTGAATTGAAACTAAAGATGGCATATTAGGATATGGATCTAATTTAAATAAGTTTCTGTTTCAAGCAACCATTTGCAATTTAACTTTAAAGATATGCTAATGAGACAGCAGTAACAGAAACCAAACCATTTTGGTTGAGACAATATATGTTTGCAGGATTTTTTGTTTATTAATTTCTCAAAATTTTCTGCCCCACTTCGGGATGATAAAACTATTTCACCTTGTGACACCAACCCAGTCATTCCCAAAGTAACTCTCAGGTGACAATCTCTGCCCCAAACCCCCTCCCTTTTTCAAGGAGAAAAAACTAGAAAAAAAAATGTTTTGGGAAGGTGAGTGACTGAAACAGCTTGAGGCAGTGGCAGCTGTTCAACAGAACACAGTCAAATTCATGTCTGCTCCCTGCCAAATATAGAGAAAAAATAAAGAAACGGGACAGAAAAAATTAGTAGATGGAAACAAATAGACCTACCACAGTCCTCTAAACAATCTTTAACTTCCCTTGGCAGTGTTTTGCAAATTAAATATAGAGAACTCAAGCAAGCAGGATAAGAAGCAACATCACTCTACTCATCATCATTGGTGGAGAAAGGGGACCTATGAACAAAAGTTTGATTTGGATATTTTCAGCATATAAACTTGAACAAACCTGTAGTGGAAATACTGAGTAGGCTAGAGCAGGTTTATTATGAATTATGAGTAATTTAATTTGCTTGTTCACATGCACACTGAAAGAATTACCCCTTCCAAAACATAACTTAAAAGAACTTAAAAATGTTAAATGTAGTTTCCTGCTCTATAAATTGTCCAAACCTTAGAAAGATATCTATTTTTGATTATAGTTGAAAGTTGGCAGATTTTTAATTTAAAGGTCGAACATCATTGGCAGATTAAAACTAATGCACTAATGCAGGAAGAAATTTAAGACAAACATAATGAACTACAGTTTCTAAAAAGAAAATGGAAATCAAGGATGAAATTATTAAAAAGTTAATCCCATCTCAGAAGTCTAAAGCCATGAAGCGTAAAGCTTCATATCTCTGATATACAGAAAGAACTACAACATTCTTGTAATAAAACTTGTTTTGGTATAAACTCATGATAGAACTTTGAGCATGGCCTACAAATTTAGCTCACTGCAGAATCTGAGAAGTGTGGGCTATCATTTCATTGGACTTCCACAGAATAATATAGGAGGAAAACCCCAACACCATCACAGACATGAAAATAGACCATATTTATGGATCTCTCAGGGATCCAGATCAGACTGTAACTACCACCCAAAATCAAAACTGGGGTGCTAGTGTGTATACCACAGTCATAGATTAAGTGTATTAACAAGCTAGTTACAAACTCTAGAGAACTACTAGCAATTTGATGTCAGAATAAAACTGAACTTCCTAGAGAAAGCCACAGCCACACCACAGGTGAAAGAGCAGGAACAGAAGCCAACGATCTGAAATTTCAAAACAGTGCTTTATTAAAGACAGTTTACTTTCAGATCCACTTAAAGTTGAATACAGCTACTAATGTAACTTGTAAGCTTAAAAATTCTGAAAATAACCTATCAAGTTGTCCTGGCTAAAACCCAGCTCTGAATCTTCCTGCAATTTGGAAACTCTCTAAAGTGAGATTATAGATTTCTGCTTAATTTTTCTGACTTCAGTGAGCTTTAATAGGCACAAAAGCCAACTTTTTTTTTTTTTTTTTTTTTTTTTTTTAAATAACAGCAACTGTGATATCTACAGTCTTTTGCCAATAAGCCAATTTAAATAATTGTATAAATAAAGATTAATTGTTTGGTTTAATTTAACTTTGTGCTTTCTGAAATTAATTGCCCTGTCTCCTTCAAGGAGTTGATTTACATCAATTTACACTCATCATTGCTGAGGGGAATTCATCATCCCTGTAACAGACTTGCCTATGCTGTCAAATATAATCTTTTTATTCTGCAAACATAGGATACCACAAAGAGTAACTTGGCCAGAGAGACAATCCTCCAAGACTCTCTGCAAATGTCTAGTTTGACAAGACACAATTTGTGCTTGAAGGAGCAAAGGGCAATGAATTTTCATCCAATACTTTTAAAATAGCATTTGAAGAAATTAGAGTGTTCACATTTTTATGCAAAAAACGCAAACCCAAAAACCAATGAACCCATCTAAAATTTAAATTAAAAAAATCCATCCCCAAGCCAAAAGTATTTTTCACAAACTAATCAGAATAAAAGTAAATCCACTGACTTCTGGGTTTGCCTTGTTACTGGTTTTCACCCTTTAATGGGTAATTGGTGGCAGCAAAGGTAACTCTCATCTTTCTAAAAGCATTTCCATTCAACTATCTCTATTCCATCCAAAAAATTGCATTACTTTAGATCAAGCAAAGAATCATAATGTGCTAAAATCTGGACAGAAGGCAGTTTCTAGCATTCAGATACAATTTCTATGTGCTGTGAGTTTCTTTATAGAAAGAGCTCATACAGAGCTTATGAAATTATTCTGACATTCTCTGCAGTGTTAACAAATGTTATGCTCATTTTAGAGGAAGCTGAAAAGTGAACAAGTGACTTGTTCAAGTAAAGCAAGGTTTTGAAAACAATCCAACAGTCCAGGTTCTTGTCTCCTCTTATAGTAATGACCTCTTTGGAGATCTGGCAAATGTAAGAAGAAACTCTTAATAGCTTTGAAAACATGGACCTTATCAGAGATTGAGTGAAAAGAAGTGTGTGGGAGAAGCAGAGATGCAATGAAAGTCAGCAAGAATAGGTTAAAGGAATAGTTAAAGGAATAGTCCTAGCAGACTAAATGTACAATTTCATATGTGAATGTATGATAATGTGTGTCCTATGCACATGGTTCCTGAATCAGTGGCATTTAAAAAGCCATAACTGTGTTTTATGTTTGGGGAGATTGTCCCTGAAAGAAAACAAAGTCTAGTGAAAATATGGGATTTGAAATATTTGGATTCTAAATTTTTGGAGTAGGTTTCAGCATCAAGATGTGACTCTAAGCATGATATCATTTAGAAGGATGTCTCTCAAAGGAGCACAATTCACTGCTTTTGCCTTTTCTTTCAAGCCCCAGCTCAATTACAAGGCAATGAACATGTTAGCCTGGGAATTTGAAGGGATGAACTACAGAGGTTTTGAACTCCACTAATTAAGAAAGAAAAACTTCATCACCAAATACACTTGTTTTTAAATGCTTTGAAAGTGTTACTCAAAAATTAACTCTGAAAAACTGGAATTCACACTAACTACCTGAAATTGATATGGCAGCACTCTCAAATTACCTCAGTAAATTTTTATGCTAATTACTAGGGTTAATAAAGGAAAAGAAGAATATTAATTTTTGCTTTTAGACCCACATATTTAAAGCTCTGAGATCTACAGAAGTTGTATTACAACATTCAGAAAACCATTACAATATGTTTGACTGTCTTTCAGCATTTCTCATTTACTTGTTTTCCTGCTTTTACAGTTGCTTAAAATCAAACAAATAACATCTATAAAATCCATTCTTGACATAAGCAAGGATCAGTGATTCAGTTCAAGTCAGACACAAGACTATTGTTTCATGTGTTCATTTTCTCAGTCTTACAGATTGGAGGTACTGTAAGAGTCAAATGATCATGAAAACCACAGTGATGCTCATCCCTATTAGTTCAGGAAACAGAGGCTACACACACACAGGAAAAAGTTCTGTCACTGCTTGCAGCTAAGTCCTTACAATTTCCTTCAGACTTTGTTACTCCTGTACCCAGCACATGCAAACAGAAAACCAAATTCCTGTTTGGCTGTGCCTTCATGTATAATGGAAACAAATTAGATCTGTCTCAGAGCAGCAAGTTTTTGACAGCAAAGCCTTCATGATCAGAGATGTGACTGCTCAGTAACAAGCATATTGATATAAATGTAGGCACCAAAGCAAGTTAGAAGGAGAAATCATTTACCCCTGAAATAACACTTCAGATAAACACTAAAAACTACCCTAAAGAAAGAGAAATATAGAAAGAAGCTTTCTATATTTAAATAACATGCAAGATCTTTAAAGTTTCATGAAGCCTCACCTGTATTAAACCCAGGGTCTATTAACTAATTTATCATATGCAGCAATTACTTAGATAATAAGGGGGTGAGCAAAAGGACCAATTTCAAAGTGTCATTTAAAACTCAAGCACTCTTTTCCAAGGCAGATAGTGGAGGTGAAATGCTGTTCTCTAGAAATCTCTTTAAGGTAAAATTATTTTGTCCAAATTAATTCCTAGAGTCCATTTCACCGGCATTGCATCAGGATTGAATGCAACTACAGGGTCCAATGAAACAAATCGGATTATATCAACCTGACTTAAGAAGGCATTATAGAAATCTGCATACTATTTATATACTGAATGGGAACTTCATCTCCATATTGGCTATGTGGAGATAATTTATGGTTATAACAGATATTTTGGCGTTTTATTTTTCTTGTTTATTTTTTCCTAAAATTAAAACAAAAAATCAATTACAGCCAAAGAAGTCTAAGAGCACAAAACTCTCATGTGAAGCAAACCTGGAGAAGTTTGTTCTTCTAAAGCAGCTATGCCATACTCTTACTTTTCATAGAGCTTTAATTCAGAAACCATTCCACTGAGCCTGTAAGAAATTCCTTGCCTTTAAGGAATTTAACAGAATGTTACACAGCTTAGAGGCTGAACCTGTAACATTCTATAGAAAATCGTATTCCTAACAACAGTTCTATCCAAAGAGTTTAAGAAACATAAAAATGCATTATTCTCTAAAAATTGACAGAAATTTAGAGCCATTTCTATAATTTTGAATAGAATACTCAGTGGAGAGTTTATGCTAATGGAAGAGAATAGAAAGTTTGGCATTGCTAGCCACTATGAAATAAACCCATCATAATTCCTGAATAAATCTGAATGAGCAGAACAGATTCACACCAGACTGGGGTTTTGTATCATGTGACCATAACATTTTTGATTCAGGGTGGAAGGTCCCCAAACTATAATTTTATAACCACAGCCATATTTTGGTTTCCTGCCTTGCAAATTTGTTTCTATGTTTTTTCTTAAATGAATTTTAATCACTTGATTTTTTTATTGACTGAAAAGGTTTATCATATCTTGGTTTTCTGGCCTTATCCAAGTAGATCGCAACAGGAAATTAATTTAAGGATAATCCCTTATTTTTCATGATAACCATCATAAAGATAAGGGGAACTTTAACTTGCACCAATTAGTCTTAATTATCCACGTGTTTAAGGCAAGTTCTCAGTAAACCAACGTGTACCAAATTCTATGATTTAGATGCTAAAGAAATGTGCATAAACAACAGAGCAGAAAAAGCAAATTTGTGTCTTAGATGTAATAGATAACTCCTATTCAGGTTCCCTGATAGTGCTCAGAAATCTCCTCTATCACCAACAAAAGGTGCTGATCACCTACATACAGTATAATTTAAAATTCTGAAAATGTAGCTTTAAATATCCTTGAACCATTTTTCAGGAAAGGTGAAATACTGATAAATAGTATATATTCTCAATACTGTTGAAAGGAATAATTACTATAGTCTGTTTCAGAGACTCTGGCTGCTACTTGAGCAGACTGCCCTGACTGCTGGGACAGCTCAGAGAAATATATTGTACTTTCCTACTTAGGCGTTATAACAAAGCGCTCCTCTGCATTGCTATGTAAACACCACAGCTCGGAGCTCTTCTTAGTTAAGTCATGAAGTAGCATTTCTCAGTTGCAATAATGAAATACTTGTTACACCAAAACCTCCTTCCAAACACAGCCAAGTGTTTATGTGTATGTGCCTGTACAGTGTTTATGGACACCTGCATATTCAGCTGAATATTAGCAACTAATGAGTATTTCTAAACCAGATGAGCTCTGAAGAAGTAAGTTTACCTATGAAAACTACATCAATGTTGAATTCTCAATTCAGTATGAAATAGGGACTGAAAAAAACCTGCAATGTCTTAAAGGCTAGATTACAGCATTTAAAAGCTGTAGTATCTATGACCTGTACTATCATTCTTTCTCTGCTATGCCTTTGTGCATAAGCTCAGTGTTTTTGTTAGAAAAGCAGCTACAAAAGTTGAACAAAAAATAGCACTGGTCATATCCTATTACTCTCAGTCCAGTATCATTGCCCCAACAAGTTTCTTTCATGATATCTCAAAGATAATACTGGGAAAAAGTATTGGCATGTAGCTTGTGTAAAAGCATTTGTTACTCACGAATGAAAAGAGAGACAGTTTGAGAATGGACTGAATTATACTTTTGTTTGCCTTTGGTTAATTGGAATTTATTAAAAACTGCTTTTTACTACTGTCTACAGTAGGAAGGTGAGGTGAAATGTGGTCAGTGCACATCACTACTTACAGGAATTTTGTTATCACAAGTGGTTCAAGGAATTTGTAACTGCTTAGGGGCTTAGAAACCATCTATAGAGTGTGCTTTTCTTAACCATTCTGCAGGTTACAACTTATATATCTGCAATTTGAAAATCAAGCTTCTAATCTATGAATAGTACAAACTGCTCCTTACCTGTTAAGATTTTAATCTTAAATAGATGAAATGCTAAAGGCAAGCAGGTGTGTCAGAGGTTACCAGCAGAATTGGGTATCTTCATTCCTTTAGGTAAGGATTTTTATTTCTTAATCCATTTAGTCAATTCGAACAAATTCATATCTAGCTGAAAGCTAGATATGATCCATATGAATGTACTCTGGGTGATAAAACTGGAATTTATGAACAGCACCCCACCAAAAAAAAACAAAAAAGGAAAGCCAAACAAAGATAAAGCACTTCCCATTTAATACTTATTTTATCAATAAATCTAAAGAAGGCTTCTCCAAAATCAATTCTATGTGCTAACCAGCTAGACAGTATTTAATGCAAGATATGCAAATATTCACCTTGGAGATAACTGCTAACATAACAGAACTTAGTGATAAAACATATTCCTTGCTGGGATGAAGAGGGAGAGTCGCTATTCATTTTCCTTAAGTACTTATATGCATAGGAAACCATCCTGTCATAACTTTTAAAGATGTCAAGCTCTGGTTGCTTCAATAGTGACTACAGCACATTGCTCTGAGGCCACCACCCATGGGCAGGGCGGGCAGCCACACACACGAGGTGCCTCAGGTGTCACCACCATAAAATGAGAGGATTGCTCATGTACTTCATGGGGAATTCCATGAGCATAATGGCTTTCCAAACAGTCACTCTTTATGCATGCATCCATGTACCCTGCTTGTAATTTCTAAAACATGTTAAGGATCAGATCTATGAAAAATGAGATGTAAAAATCTAGAAGAAGCAAACTTAAGAGAAATGATTTTTACCTTAGGAGAGAATACATAGCAATTTTTGTCTTAATTTCCCTGACTATTCTTAATATTCTGGAAAATTTTCTCAGATGTTGTTGGACAGCCATGTGAACTGGGCGGACCTCAGCCCAAAGAGTGTATTTTGACATTTGCTGAGTGACTAGAGACTGATTTGCTATATTTCTGCATACACCTAAGCCACAGAGATCGTGCATTTCTTTGGCACAGTCCCCCAGCACTCTGTGCCAGGCAGACACAGTGCTGTACTTAACAACTGCTTTGCTCCAGGCACTGAGACATCCAGCACGCCCACATTGGGACATGTGGTCATTGCACTGGCCTTGGTAGGCTCTGGTTTTCACCTACCAGGAAAATCCTAATCTGTGCATTTAGCATTTACAGACATTGCATTTGCCTCCTGACAGCCACCCAGCCTGGAGCAGCACAGGTGTTGGAAACCAGCAGTTCATAGCACAACACATGACAGCAGCCACCCAACTTCAATGTGGAAAGGATTTTGGGACAGTGGAATACTCACAGGTCTACAGTTTCACTGTTTGAACACATCTAGGCAAGAAAACAGCAAGCATGGTTTGAGCTGCTTCTTTTAAATAGTAAGTAGATTAAAATTGGACTATAGACAGGTTGAGAAACTTGGAAGCCTAGAATAATGCAGGAAGTTTAGTCAGAATATAGAGGCTTATATTTAACAAAATATGACTGCATATGAAAGTTTTTAAATGTTATTTCATTTTTTTAAACAGTAGAATTGTCCCAGAATTTCAATCTGATTGAATACAGACTGCTATGGATTAAATAATAATACTAATAAAAAAGATCTTGGTGCTTTACCTACAAACAATTGCAGGCTACTAGATACTGTTAAAAAGATTCACAGTATTAACCTGCTGAAGTACTTCATTTGGATTTGAAAGTAATGACTAAGGTCTTCCTCAAGGCTTCTTATTTTACATCATCAGTCCAAATACTTACATGTCTAGGGAGGAAGTGTTATTAATATGTTAATTAAAAACCCCCCAAACAATATATATACACCAGTGCAGCCTATTTTCAATTTTGATTTTAAAGTACTATCTTTGTGAACTAAGTAAAATCCTCCTGTTCTGTGACAGTAATTTCCTTGGATGAGGGACACCATCACTGATTTTGACCTGTCAAAATTTTTAAAGTAAAATGTAATATTTACCTTAAAAATTAATTAAAACACACCATTTTCCTTTTCTAAACAAATATGTTTATACTTGTTCCATAAAACTTTACTATTAATAAGATGGTGAAATATCTGTCCCTATAGAAAGAGGCATCCTGCTGTGACACACTATCTTGTTTGCCTTTCATCACTAAGAACATGAATGCAGTTCCTGCTGGGATAAAGATTTATAGTTTCTTAGATTTTTGGAAACAGTTAATTAAGGAGCTGCACTGAGTTTCATTGAAAGAAAACCCAGAACATTTTGTAAAATATGAAATAAAGCTCTATATTCAACTCTTCACTTCCAACTGGAGGAGCTAGAAAGAAGACAATGACTGGAGAACCCTGAAAAGAAAGGAAGCCCTTTTCTAGACATGGAACAATCCACATATTTTAGCATCCCAACCTTGGCACTTCCACAGTTAAATACCAGGACAAACAGAAACAGATTGTAACAAAAGTAATTTCTTACATCCTTGAAGCATGCACTTGGGAAGAAAAGATCCTGTTTGAAGGGAGACCTGGATCTACAATTAGCAAGGCCAAGCAAACTTGGTTCAGAGTCACAAGTTATTCCTGCTTTGTTTACTTTATTAGAATAGGAAAGCAAAGTGGAACTGAAGAGAGATTCCTTAGCTTTTCAGAGGTAAGAAAAAGAGAATGTTTTTTTTCCCCTGAAAGGCTCCGAAGAAACAGCTGAGCTAAAGATGAAGCTTAGGATACTTTGCAAATGTGCCCCTTGTTTATAAAGGGTTTGTCATGTCAAAGAGGGAAGAAAGGAGGAGTGGAGAAGTTTGAGATCTTTAACCTCTTTTATGTCTATTAGCAATCAAGCAAAGCAAAAGATGTTAAATGGAATAAATTCCTTATTTGCCACTATTATACTGTCATTATAAACAAATCATCCCCTGAAATTCCCCATTCCTTTGCAGACACACTCAAATGATGCTTTACAGTTTCTTTCTGGTTCTTGGCCCAGAATAATGAGATGAAAGGGGAGGTAATAAACTTCATGGTTGCTGAAGGCACTACCAGAAGGACTGGCTGTGCTCTCCCTTATGTCAGCATGCCACAGAAGGGTCTGTGAACGTGTGGGCTTCAGCAGGAATGTTACACTAAGAAGGGCTTTCTTTCTTATTTTTTTTTTTTTAATGGTATTACACTGAAGTTTTCTGTCCAAAGCTGGTGGATTGAAGCAAATACCTTGGGAACTGTTGGCATTCTCATATTAACTTGTTAATCTCTGCTCAGAGCCCTGAGGAATTTAACTGTTAACTATAGGACCCAGTGAATGCCATATTAACCAAATAAGTTTCTGCTCCCTGACATTAACTAGGCAGAACTGTATTAACAATATCATTTTTAAAAGAAGTAAAAACCTAACAGATACATTTTACAGTGTGGAAAGCTGAACAAACCTCTCCCACTTTTTTGGGTTTTTTTCTGAATAAGAACCATACAACTACAGAATATCCTGAACTGGAAGTGACCCACAGGGATCATCAAAATCCAACTTTCATCCCTGTACGGGACACCCCCAAGAATCACAGCATGTTCCTGAGAGCAATGTCCAAACACTTCTTGAAGAAGGCAGAGATGGTCTAGGGAAAAAAAAATACTCAGCCCCATCCTCCCCAAAAATCCTGGAGACATGAAATTCTATTATTAGATTGCTCGAGGGAAATGAAAAAGAGAGGACTCTGAAGGAGATTTGGCTCTGGAAAATGGGTGAAATCTGGAAGATGTAGGAAGAAAAGCAGATTTTTAAAAACTGATAGCATATCCTAAAATCTCATGTCAGAAATATCTCCGAATTAATGAGTTTTTATAAAAACTTGGAAGTTTTCACCATTTTAAGTTGGTGGGTTGTAAAATCATCCTTACTGTAGACTATTCAGTTTGATTTTCAAAAGCCAAAAATAGTCATTTTCCTTTACTAATCAAACAAGAATTTTTAACTGTGGTCTCCATCAAGGATCAATGAATGTGTTCACATAAGCCCTGGCTGAGAACTCTGAGACATCTCGTGTGAATGATTTGGATGTGACTACAGCTGCCTGCTTGGATCAGTCAATGTAGTTAATCAGATCTTCACATTGAATACTATGCTATTTGTAGTGTGTACAAGAAAATCCTTTGTAGCAGAATTTGCACAGTTTTAGCTTGCACAGGTTTCTATAAAAGCCATTTACTGACTATACATAGCTTTAGAACAGAGTATAGTTGTCACATCCATTGGTCTTTAATAACAAAGCAGTTTGAGAATTGAAGGAACATCAGCAGAGGACTGGAGAGCAAAACTTTGGGGTTTTTTGGGGGGGAATATTTTACAGTACTATGACAAATAGTACCTTTTAGAACAGTAAGAGAGCCACAGCTGTTTGCGTATGCATCAGGATGGATGACTTTAACACACATTAAATTTTCAAGAAATACAGAAGCACAGCCAAACCTGTAGCACAAATATATGATTACATTTCTATTCCATTTCTTTTGTTCTGCCAGAATCAGGCCATTGAACCATTTAATAAGCCTGGTAAACTGAAGATGAATAATTACTGAGGCTCTTTGTTTTAAAGAAATGCAATATGGTAACTTTCTGAAAACTATGGCCTATGAGAATGATTTCAAGATAATTGCTCATAACTGTTGTCATTTACTGCAGCCTTAGTGAATACACTTATTTTGCTGCTCTGGGAGCATTCAGGAGACAAAACCCCACAAACTTTTCCATAGCAAGATAAGAAAAGACTAGCATTTCCAGGATTTATTTCCTACAGTATCAAAAAATGACTGTTTCTTGCTGATGCCTACCAGCTTCTGTTTGCAGCTTCAGATCTACAAACAGTAGTTGATAAAGTCTCATATCAACTCTGCCAAGAAAGGAAACTGCCTCTTCTATCATATAGGAAAACACAGTGATCTTTGTTCCAGAATACAACTGCAAACACACAATTTTTAAAGAGGAAACTGTTAAAATATCAAATGAAATTCCAAATAATGCTATGATAGAAGAAAACCTTACAGTTAAAATTTTCACTTGAATATAATGGTTAATTAAAAAAAATTAGAAAGATAGGTTGAAGGGGGCAGTGTTTGGTTTGGGTGTGAGTTTTTTCCTCTTCTTTTTTCTTTTTGCATTCTTATCTTCTTGACCATAATTGGAAAGTACCTTAGCATTAAATATTCCTCAAGAAAGGTACCTTAAGCTGAGCAGTGACAGTAAATTTGAAGACCATCAAGTCTGCTAGCCCCTGCAATATATACTTTGCAAATCTGTTATGCAAATATTAATCTACTAAACCACAGTTCCTGTGGGAATGCCACAGTGAACTGAAAGTCATCAGCCCCACTGTACTCTGGTATAACTTAAAGATTGAAACATTTGATGCTAACTTTAGTCCTAGTTCTGACTTTCTGCGGTTTTGTAGGACTCAGTCAGAACACTGATGCTATTTCAGGGTAGAATTCAGCTGTGCTGTGTTTTACAGAGCAGAAAATATTTAATGCAGAAGTACTCTGCTCACTTGGTGAGTGGTAAACCTGTTTAACAGAAGTTAAATTGTATCAGTCTCACAAACTATTTTTCTTAGGCTTCAGAGAACAAAACCACTTTATGGGCACAGTACAGTTCCAATACAAATGGCAGATACAGGTGTGAGATCTAACCCAACAATGGCAAACATCTACCCACGTATCATCACTCTCAGAGCAGCTATTTTCCATAACATGAACTATGCTTTATGAAAGTGGATATTTAGGAGCAAAAGTACAAAGCAATATTTGCTTCAAATCTGTCCTATCATTTTTGACACAGGGAGAGCATATTTTCTGGTCTCCCTCTCAACACTTTTTTTCTCTTTTCTCTTTACAGAGAAGGGAAGACTATCATGTCAATTCTAAAGTTTTAACCAATGAGACTAAAGCCATGGTGATGCTTCTTTAATTAAAGCATTTCTCACAAGGGCCTTGAGGTGCAGGAGAAGAAAGAATGAGGCCCAGGGATTTAATTTTATGCAAGTTCTTCTTTGAATTGCAGATATATACAATCTGGTTTAAGAAGTCAGTGAAGGAAGGGAGACTGAGCAACCAGTTAGGCTCCATTCCTGCATGTTAGTGAATACCCTGTAGAGCAGTATGATATCCAAGAGAAGACTGCCAAAATTATATTGCTTTTATTATTTAGAAACATTCCGTGGCACAGTGTAATGCAATATCACCTCAGCAGAACAGCTAATGCCTTGGGAAATAGAATAGTTGCATCATAAGTATTTCAGCAGGTACTTGTATAAGCAAGAAGCACAAGACTTCCTGTAAGCCTTTAATACAGCAACTCTGTATTTCCTTCTGAGATATTGGCTCTGGCAGAAGGTAAGGCCATCACAGTCCATGTACTGGACACTTTCCGCTTGTAGTTAGAACTAGATATCGGCATGGTATTACTGAAAAACTCAGCTTTTAAAGACAGAAGCAAACATAACAGGATTCTGTGACATTTCTATTTGTTGGTTATATCAGGGTTTATTTTCAAGGGCTATCTGAACAACAGATGTTAAAAATAACTACTGGGGAAGTGCTATTTTTAAGGAGGTCTGAAAGGTAACCCAAAGTGTTTCAAAATAGTTATTACATGAAACATAACATATAAAGATGTGAAGTGCTCCCAGCTTTGTTTAGCAAGTGGATGTTAACTCCAGAAAGATCTGTGTGTACTCAACTACTAGGAAAACATCCCAAATATCTGTGGGAAAGTGATTCTGTCAGGTCAGGACTCCCTGTCCTCCTCCAAATCAGGTTGCAGAACAAATTTCATTTGCAATGTAACACCTTTTTTAGGATGGGCACAATCAAAGACTCTCATTGCAAAATGCCCTTTTTAGAGCCCTTGTTCATATAATACAAACACCGGCACAGATTTTGGGCAAGACCCTTTATCTCACCCTCAACTCCCTGGTGCCATAGCTGGACTGCTCCTAATAACAGAGATCTCTATCCTACAGCTCTCTGGGATCTGCAAGGTAGACCTGCTTAGTGCACTGTAAATCTTTTTACCTCCACTGCTTTGTAACGAGAAGATAGTACTCATTACCATGCACATGCAGGACTTAGAGTTTATTTGAGTGCTGTTTGTAGTTCTGGCTGTATCAGAAACTCTACTGATCTAATGGAAAAATTTGTCCGATGTAAATTCTACATACCTTTTCTTCCCCCAGATCTTATACAACGTAGTATTAGTTAGGAGATCTGTTCTTGTTCCACTGAGCTGGAAATGGCTGTTATGGCAAAAGTGAAAATTTATGCCATTCCCAGGAAGAAATAAAAAAAAAAAATATTTCCTCTTCTAAGCAGAGGTTTAGGTTTACCTGTTTATTTCTTTATGTAGAGAGATAGAATAATTTAAGAAACCACAGAAATAAAACCATGTTGAATGGCTAAAGCTTTTCAGCTTACAGTAAATTCTCGTTTCTGAAGCTTCTAGAGAAACATGCTAAATTAAATTTCATGAAGCCACACTACCCCTTGCTGATATCTGCTTATTCAGATTCAAACACTTGTGGAATATGTATAGTTTAATCTAGAGAAAAAAACTCATTTGTTTAAAATGATTCTGAGAGGTCATAATAAGTGTCTAGCATAATAAACATTATCATAATAAATCACAAAAAGCCATGATTAAGAAAACTTAACAAATTCATAAAGGTTTGAAGTAACTGTCTGTGCCTACTGCTCTCCCAGACTACCATAAAGGTAATTTTTCCTGAATTATTTCACATACCGGAAGCCAAATATATGTGTGTAGGCAATGTGAGAGAGAAGCTCAGTGATAGCTGAAACATAGTCATTTATCCATTTCTACTATGCAGCTGATGAAATAAAAGTTAATTCCTAGACATCACAATCTTCAAGTGCAGAGGTTACAGAGATCATAAAAACTGAATGTGGAGTCCTTGAAAGTTTGTGGTCTTATCTGATATAAATGCAATTGAACTAAGGCAAATTAAAACCTATCAGTTTACACTTGTTTCTGGTAATTAAAGAATAGATAGAAAGAACACATTGCTAACAAAGGTTTCTGTATGCCATTTTTGGCACCACTCTTGTCAGACCAAAATGTGTTTTTTTGTTGTGTTGTGGGGTTTTTTTGTTGTTGTTGTTTTGTTTTGTTTCTTTGTTTTTTTGGTGCTGATGTTGTTGTTGTTTGGGTTTTTGGTTTGTTTGTTTTTGTTTTCTTTGGGTTTTTTTGTTGCCCCCTCAAAAGCAGACTCAGATGTGATATTTGATCTCAAAGGGAGAAGGGCAAATCCTTTTGGATTCCATTCAGTTTTCTTCTCCATTACCCAAATGTGCATTGGAAATTCAACAACAGTGCCACTCTTGCAAGTAGTGACAAATAACATTTGTAATGGGAATGGCAGGGAAAATTAGACTGACAGAATGTAATTACTTGCCTTGGAATCTGGCCAAGACATTCAAATGAGCAACAGGATGATGAAAAAAATCTTGTAACAAAATCTGAAGTCGATTAACACCTGGAGTGTTCTTTTTGCTATGCAAATGCAGTATCAAAAGCTGGAGAGTGGCAGCAGCAGCCGCCAGAAATTTAACAAGACTGGTCCTCACACCAGGTGGATGCCTTGTTTAGGATACACAGAGCCTGTCTGCCTGAAGGATGTGGCAAACCACCTCTAGCTCTTCCTCAAGCATGAAGGGAATTAAAATCAGCTTCTGAACAAAAAGGACTAGAACACATTGGCGTATGGCTGGTGACCTCTGGCTCCAGGAAGTGTAGAAAAAGAAGATGGAAAAATTGTCATCAGGGATATAATTACTTGGGCAAGTTTTTCTTGTGTTAGGTTTCATTACACTTTCCAGAAGAGATGAAATAATCGCAGAAACTGGTTCTGACTTTATTCACTATGATTAAATGAAATAACAGTTATTTTCTTAAGATTTCATCTGTAGATTAGCAGCTCTGCTGAATCAAAAACTAAGAAAACAGATCAGATGCTCTGAAATTAAACACTGCACAGGAGAACTGCTTCTGTAGCATAAAACCCCCATCTGCACCTGTGCTGCTTAAAGAGCAGCTGGGCTTAGTAGCATAATGGCCTTTAACCATTCAAATTAATTAGAATTTGATTCTAGAATCAGCTTACTATCTCCCCTTTTTCTACTCCCCCTCCACTGTAAAACACATCAAAAAAAGATGTTTCTGTCATGGAGAAGTAAAGAAGCTGGAAGGACAGTGAGTAAATCAAGGCTTGACACTGAAGGATGAAGTCTGTTGCCCATCCCTGGTTCAGACTCTGTTTGGTTATAGGCAGCTGGAAGATGCAGATTGGCTTCTACTGATTTTTCCAAGGTGACCCTTTCTCCTGCCTGCGGCTCCTTTCTGTACAAGGAAGATAACAAGGCTTGTTTTCTGGGGAAAGCAAAAGATTTTTAAAATTTTTTATAACTGGTGTCAGTAACTGATGTTACAAATGTTATGTTCTCTTTAGATAATGCTTATATGAATCCAGAAAATGAAGACGGAAAAATAAAATTTATATTTGGGCTTGGATTTACTAGGAGACAAAAGCATGAGGGTCCTAAATGTTATTGAATCAAAAATATAGTAAAACTAAAAGGTTTATAATAACATTACTTGGCAGATTTCATCATAATACATTATTAGGGCTAAGGAAATGCTCATTCTATGATGCAGTATGGAGCGCCCACATGTTGGAACACTGGTTAAATCTCAGTTGGTTTAACAAAAAAGGTAACATGGCTGGTAATAGTTTGAACATCCCGTTATCCACAATATTTTGTGGGGCTGGATTTGGCTGAAGGAGAGATGCACAGGCAATAAGAGAAATTCCAAAATCTGAATTCTTTTGACAGAGTACTGGACAGCTCTGCAATACCACAGCAAAGTAGGAGGAGAAAAGTAAAGGACACAGGCACAAAAATGACAAATAAAACTGCTGAACTAGGAATACCAGCAAGATCCACAATTATAATTTCTAAAATAACCTCTGTTCATGTAATTTCTGTGAAATTTTGGCTTGAGAGATACTGTGTTATATAATACAGTCACACTCCAAGTGTGTCTGTTAGCTAAGCTTATTGCTTGCAGTTTGTTTACCCACATCTAGATTTCAAACCATCCAGCTCCCTTTTAATTTCAAACAGTTATTTTTTGATTCTCTAACCTGTAGGCAAGCCAACATCAGAACAAGCAAACAGTTATGGATCATGCTCTGCTGGCTCTCAGAGATGCAAGAAAAAATGCAGTAAAACTTTGGAGAGGCTTTGAATATCAGAGGCATCTTTACAAACCCCTGAAGTCCAAAGTATTTCTGAGTTATACAAACCCAAAGCAATAGAAACTATGAGAAGAATGGAACAGACTTAAAAACAGCCTCAAAGATTAATGCTGCTCAGAGGTTACAGGCAGCATGAAACATCCTGCCAGAAAGGTGTGCAAAGAACAGTTTAATGAGGATGTTTCTGATTTGCAGTCAGTAGGATAAGAAAAACATTGTTCTGCCCTCCTGATGAGGTAGCCTGAGTACACCCCAAATTTCCTTCTGAGTCAGTAGTACTGATAACCCAGCAAACTGGCTTCAAATTGTCACAGTCCATATGTTTTCTAATGCCTGGTCATATACAGCGTCACTGCTGTTACAGAGCCCATTGAACCCTTTCTATTCTGGACCCAGGGCCAATAGGTGCAGCCAGGTTCCCAGTGCAAATGGAGTGCAAGTGTGCCATGAGGTCCAGCAAGGCAGACAGGCTCCACAAACAGGGAAGCAAGAGCTGCATGCCAGCTACCTAAATGTGGAGTTGGTCCTTGCTGGGAAGCCAGCTGCCTTCCCAGCCTTCCAGATGGAAATGAGAATGTAAAAGATAGTAGACAATGATGGATACATGAACATCAACTTAAATAAACACTATTTGCACTACAATTGTGATCTCTTCTGACTGAGCTTTTTTATGAAAAGCACTTCAGGGTTTTCCTTTTTCTGTATGAGGTAAAAAAGTTGAGTATAGAAGAAGGTGGTGAAGCAAAAAGTACATTGGAGCAGTTGTATTTAATCTGCAAGTATACAACCACATATAGCAGCTATGAGGGAGAAGTTCAGAGGTTCCTTTTGAATTATTACAGTTTGCACTTTTATGTGAATCTTTCAAAGTTCTTCCATTTTACAAGCTGAAGCAAATGCTTGTATTTTCTTCTCTCTCTCTGTGTATCAGGGCATACACCCCCTCTCCTCACCACAGGTGGTTGGTGCAGGTAGGAGAGATAACCCAGGCAGGCAAGGCTCAGCAGGTATCATGTCCTGGCACCAAAAGGTCTACAAAGCTAACCAAGAATCAACACCTTGGTATGGAGAACAGATGTGGGAAGTGATAAAAGAAAAAACATAGTGGTCCAAAGGCCTGCTTTACATTATAAAAGTACTACAGATTATCATAGAGGCAGAAGTCTCCTACACACACCCTGAGAACATGCAAGGGACTTATTCCTGGAGTCTGGACTCAGGGTCTGTGGTTACTTTCCTGGGAATTGAGGGAAAGGATTTTGATGTGTGCTTTATCACGACTGGATGGTAATTGGATCCTAATCTATACTATTTCTTTGCTAGCTGCAAATTTAATAGTACCTTTAGCCCCATGTGTAATACTAGTTGTCTCTTTTTGTCCTTATCCCTGTGTGGTAATAATCTGTTTTAAGTCTTATGTGTGTTAGTTTTGTGTCTATTAAATAATTAATTCATTCTATAATAGACTGAATCAGCCATTATTAAAGAACTTGCAAGTGAGAGTGGGTCTTGTGGTGTTGGTTACCTCAATAAAACTTCTGCCTGCTGCCAGAGGCCTTGGCAAAAGGCAGGGACTTATTTAAACCCCCGGATCTAATTCATAACACACTGTTTTTTATGCAGACAGTGATGCCAAGACTTCCTCCTAGTCTTAACCAATGAGAACAAGAGATAGCAGCTCTTTGGAGCCCCAGAAGAGGGTAGGTAATTTCTGACTCACACAACACTCAGATAATGCCTGAGATAAGATGAACACTTATCTGAACAAGCTTTCCTATATAGAATATTAGCAGAGCATCAAGGGTTGAGTTTCAGCTGGCTCACTGATGTCAATACTATGATATTTATTTCACTGCAGCATATTTATCCTTAATTACATAATAAACTATTTTCAACACTGTCACATGAATATAAAAGTAACCCACACATCCCAGTTGCTAGTACATGGTTATGGCCATTAAGCTACAGCTGAAAATATCTGCAAAAATCTGATAAGGTCATTGCTGGATTACAAATCACTGCAAATTCAGTGTGTCCAAGTAATTAGACAATCATTCCAAAACTTTGTCATCAGAGGGTTCAGAAAGAAACATACATATTTCTCTGAACTCAGTGCCCAAGTAGGATAAGAGTGAATTCAGGTAATATCACACAGTAAGTTTAGATTTACATAAAGAAAGATACAAACTTTATTATACAGAACAAAAGGGAGAACAGATAGGATAGAAACAAATCAGAATGTGAAAAAGTAGAAATGGTGGGAATTCTCACCTGTCTCTTTCTTGAGATTCAAATATTTTGCTGAGATGCAACATGAGTTTTTAGGTCTTACAGATATTTTCCTCCACAAGAAACTGTCCTGTTGCAGTACGAGGAACCCTTAAAACAATATATAA